>BPTQ01000003.1:138297277-138832414 GCA_019973895.1 Chrysanthemum seticuspe
AAAAAAAAAAAAAAAAAAAAAAAAAAAAAAAAAAAAAAAATTCTTAAGCTTGTTGTAGATTTCAGGGCACAGTAAGAAACTTACTGTTGTGTTTCTGGCATCTATAATAGCTTGGCTCTCTTTGTACTGTTTTACTGTTATAAAAAACTTCTAAAAAGCTTAAAAAGTTTAAAAATACCTAAAACTTTCAAAATATAAAAAGATAAACTAAAAACTCCCAAAATATTAAAACATAAAACAAAAAGTTTATTGATAAATGTTCTCTATCTACTTCTATCTGGAAATGAGGAGCAGAAGGAGGACTTCTGCAAACTCTCAAAGACCAACTTCCGAAAAGTTCGGTTCAGCACCTTCTTATTTGAGTTTTGCAAGAGAACCTTCTCGAAACCACTTCTACAGACGATTGACTATAAGTCTGGAGTGTTTTATATCAAGGTGGTGTGGAAAAAGGTGGACAAGGGACTACTTTACTACAGCTTACAGCTATACGAAACGAGAACTCACAACTTGCAACAACGTACTCTCTCGTTATCGTGAAAATAATAGTGTCATGTCTCCCTAAAACAACTTAAGTTTCGGTATCAGTCTATTAGCTCTAGAGTAGGTATTCTAAACTCGTGTTGTTCTACTGTACCGATACATAAGTCGGAGACATCTCCTTTATCTTCATGAGTAAACGAAGAAACTTCTGGTCGAGTGTTCGAATAGTGGGTTTTTGACTCGTGGAGGACTGCATGAAGCTGCTCATAGAACTGTTGGACGTACTAGTCGTAGACGTATCCGGCAATCACTGTATGGCCACAGGAAGCCCATGGTATCAGGGTATAACTACCATGGAACCTCTATGGCTTTCTGGGCAAATTGACGAAGTTCCACGAAAAATCATCCGAATCGGACCATAAATCGTGTGTACGTTTGTCGCTTGTTCTACAGACCAGATGATCGTCACTCTATGTAGTCCCTAGGTTAGTATGAAGCTATAAAGCAAACCAGTTAGTACTAGGGACTCTCCAGGAGTAGATCAAACCAAGCCAGTTAGTACCCCCACAGTTGTCCCAGTGAACTTAGTTTAGGTTTAAAGAAATTTTAGAGACAACGTATAAATCTAACTAATTACTTTTACGGAGGCCCTGAAACTCTTTAAACATTAGGGTTCTTTTTACTGTAAACAGGGTAGTAACTGTAAAATTTGAAACTTGAGTAAAAAAAAAAAAAAAAAAAAAAAAAAAAAAAAAAAAAAATCAAAAATTATTTTTGGGAGAAAGAGAAATGGTTTATTGTCATCTTCAGGCAATAACCCAGTTTTAAAAGAAAGAACAGAGCCATGTTTTATCATGTTTTCAAAATTCCATGCTCTGATTCTATAAACATTTATCTGCTGAAAACTAAATGCTTTGAAAAATTACTCGATCTCTATTTTTTGATAATCATCAGGACTTATTTGTCAAAATCTCTATCTCTAAATCAACAACCTATGTCATTGATTGAGGGGGAGAATGATTTCATTTAAATTAAAAAGTTATTTGGCATTAAAGTGTTTTCAAAAGATATACATGCATGTTTTATCAATGGAGTGTAAAGTCTTAAAATCCGATCCTTATCAGTTCAAACGCTTTCACAATCAAGTCACAATTCTCCTTAAAAGCTTTCAAAATCAATTTAAATCTATACGAGATCACAAATCTCAAATGTTTTGATAATTGTGATCGGGGGAGAATGTGTGATTTAAATTGGATTTAAACTGATAATTCGGTAAATGGTTTCATAAGAGTGTACATGCTGTCCTTCCCACATGTGACAAACGATTTCAAATTTTCCATGCACATGTTGAGGGGGAGCATCTATATTAAACCTTTGATTTGAAACGTGATCATTCATCCCAATGTGCAAGTTCCCTCTAGCATGTGCAAAACTCTTTTCAAACCTCGAGGCACATATTGAGGGGGAGCAAATTTATGGAAACCTCATCCTTCCCGGAAATGCTATTCCTACTTGATTTGTTGAGGGAAGTGATGTTGATATCTTTTAGAAAATGGTAATCAAAGAAGTTAATTCTTTCTCTTGCCTCCGTGTGCAAAACATTTTCAAATACTTGATGCACATGTTGAGGGGGAGTTCTCGTTCTAAAAATATCAAAAACAATTCAGGTACAAAATGCTTTGATAAATCACAAGTATCTGAATTGATTTTAAAATGGTTTTCAATTGGATCCAATGGCAGGCGAACAATTCCTAATTGACCGACCAACTTTACTTCATGTACGGTGATATAAGGATGATAAGGTTAGGTATGTGTTCCCTTGATCCGCCAGAACCGGAGGGATCTACCCAGGGACAATCCACTAGTTAGTGTAGAAGTCCTTAGGTATGATGATAAAAGGGAGGAAAATGAGAAATGGGAAGAGTGCAGACTAAGACTGAGCTAGTACTGGAATGAACCCAACAAGGTTCTAGCTATGAAGTCTCGGTAAGCACTAAAGGGGTTGAAGAATTAAAAAGAATTGAATGAGAAAAGGGTGAAAACAAATAGCCCTCCATTTATTCAACCTTAGGGCAGAAACCGGGTTCACTTCATATGCTACTGATGGTAACATCGGTATTGAAGACAAAGACGTCATGGACCCAGTGACGCACTGCACTTCAACTTTCCAAACCACTCAAGTTCCTCTTAAAAGGACTTGTTTCATTCTCACGGGGAACCGACATTATCTATCGACTTTCTCTTAGAGATTGTTGATATTGAAGAAGGAGACCCTCTCCCTAGTCTCCGGCACAGGATCCAAATATGCACAAATTGAGTCTAGAGCCACGAGATCATCAATAAATCTCATTAGGACACTTACAATGAAGACTCTCTGTTTCACACAATGTGGAAAGAGAGATTATATCTTGAGTCCTACGCATTATCCTTGTGGTATTGCCTGAACATCTGAGTGATGTGTTTACATATTCACTATGAAGATGGAAAGCCTTCTGGAGCCAACATCAAACAAGCTCCTGGTAGGTGGCATGTGAGATCTATTATATAGATCATCCATGTGACAACTGAACAGAAACAATGGGGCGATTCAATCTCTTGAATCAATCCTGGTTCAGGTTATGGATTGACGGATACCTTTGAAAAACCGGTCTTTGTGCTTAACAACTCTTTTCTTTAGCATATCGACCGTGTACTCATTTTTCAAACCAAAAGGTATTTTTATGATTGATAATTGATTTTCTATAAAACCTTCGTTGTATTGCAAAAACAATTTCTATTGAGCGATACACGATTTTTTTTCAAATCTTTTTTCATAAATCAGTGGACTTAAAACTCGCTGGTTCACTCACTCCGTGTTGTCTTCTTTGAGATGTTCCGGTTTGAGAACAGCTAGAACAGCTGCGAAACCCTGTCAAGGAAATTCTTCGGAATTATACCTGATCACAGGCAGTACATGTACTGATCAACGGGGAACCGTGGGCCGTGTACCTCAATTCAACGAAAGTGATCAAAGACACTTTCGTGTGATTTATTGCTAACTGTTGTATGCAGGTACGCCCGACGTTTGCAGCTGATCAGAATGAAGCGGTCAATCCATAGCCGCATGCTCACTCAAAACATTCAACTCAAAGAAATCATGATTAGTGCATCAATGACTCTGATATTTTCATTCCATGCTTCTGCTACGCTGCTGCCAATATCATGATTCAACAAAAGCTTCCGCTACTCTGATGAGAAGATTTCATGATCCAGAATGTGAGCATGTCGGTCCTAATGTCACAACATCACATAATACCAACACCACAAAGGATGTCACAGAGATTCTTGATAGCTGATGATCTCAAATGATGGCTCAAAATTATTATCACGTGGATCAGTAAAAGACCTCCACTTGAAGTAACCAAACATGCAATGTGAAGAATCAATGACTACGAGCTTAGAAGCAAAGGACTACATCAAGAATGCAAGAACAATCTCTAATGTAATATCTAGTTGTATTCAATGTAATTTTGGTACATGATTGAGGTGACCTCCCTTAGGGGGAGATTGTTAGGAATTAGAAATTCCCGGTATTAAAGAGTCGGTCACCTCAAGTATATGTAATCGTTAGAAAGCTCGTAGTCGTAGTTATCTTAAGTTTAGTAGTATTTAGTTGAGTAACACCGTGGAGGACGGACGGGTCTTTACCCACTGTATGCCTGATCCACAGCCCGTTGTGTGGCGATTTATGTAAGACTATAAATACTCTCTACCTCCCAAGGTAGAGAGTTGGAGCTCATAATAATATCTTTCACTTTCTCTCACTAAGTTCCCTAAACCTCTAACTTTCTCTCTCTAGAATTCCATCTATATGCTACTTTGTGTTATGGTTTGATGTGTATGTGAAAAGTTATATCTTACATAGAAATTGCCCTACGTTCAACAGTTAGTTGCCAAATTGATATTTGGAAACAACTGCTAGTTGGCGAGATGAAATAAAAATGGATAATGGCAACAGAGGAAATACTAAATACGTTGACATACAACGTTTCATACAGACGACAACCTACAACATATTACGATTACTACATAAACCCTTGATAAACAGACACACCAAACTCTGTGTACACAAATTTAATTGACGCAGGGTATTGTAACCATACATAAAACTACAACCACTAGAACAATTTTACAACGGCTATGACGGAAGATCGGGGGAGTTTCAACAGCTTCCTAGCGAACTCCCAATTCGTCTTGATATTATCATAACCATCGTCCATCAAATCGTTGGCCCTGATATACATTTTCTTTAACGACGTAGAACAAGCAAGTATAAACTTTATTATGTGTAATTCATTCTGTGATCTAGGAAAGGATCGAAAAATCACTGTCTGAATCTGCCCATGACTGAATGTGGTTTTGTCTAAATCAAATGAAGGTTGTTCCAAAGGTAAAACACTAAGCATGTGTGCAGCCTGGAAAATCAAATAGTATTGAGATAGAAAAACATGGCAGTTTACGGATGTTTATTTGTTACGTATGAAATAGAGTAATAAAGTATTACACTTACTCTGGTTTCCAGTTTTTTCAAGTTTGGAGATACGCGAATCATTTGGACGATGAGTGACACGATAACAGTCTCGCCAAAATCAACTCCTTTTAGACTCAGATTAACGAGGGATACAAACGGCAAAGGGACATTCATCCTGGAATTACCATCACGCATCAACTACAACAGGTCGAGTTTTGGGTTAGTTTCAAAGATTAAATGTCGTTACAGTTACACATATATTTAACATTGGAAAATTAGAAGTGTAAATCTCAAAACGGTCTTACCGTGCAATAGTTAAAATCCAATGTAAGGGTCTCAAGAGATGGAAGTCTTGTCAGGTGAAAGATATTGGATGCTATGATTGTCGTGACAGCATTCGAAATACCGAATGACAAATGTAACTTCTTCAAATTCCTAAGACTTGCAAGATTCCATAGTTTCATCCCGTTTGTACTCTCAACATCCAATATAAGAGACTCAAGTAAGGGACAACCAGCAATTAAATCCCAAACTGTACCGGTAAGAAATTTGACTAAACACAATTCTAAGCTCAATAAATTTGGAAAACTAGTGAAAAACACCAAACTAGGAAAATCACAACAATGAATTTCAAGATGTTTCAATTCAATACGTCCGTAAAGTTCGGTTGGCAATGTAACTGGTTGTCCATACCAGTTTCTAACTGTCAGCTCCTGAATTCCTTGCAGTGCCAAAAACATAAGCCAATCACGAATCTCTTCATAATTCAAGTCTTCCATTCCAGACAACGGTTTGGGATCTACAGAGAAGACAAACTTTTTTATGGGACCCGTAAGCTGATTTAAAAGTCTAGTAACATGGCTCCCATCAAACTTATATGTTAAATAATAAAAGAAATCCTCATCAATTATGACTTCGGTTACCAAAGTCCACTTAAACCTCCAATTTGTAAATAAAATAGAGGTGCTCACCGCTTCTGTTATTGGCAACCGATTTAAAATGTTACCGATCACTGTATCTGGCATGTTGCTAATATAATCTCTCATAATGGTGATAACATTAGCTCGAAACGACATGGTTTTCAAGGAAATTTTTTTGGTTTTTTTAATTGTCGACAGGAGGTTTTGGATGAGGGTTGTTGATTTGCAATTGATGGTCAGAACGAGGGTGTGTTATAATCATTATATGTGGTTGTTGGGTTGGTTCATTAATTCGCGCGCCCAAGATACAAGCTTTTCAAATTTGGTCCGTAAAATATGGCCAAAATCCATTTTACTGCCTCCAACTTGGCTAACTGGAATTCCTGCTACCCTAAACTTTTAAGGGCGCGGGACGGTACCCTAGGTCATGTGCCGTTAAATATTTGATGGGCCCAATAAAACCTATTAGTCTTCTACATTAAAAGTCAAATATCCAGAGAAAACAAAACGTCGCCTCCTTTAATGTTGATCCTGTGATACTTTAAATATAATACTTTTAGATTTTGTTGTGAAAAATTTGTGAAAGGTGAGTTTTAGTAGATTATTTATTCTCTATTGTTGTTGTTTGCTTTTTAATTATATCCAACTACATTAATACCAACAGTACATGTTATGGTTTATTAGGGCCATTGTTAATGATTGTAAAGTGAGGATAAATTGTTATTCTGTCAAACGACATTATTTATTGATGTATTATATTGGTTTACCATTATGCAGGCATGCAACATGAATGATAATGACGATGGAGGGTACGAGGAACATGACGTAGATGAATATGATTTTGAAGAAAATAGTGAACATGAACTTGATGCAATGACATAGACTCTTGATCCCAATCAAGATGAAGAGATGGCTCTTGGTATAGAAGTAGTAAAAAAGCACTACAGGATCTTGCAACATACAAGAGAACCTACTAATCAAGATGAAGAGATGGCTCTTATTACGTTTGTTCTGTGATATATGTTTGGCTTATTCAATATTTCAGTTTAATGAGTCTGCAAACTAAGTTCAAAGTTAGGTATGTATTTTAATGATACAACAAATGAAATAACTACGTAAAAATTGAAAATGTTGAATCATGAAAGCAACGCCAAACATTGAAAATGAATTGGTTGTATACTTACAACTGCTAGTTATTTTTACTACCGCTATAGTTAATTTTACTACCGCTAGTAAAACTGAAGTGGTTGTAGACTTACAACTGCTAGTCATTTTTACTACCGCTATACTTATTTTTACTACCGCTAGTAAAACTGAATTGGTTGTATACTTACAACTGCCAGTATACAGGTTACTACTGCTAGCTATTTTAACCACTGCTTGTGATAAAACACATCAACGAAATGATGCCACCGTCGTTAATACTGTTGTGTATGGTCATGTTTGTGCTGCCCGTGTGTAGGTGCTGCTGATACCATTCTGGTGCCCTTGTGTAGGTGTTGGTCTTACTATTCTGGGCCTGAATAGAGACATATTGGTTTAGTGCTGCTAGTATTAAACTTACAACTGCTAGTTAAATTGTACTAGTGTTGAATGGTAAATCTGTTAAGTTCAAGTGTGCATAGTCACTACTTGGTAGTTATTAGTTGATTGTAGAATACGAATTGTAACAACTAGAAGGACTCATTGGTTTATAAAATTAGTCAATAAGGAAAAGAAGTTGCCCTAAGTAGAACAGTTAGTTGCCACATTGTTTATTGGAAACAACTGCTAGTTCCCCAGATTAAACAAAGATGTATAATGGGATTAAAGAACAAAGGGAAATAGTAAATACGTTGACATACAACGTTTCACACAGACAACCTACTACATATTACGATTACTACATAATTATGAGTTTATTGGTTACATAATATATAACCACTTGATTTATAAAATTCAGCAAGTACGCAGAAAAAGATAACCACTCCATGCTTCCTTCACATACAGACATCGTACTAAAACCACAAAGCTTCATTCCCATTAAGCATGATCCCTAACTTCTGCCGAACAAACCTGTTGAACATGAATATAATGGTGTAAGTTAAAAATAAAACATTAATAGAATGGTAAGTTAAAAATAAAAATAAAACATACTATAAACAGCATGGTCTGGCTGATTTAACAAAAGAAGAGATTCTTTGTGTGGGGCGATGTAGAAAGATCCCGCATCTCCTAACATTCCCATGCAGACAAATAATTCAAGTTCTTTGTTGTACACAAATACCGACTGACCCAAATGATTGGCGTTGTACGCTTCCACTATTGGAGCTTGATCCTTTTTAAACCCAAGCAAACGAACCGAATATAGGGTGGGGATGGCGAATAGGCTTCTAAATGATGTTAAGGAAGAACCATTGACGTCCAACAACCATCCGCAAAACAATGGAATGTCTTCACCAATGATCGTCCCAGAAATCACTAGAGAGGTTCCAAGATCGAAAACATTGAATGGAACTGGGAGTTCATTTTTTAAAATCTGTGGTAGGTCTATAACTTTAAATTGGTTGGTTACCAAATTAAAAGAAATCAACATATAAATCTTATAAATAACACCGTCCTCATTAGTTAACTTTTCACTCCCAGTCCAATAGAGAAAACGACCTACAACTGCATGACTTTTACGTTTCAATTTGATAGTTTCACGAGGGGGGTGGAAATTTTCAAGGATTATCCACCTTAACGAGTTCAAAGAAAAGACAGAGACATACCAGAAACCACTTTCGAAAACAGGATAGGAAACCTTCACGATCGTCGGGTCAAGAGTGTCCGGACGGACGGCAAAACCAAAACAAATCTTTTGACGTTCGATTTGATGCGTGTAAACCGGGACAAATTCTGCAAGTGATTTTTTGATTGCCGGGTTCCAAATAACAGTCATTAGATTAGAACCATAGACAAAACACCAAAGACCATTAGAATTGCCAACAGTAATCATAGATGAAAGCATTAAATTTGTATTAAGTGGCGTAGCGATTAGCTGTTCATCTAAAGCTAACACAAAACCTTGGTCATCCATATCGAATGTTAGCGTAAATAAACACTGATCATTACGACGAACACCGTAATTAAAGATGAAGCTTCCACAATCTATACTAGCCTTCCATAACTTGCAAACACTACGTTGCTGGAGTATAGACTTAGGAGGTAGCCTACGGATGATATCTAGTTGAACATCCAGTGGGATATTGTCAGACATATTTTCTAAACAAAAGCAGAAAGATTGGGATAAAGATATGAAGTCAATAGACCAAAAGAAGAAAGAAATATTTTGTTAAACAAATTGTATTGAAGAAAGAAGAAAGTGATTGGGAACACAAGACATTAAAGGACATGTACTCTGTGTTTTGTGGGCGTTTGTTTTTTTGTTTTTTTTTTAAATATGAAATGACAAAACTATCCTCGTGTATAAATACAAGTTGCCCAAAAAACATAAAGATGCCCAAAAAACAATACAAGTTGCCCAAAAAACACTACGTTACAATACATGACATATACCTTCAAAATACGTACTTGTGTCATAAGTTGTCAGACACATGGCAGCCCCTGGTTGGGTCCAAGAAAAGCGGTGGGCAACATGTCTATTTTCAAATTTTAAAAGGGCGTGGTCCATAAAGTGATATGCATTAGGGCGCGTGGTCTATTTGACCAATTTTCCCTTAATATAATAATTGGTGTAGTTTGTAAATGGGTATGCTTTAGGGATTCATGGGTACTGAGTAGGATATGGATAGGTAGTTTGTGTGATTGATTCTCTCTCTTATGCGTGAGTATTTTGAATTTGGAGAGTTGGTGAGTTGGAGTGTTGTGGATCTAAGGTTTTATTGCGAATATGTGTTATTGATGTGATCTTGTATCTTCTTGGTGGATAATGTATGCCTAAATCATCTGTTGTGGTTATTGTAAATTGTTATTGAGTTATTTCGTTGCTTGTTCTTGAAAGCGATTTGTCTTTAGTTGCATGTATGCGATTTGTCGTCTGTTGCTTTGATGCGTTTTGTCTCAATTATATTAAGTATGCGATTTGTCATATATAATCTTGATAAAGCTACTTGTCTCTCTAAAATATTGATGCGATTTGTCGTATCAATTGCATAAAGCGATTTGTCTCTTTATTATCTGAATGCGACTTGTCATAATCTTATTGATGAATGCGATTTGCCCGATGCGATTTGTCCCATGCGTTTTGACGTGTGCGGTTGGTTGACTGCATTTGACCAATGCGATTTGTCCATAATGCATTATGTCTTTACATATGCGGTTTGATAAATGCAAGCGACTTGATGTATGCGACTTGTCCAATACATCTTGATGTGTGCGGTTTGTTGACTATCTTTGACCTATGCGACTTGTCCTTGGCATTATGTGATTTGTCCTTAAAGCGATTTGTCTTTTTGATTATACGATTCATTTGATGCGACTTGTCTATTCACTGATTGTCTCTATGTGATTAGTCCAACATGCAGTTTCCCTCATTGTATCTACTTGGTCATTGTGTGTCGATCGTATACCTGCTATGTCTATGTGCATTTACCTATTGCTCTTTGTCTACTATGTATGATGTCTGTGTGTGCCTTACACTTGATACGTCTCTGCATCATTCATATTGCTCCCACTAATGTGTGTATGCTACTTCGTACGCTTATATCACAAACTTAGTGTCTAAGTTATGGTGTTGATATAGGGTTGATCCAGTGATCTTGTCTAACCTAACTAAATTTCCGGATTCTGTTGTTGTTTTATACGTGATCTACAGAATTACAATGGCAGGCACAACTTCTTCTGAGAATCTTGCTACCAACGCCCCACCCGTAGTACTTACCGAGGAGGAAATTCTTTCACATAATGAATGGGTAGACATTGCTAAAAGAAACTGCTTCGTAGATGTTGACAGAAACCAACCGAACCCTATCTACCAAATTGCTATTGATATCCTGAAGAACACCAACTTCTTTGGTGCCTTAACCATGAGGTGCACTATTCCTGTCATTTACCTGCAACAATTCTGGAACACCGTAACATGGGACAAGATCAATGCCACATACTCTTGTAAACTGGATGACAAGTGGTATGATATCGACACTGAGACTCTCAGGGAGGCCCTAGGAATCACTCCATGAGATTCTGCAAATCCATTTGTCACTCCACCTACTGCTGAAGAACTAATGGACTTTGTTAAAGAATTGGGTTATCCAGTGAAAGTAACAAAGGCTTCAGACATCATCACCAACAATATGTATCAACCATGGAGAGCCATTGCCACCATTATCAACCTATTTTTAACTGGTAAAACTTCAGGGTTCGATAGAGTGAGGGCTCCAATTCTGCAAATCATGTGGGGGATTATTAAAAGGGTGAATATCGATTTCGCGGAACGCATTTGGGAAGAATTCTCTTTGGCTATGGACACATTCATCACTGACAGACAAAATTTCTTGAATCAAGTCAAAGGAAGGAAGTCCAACAACAAGAGGGTGATTCCTAGCATACGGTTCTCAAAGTTAATCATCCAACACCTGCAGCAGAAACATCAGTTTAATCCGAGAAGTGAGTCGGCCCTACATGAGGCTAGTAATGAATTTGTGCTTGGTAACCTGAAATATATTGCCAAAGGAACTAACAAAGAGGTCTTTGGCATGCCAATACCTGAAGCTCTTCTCACTGAAAGAATCAAGAAGGCAGATTATTTCAAGAAATACATAAAGAAGGCCTATGGCACAACCACTGATGACACACCCAATCCTACTCCCACTCAACCCAAATCCAAACAATTTGTCTATACTTACGCAAGTCTTCCTAAAAAGAGACAAGATAGATATGTATCTGCTGACTCTCCAACTCAAAAGCCAAAAAGGAGAAATAGAGACGCTGGAAAGGGAAATGAAAAAGGGTCCAAGGTACCTGAGAGAGTGATGAGTTTAATGGATGAAGATGAAGTTGCACTGCAACAAGGCATCCAACAGAGCCTGGAAAGTCTTGACATCTCTCAAAGACAACCAGTGGGAGGGGTCATGATACGAGAACCAGAGTCAGTACCACGCCATACCACTCCCGTTGCACAGGGCAAAGGCAAAGGAATTACTAGAGAAGAAGCTGAGCAAGCGGCTCAGATGTTGTTGACCATTTCCACTCCGACTCCAAAAACGACAACGTAAATTGAGCTCAAGAAAAGAAGCGTTGAATCATACTCAGCTCAAGAACAAACTGGAATGGAAAAAGATGTGTCTGATACACAGGAGGAAACTCTTGCCTCTAGTGATACTCAGTCAGAAAGTCTGGAATCAACACCTTCAACAGAAACGGTTCCAGTACTGGAAACAGAGAATGAACAAATGGACACTGACAGACAAGACACAGAGGTCGGGGGAAATGATCTGCTCGAAGGTTCACAGGAGATTCTTAAGTCGAGATCTAAGGAACAAGTGCATCTGGAAGAAGCAAATGTGTCTACGGGATCTCTGTCATCCCTGAAGAATCTTGAGCCTGACATTACTTATGGTGATCAATTCCTAAAGGACAAACCCTCAGATGTCGAGTCTGACAAACAAAACGATGAAAAAAAGGAGTCTATATTCTCGGTCACTATCCAGCAAGACACATCAACTATTCCTCCGATGTCGGCACCCGTAGTTACTTCATCAACAACAACTCCACCAATCGCACTTCCACCACCCGCTCCTGTTCAAACAACTGCACTTCCACCACCTGTGTCTACTACCATCTCTCCACCTATAGTCACTGTTAGTGACTCTGTCACACCACCGGCTTCACCACCTCCAACTAAGAGTACAGAGCAACTTCTTGAGGAAGCACTTAAGAGAATCGATGCCCTCGAGAAGCACCATTTGCTCGAATCCATCAAGCATCTTGATCGTCGTGTATCCAAGCTGGAGAACCTCAAATTTGACACCGAAGTTGCAAATGCCATTGAAGCAGAAGTTAAAGATGCTGTGGAATGGCAATGAAAGCTCCGCTGCTTCAGAGGTTTAAGGATTTGCCTATTTCGGATATGAGAGTTGTTCTCTCTGACAGAATGTATGACGCAGATGAGCATTTGGACGAAGTTCATAAGAAGTTATATGAGGCTCTCGAAGAATCAATAAAGCATGATAATCACTTGCAGTTTCTAGAGGACATTCGTGAAAGGGAGGGAAAGAAGAAGAGAAGAGTTGTGATGATGGAGTCCATGTCTGTAGTTCCAAAATCTCCACCACCTCCTCCTCCTCCAACTGGTGGAGCTGGAACATCCGGTGTTGGTGGATCTTCTGGCACTGCTGCGACTCAAAAGACAAATCCACCAATATCTCCACCAAAACCTTCTAACCAAACTGGTTCATCTGGTGGTCAAGGGTCTCAGAAAACGTCTACATTATGGACCACGGTTGATTATCGGTTTACACCCACCTTCTCCTCAGTCCCAGAAGAGCAAATGTTAAATGAAGAATCTTACATCATGCCAAAGTCAGAATTAGAAGATGATGACGCTTCCACCAAGCATATCCCTAAACTTTCTGAAGATGAAGATTGGTGGGATGCTTATATTGAGGGTAAACGCATCAAAACATCTAGAGTTGCACCATCCAAAGATACGTCTCAAAGCTGGCTAACCAAGGAAAGACCTCAAACTCCTGAACCTTCATGGGCCATTCCTGAGTCTGACTTGATAATCCATAAACAACTGGGCAACCACCCTTATAGCCAACTATAAAGCCCCCTCGGAAGATTCACTCTTACATATCACTGGTGACATGGGAAGCTTCATGAAATGGTTTTGTGAAAAGAAGGGAATCTCGTCAATCACTCCTAAAGATCTTGAAGGCCCAACCTTTGAAATCGTCAAAGTCTTCCATTCAGATGCCGGTCATCTTCAATACCAGATGGAAGAATGCCACAAGATGTTGACTGATGAAGTTGATGAAAATATCAGTCATTTTAATGTCAACAATCCTCTTCCCCTTGGCGGTGAACCCGGACAGAAGACTATTAAATTAGAATTCTTCTTCACCCGAGATCTGGATTACCTACGTGCTGGAACTGAAGGAAGAAGACCAGCCTTATCTATTTCCAAGATGAAAGCTGCAACATACTTAGATCCAGGTCTTGAGCAGATGGTACCTGATCATTTCTGGATAGAAAAGGAACAAGTATATGACATTGCTGCCTCATACGGCATTTCTCATTGGTGGTTCAAAAAGAAGAAATTCTATATTGAAAGACATGGTGCAGAAAAGAAGCGCAAAACAGTTCGATTCAAGCTGCAAATTCTAAGTGTGGTCAGTGTGGAAATCTTCCCAATTTATGGCCACGAGTATCTAAAGAAGATCGTCCTGATAAGAGCTGACTTGAAAGACCATGTTATTGAAGAAAATGACTTCAAGCACTTGTTCCCAAGTGACTTTGAAGATCTGTACCTTTTGAACCTCCAAGGGCATCTTGACCATCTGCCCGTTCGAGAAAAGAAGTCCCTCTCTGCTGCAGTCAATCTATGGAAGGGGGTTAGTGATTCGACAAAGAGTAGGTGATTTTCAGCTTGGAATGGAAAGCTACCAGACTCAGGTCAATCTCACTAGACCTCAATGGGAAGCCACAGGGCATGAATTCAGACGTGACTACTCAGTGATTGACTCTCCAAGAGCAGTTATCTTTACAGATAAATATGGTTCAAGAATGCTACTCAGGCTTTGTGAGCTATAGAAGTTCAGTGATGGTACGCTCAAGATGGTTGAGGAAGAGTTGGATTCAAGGGTAAAGGAGTTCAAGCTTAATTTGAAGCCGGGGAACAACACGAGGTTCTGGATGGAACAGGATGTGAAATGGTGTGAAGATTTCTTTGCTGCTATCGGAAGAAGACTCATGACTAGAAACATTTTCCGCAGCCTTGAAAGTTTTGTGGGTGGGAGAGTACGCGAAGGACACTACAAGCTACTTCAAAGAACAGAATGATGACATCTTCCTTTAGTAGCTATTCTGTTTTAATATAATGTGTAATGTGGTGACTGTACTATGAACAACAATAACTATAATGTATATAGTAGTGATAGGTTATGGCTTGTAGTTTCCCTCTTGTTCTGAAGAGGGGATTTAGGAGTGTTTCGTTTCAGATCAAATAAAACTGGACACATTTTTCTCCAACAAGATTTTTATTACATATTTAAATCACTTGAGATCTAAAATCTCAAAGGATTTGAAATTTTTTATCGGGGGAGAAAATGTGATATAAATATGCAATCTGATAATACGTGATCTTCAAGACTCAATATATTGGCATCTTTCCTCATATGTGCTAAACCTTTTCGTGTATTGAAAGACACATTGAGGGGGAGCATTTTGAAAAGTTGACAAAACTATTAAGGAACCAAAATTAAAAGTTCTTTTCATAAGAGGTCCTTGATAGTAACTTTAAAAGGTTTCATTGGCTACAACGATCGTAAATTCTGCATCATATTCCCCCTGTAAGCTCTAAAATGTATAAAAGATTCTTCACATCAAGGGGGAGCAATCTTTTGAAAACCACATCCTTTCCCAGAATATCTTCAACAAAGCATTTAAAATACTAATTTTGATCGGAAAAGTGATGTTGATAATTTTACAAAATGGTGATCAAAGAATTGAATTCTTCATTCTTAATCCAAGATTTCTATGTCCTCTTGCCTTCATGTGCTAAAACAATTTCAACTATTTGATGCACATGTTGAGGGGGAGCTTTTTCTAAAAATATCAAAAACAATTCAGGTACAAAATGCTTTGATCTTGTATCACAAGTACCTGGATTGACTTTCAAATGGTTTTCAATTAGTTTCATTGGGAGAAGAACAATACCAAAAGGACCGACCAAATTTACTTTATGCATAGAGATATAAGGATGGTTAGGTTAGGTATTCGTTCCCACGATCCTGCCAGAGCCGGAGGGATCTACCCAGGGACAATCCACTAGATAGTGTAGAAGTCCTTAGGTATGATGGAAAAAGGAGAAAAAAATGAGAATATGGGAAGAGTGCCGATTGAGATAGAGCTAGAACTGGAATAAACCCAACAAGGTTCTAGTGATGAAGTCTCGGTAAGAACTGAAGGGGTTGCAGAATGAAAAAGAAATAAATGTGAAAAGGGTGAAAATAAATAGCCCTCCATTAATTCAACCTTAGGGCAGAAACTGGGTTCAATTCATATGCTACTGGTGGTTACTAAGGTAACACTGGTATTGAAGACAAGACATCATGGACCCAGTGACGCACTGCACTAAACTTCTCAAGCTACTCAAGTTCCTCTTAAAAGGGCTTGTTTCATTCTCATGGGGAACCTACATAATCTATCGACTTTCTCTTAGAAATTGTTGATATTTAAGAATGAGACCCTCTCCCTAGTCTCCGGCATAGGAAACCAAAATGCACAATTGAGTCTAGAGCCAAGAGATCATTCACAAAATCTCATTAGGACACAAAATTAATGAAGACTTGCTGTTTCACATAGTGAAAAGTAAGAATATATTAAGACTCCTACGCATTATCCTTGTGATATTTGCCAGAACATCCGAGTGATATGTTAAATATTCATGATGAAGATGGAAATCCTTCTAGAGCCAGCATCAAACAAGCTCTTGGTGGGTGGCATGTGAGATCTATCCAATAGATCAACCATATGACAGCTGGATAGAAATGATGGGGGGATTCAATCTTGAATCAACCTTGGTCCAGGAAATGGATTGACGGATACTTTTGAAAAACCGGTCATTGTGCTCAAAATTCTTTTCTTTAGCACGTCGACTGTGTATTATGTTTTCAAAAATTAAAAGGGTATTTATGATTGATAACTGATTTTCTTATAAACTTCGTTGTATTGCAAAACCCTTTATATTAAGCAATACTCGATTGTTTTCAAATCTTTTTCATCAATCAGTGAATCTCAATTCGCTGGTTCACACACTCCGTGTTGTCTTCTTTGAGAAGTTCCGATTTGAGAACAGCTAGAGCAGCTGTGAAACCCTGTCAAGGAGATTCTTCGGAATTATACCTGATCACAGGCAGTACTGGTACTGATCAACGGGGAACCGTGGGCCGTGTACCTCAATTCAACGAAAGTGATCAAAGACACTCTCGTGCACTTTATTGCTAACTGTTGTATGCAGGTACACCCAACGTTTGTAGCTGATCAGAATTAAGGAGTCAATCCATAGTCGCATGCTCACACATCACATTCATTTCGAAGAATTCATGATATGTGCATATCTTCATCAAGTGACTCTGATATTTCCACTCCATGCTTCTACTACGCTGCTGCAAATATCATGAATCAACGAAAGCTTCCGCAACTCTGATGAGAAGAAATCATGATCCAGAATGTGAGCATGTCGGTCCAAAAGTAACAACTTCACATGTTGGCAATCATACATCGGATAAATTAGAGATTATGTACTGTTGATGATCTCAATGAAAGCTCCGGATCACATATCAAAGAATCACTCAAAGTCAAGGAATCGCTACTATTACATGATGTTTAAGTTGTTGATGCTACAAAGTCTACGAGCTCGAGCATCAAAGTTTATAGATTATTTGCTAGGACGTTTTCAATGTAATTATTGGGGTGACCTCCCTTAGGGGGAGATTGTTAGGATTTAGAAAATCCATGTTGAAGTGTCGGTCACCCCAACGTATGTTTAGCATATTATAGCTCGTAGACGTAACAGTATATTAGTTAGATTATTAGTAGTGTAAGTAACACCGTGGAAGAAGGACGGGTCTTTACCTACTGTATGTCTGATCCACAGCCCGAAGGAGGGCGGAGTCATTTGTATAAATCGCCCTCTCCCCACAAGGGAGAGGGTTGGATGTTCATTTGGTAATCTAACCTTTCCTTTGTTTTATCTCTCTAGAACATCTCACTTTCTCATTCTAGAACTCTAAACTATACGCCCCAATTGGATTATGTTATGATGTGTTTATGAAAACCAATATTTTACAAAGAAACAAATACTTGTGTGTAGCTCATAGTCAATTATCTAGACTGTTCATGAAAGCTTGGTGTAAACTTGATGCAATGCACAAATCATAGGCAAATGATTCACAATCCATGGTTTATGTTTTGTAAAAATCATTTTAAGAATACAATCACATAGGTAATCCTTTCGGTCCTTAACCAATTGATTATTCTTTTGAAAATCCATTTGTTTGTAAATGATTCTTATTTAACTTGTTCTTACGAACACTTTCGGCCTTTACGTGATGAAATCGTTTCTAGTCTCGTTTAACAAGCAAATATGATGAGTGTCAATCATCATATCCCCATACTAGTTTGTCACTAACGTTTTGGAATAAAACATAAAGAGAAATCCTTTCGGCCATTTATCTTACAAATGTTATACCATCAAATTAAACAAGACTAGTCATTATTCCAACAACCTCATTAAACAAGAATACTTTACATGCATCACATATATAAGAACACTCCCAACAATTGCCTACATCCTTACACACAAGTATATTCAAGAATTACTCCATTAAAACCATAGCAAAACACAAGTAGTAACCATGTAATTCATATAACTCATAAGAATAGAAATTCATGACAAAGTACATAAGAATACCTATACATCGGATTACAAGAATTAGAATATGTGGAACTATAGCAACCACGCGCCTCCAATCGCCTTATACTACCCGTACAACTCCAAATGACTACAAAATGGTTGAGTATTATGCTCAAAAAGTTCCTGGAAGTTTTACAGACTAAATAGGACTTTTGGGGTGAATAAAAGTGTTTGGTAATAGTCTTGGTGTAAGCCTATTACTCCTTGGGGTGTGTCACACTAAAAACATAAGTCTAGGTGCAATATATAGCTAAGAACTCTTCACCAACAAGCCAAAAATGTTCTCCAGGAGTTATTAACAAGAAATGATCGGACTCCAATGATTAATGGAAGTAATGGAATCAATAAATGAGAAATTTGTAGCTGCAGCACTTCCCAACCGAATCGGTTGCGAAGCAGCCGATCGGTTCCTCCTTTGACACACTGTCCAACCGAATCGGTTGCGGGCTCCAACCGATCGGCTGGATGCCTTCCGTACAGCAAAAGTTGACTTTCTTTGACTTTTCTCGACGCATGCCTTTTTCCTTGCTTCCGATGCTGATTTCCAAGATAGAACTTGATAATTATTTGATGTAGATACTTAGAAATCATTGTGCTTCCAATCATCAAGTCCTTGAGCCTTTTCTTCTTTCTTTTCTTTCTCGGGAATTGTCCAAATGTGCATGAATTCGTCATTTCTTTATCTTTTACGATACCTGGCTATACTTACATACAAATACGCTTCCTTTGCAATTTTGCGACAATTATGTGTAAATATAACCGATTATCATACACAAAACTAACAATAACGCTATTAAAAACATACTAATTCTAAGCGTTATCACGCATAGACAAGCATTTCTTTCTAACTTAACAAGGTCAGATTTCTCAGTTACCTAGTCATATGCATGCAACCTATATCCCTGAAGCAATTTATCGCTTTACTCAGTTACAAACATGCATTAAGTGGTATCAACTAATCTATGTGATTTATCTACAGTACCCCATTGGTCCTGGTGATACCTGCCCTTCTCACGCGATCACTTTATTGAAGAGCACTATACTAACTTAAGTGTTTTAGCATTATCTATCTAACCTCGGGTTCCTACTCCTCAAGTCTTAAGTAAGGATATTCGTGATCCATTTCATCACCTTCACACGCCTATATCCATAGTAATATGGAACCCTTACATAGCTAGAGAGCTACACTATGATGATCTAGACAATAGAATTCAAATGCTTAAACAAATAAACGAATATACTATTTGAATAATAAATATATAAATTATCCAAGACAATTCATCAAATCTTCATAAATGGAATAACATAAATGTAATAGTCATAACATGGCCAACACCTAAAGGTGTTAACCCATAATGTCAAAAATAGACAAAGTGATTAGAAACGATAAGCAAATGGAAATCATAATGAATTCGATATGCAAACCGAATGATTATCCTAAGTATGATGATTCGAGACCTTTTCCTCTTGATATTCTTGTGTTTGGGACTGAAAACTTTGGTGATGGAGGCTTGGAACTTAGCTGACGTGGAAATACTTGTATATAAAACCCATATGTTAGGGTTCTATTTATAGTGTTCTGTCCAGGGCACCGATACGGCATATTGAGTTGTGATACGACATATCCAGGATTTTTGAGTGGGGAATAAGAAAGAATATTCCCAGCATGTATGTGCGTATCCTTAAATACGACGTATTGATGAAGAGTAATACGTCGTATTCTTCAATAATATTAACATCTCTAACTTGGGGATAAGATCTTCAATACGGCGTATGGCCAGAGTTTCATACGCCGTATGCCTTCAATGGTTGGCTTGGGCTTTGACTGCAGTGCTTTAGATTGCCAGAGTTTAATATGCCTTATGTCTTCTATTTCACCAATACTTAGTGAATTCTTCTAGATGTTGATACGACGTATCTCCAGAAGTGGTTACACCGTATGCTCTTCACATCTTACATACAGATTCTTCATTAATGCTCTAAATCCCGTTGTTTTTCGTGTCTTTACCTAAATTGCTCCATAAATACTGAAAATGACCAAAGTAATGAATTAAGTATCAATTCAGTTATAAACATATAATAAATGAGCAATAATTGTGGGATAAATGATGGGTAAATATAGTATACATTTTATGTTAACAAAAGTTATAACACTTTCAATAGCTCATTTACTCTTTCAAATAGAACCAAGTCCCTGAATGGAAAGTGCCAAAGTGGTATTCAGTTGGTATAATCATAATTATTCCTTAAATAATAACTTAAGTTTTTGTTTAAGTTTAGTAAGGAGATCACCAAATGCATTGCCATTCAACCTAGATTGTTATTCCGAAAATAATCTAGTGTAAATTCTTTTATACTTATAATAAGAATTTAAACGTTGAAAAATGTCCTTGTGTTTTACTTATACGTTTACTTATCTTTGTGAAGCTAAACTTACATTATTAAGACATAAGTTGATTAGATAAATATGTTTGCTTACAGAAAATCAAATTAAACGATGAAAGCATCACATAGATGAGATGAGTTGTTTCTCGGTCTATTGGAGGAAAAAATTGTGTCATTTCGACAGTGTTTTAGAGTGGTTTGAATCGATCTACAATGGTTTTTGAAGTCTCCTTCACCACACGTAGTACAAATAAGTGTTCTAGAGGTTCCAACTCTTCATCACATAAGAGACAAGGCGTGAAGTCGAGTGCAAAACTCCTTAACTCAAGGCTTGTGTTGGTGCCTTTCGTTAAAGGTCATATTCTTGTTTTGTTGTGTATTCTAAAATGATTTGTTGTAATATAATTCAAAATAGTTACTCACTTAAAGATGGAATATGATCTTAATTACCATTATCATTTGGTATTTTAGCAGATATGTTATAAGTTTAAATTTTCAAAAAAAATAAAGTAAAAGCCTTTTGAATGTAGCTTACGGAAACTACATTAGCTTCTAGAAATGTTAAATTTTAGCTTTACTACATATAAAGAGAAAATGAATAAAATTTAGTCTTAATTAAAAATTTAAAACATACAAATAAGTTATGTTGTTTGATCAAAACACACTTATTTATTGAAATCAATACATTTTATATTACTGTATGAAAGGATTGTGTGAAAACCACACAACAAGCTTTCACACTTGTCTTCACAAAAATGCCAAAGGTTCACACGGTTTCACATTAAATAAAACATGCAAGCGAAAATAAGAAACGAGATTACGAAATGAAATGTAGTAAATGAGGAACTAAAAATACAACGTTATTTTCATTAAAGGGTTAAACGGTAATTACCTAAAGCTTAATATTTATCCGGGATAAACAATAGAGGTAATAAATTGACAAAATACTAAACAATAAACCCCTAAGGGTTGATATAGGTCGCTCGGCGGAACCCCTTTAGGGGAGGAGTTTGTTTCCTAAACAAACTCTAATACTTGTTCTACAAGTATTTTAGAATGCTCCTGAGAAGCCTACAAATGCAAAGGCTTTCCTATGCATTCACATAACACATTCCTAAACCCTAAAATCACTCTCCTCTCACCCTCTCCAACCGATCGGTTGACAAAAGGGTTTTACCCTTTCGACCGAAACCTAAATCGACCCTAGTCGATTTATAACAATCGACTTCTAGTCGATTGGTTTACCTCGGTTTCGTACCTCTACTAACTTGCGTAGGTTCGAGCCCTAGTTCTACCTGTGCAGTATCGTTGGATATTTGACGCAACCTGAAGAGTGGTTTTCCTCCGAAAATCCTAAACTGGTCCATCAAGATTAAAGAAGGCAGATTTGCATTAGACTGATTTAGAAACTTACAAAATTGCAGAAAACAAGTAAGTATTCTATAAACACCCTTTATACGTGTTTAGGGTTAGGTTATATCACTAATTGGGAAAGATCTTGCTAGTAGGGTTTGTCTGGCTGCATGGCCACTTATGTGTTTTATGCCGCTGCTACATGTTTTATTGACCATGCGGGAACCACCATAACCAAACACTTCACAAAATAAACCGTATTGAAAATCTTGTTGAGAAATCACCGTTACATCCTATCGGATCGTGTTGTGAGGTTCTTCGACATCTTAGAACTCAACAAGACAAGTCGCAAAAAAGAAGAAAGAATGTCGGGAGTAAATGTATGGTTATTAACTAGTTCTTTATTAGCTACATCTTCATCTTGAACTTTCACTAGCTCTAGTTACTTTTGAAAACATATTAGTATGTTACTCTTTTTGTGTAGTCCTTGCCTGTCTAAAATCTTTTAGTCACTGTCAACTCAACGTACATCATCGTTTGATGTTCTATCAAAAACCTTGTTTTTCACATGTTAGCCAAAAAGAATTGTAATGGCGCACAAGAAAATGCTCATCGGGTGAGCATAGCTAGTGTTGCGCCAAACAGTGGTTGGGTGAACAATTTACACGATGATTTTAGGAATATGGTTTGGAAATGTATTGATCTTGATCAATCATTCTTTAACGTGTCTCATGGTGATTGAAACAATATTGATGGGGTTGTAATGAATATTTATTCAAATGTATGAAACTTTACCCATAGGTGATATACATAGTAAAAGTTTATAAAACTATTTGAAAAATAAAAAAAAATAAAAAAATAAAAAAAAAAAAAAAAAAAAAAAAAAAGAGAAAAAGGTACAATTTTACATTAGTATTTGACTATGTAAGAAGGGGACCAAATAAAAAGTAATCAAATAATAAAAAGTATAAAAAATAATCTTTATCGTTCATTGATCTGAATCTCCACCCCTCACTTTTCCCTCCAACTTCTTTCCCTCTTTACATTCTTACGGTCCATTTTCTTCATTTCTAATTTCTTCAATCTTGATCAAATATTTCGATTCAATGTTTGATTATTTCAATTCGTGATTTAACAACATCAATTCAAGATCTAATTCTTTTCATTCGGGATTTAATTTCTTCGATTATACGATAGGTTTCTTTATTTTTTTTCTTAATTTTTCATTAAAAAAACAAAAATTTATTGTGATTTCGGGTTAAAAAACCATAAAGTAACATCAATTCTTCATTTTTTTTTATAAATTTTTTCTCATAAATTTTCAAAAAAATCATGTGTTTATGAAAACACCCATAAAGTATTCGATGAAATATCTCAATGAAAAAAATTATGATTTAATAGTTTGAAAGTGTTAATTATAATAAGGGAAAATTAATCAAATAGACCGCGCGCCCTGAGGCTTATCACTTTCCGGACCACGCACTTTTGCCAAATGAAAATGTACCAGTTGCCCAGCGATTTCCTGGTATCCAACCATGGGGTGTCATGTGTCCGACAAAGGTATGACCAAAGTACGTATTTTGAGAGTATATGTCATGTATTGTAAGGTATTGTTTTTTGGGCAACCAAATTGTATTTTCGGGCAACTATATAATATTGGGCAACTTGTATATATACACGAGAATAATATGGTCATTTTACACTGGTTGTATTATAAAACTAATAATAATAACGCACACAACATCACGCGCGCGCACACACAATCAAACATCTTCTTGTACAATTTCTAACAGCTTCTACAATTAAATGTCTTCTTCTACATCACGCGCACACACTCACAAACCACATCTTATTCACAAAACCCTCTAAACCCTAATTAATTTTACTCTATAATTCCACATGACAAAATTAAAGTTGTACAATTGTAAAATCGCAGTTCGTTCTACAATGAAGTTGCTGCCAGATATTAAACTCTGTTTGTCAAAGAATGAAAACCGCGAAAGGTTGTTCAGGCAAACAATATTTGGTCCATGGTTGGATATAAAGTCGTGCGAGAATGACTGCCTTCTGATGCATTATGTTTTGAAACACCAGGTATATGTTTCTAACATCTCCTCTGATTCCCCTCCACTAAAATTCCAAATTGGGGATCATTCGTTAAGGTTTGGCCGGAAAGAATTTTGCCTGATAACAGGGTTTCGATTTGGCAAAGTTTCAAAACCTATTAAATGATCTAGCGCATTTTTCGATCGTGTATTTCCTGAAGAAAAGAGTAATGGTATAACAAATGTACATGCAATTAATCTTTTGGAACTTGTTAATGACGGAAAAAAGGATGGGAAAAGGTGGTCATCTCTTTCTGATGAGGATGCTGTTAGGGTGTGTCTGCTGGTAGCTGCAGAGTTGGTGTTTATGGGAAAAGAAGACAGGAATTGCATCCATAATCACTTAGGGGACGTTTGGTACGATGGAATGGAAAGCTGAGAAACGGAATGGAGAAGCATTCTCGTGTTTGTTTGTGTTGAGATGGAATCGGTGAATCAATATTTGATTCTCTTTCCATTCTCCGCATTCTCTTAAAATAGTGAAGAAATGAGAAAATTGGTGAACAAAAGGGAAGACATTCTATGGTTGATTCTTTCGTATAATAATAAAAAAATGATTTCAATGGTCCTCTTCAAATGTTTTGTTTATTTAACTTTTTCTTTTTTTTTTATTTTTTTTTTGAAATACAAAAATTGATAGGTTGATATCACATCTTTATATCAACGTTTGTATTTTAACCTTTTCTTATAAAACCAGTTATTCAAATGCTAATAATATATATATATATATATATATATATATATATATATATATATATATATATATATATATATATATATATATATATATATATATATATATATATATATATATATACATATATATATATATATATATATATATTATGTTTGGGTTTCTTCAAAATTCGCCACAACTATTATAAATAAATATTATTAGAATTAATTTTCAATTTTCCACATTATTACGAATTGCACCCACCAAAAGATCCTCCAATATTGCTTTTGCGATAGAAGGTTAGCATATACTCGATGTATTTAAGGTAGCAATTTAAATAATCATATTATTTTAATGATGATTTAGGTAATCAAATGTTTAAAACGAAAATTTAAATGATAAAATTCATTTTTATTCATGTATTATATACAATAACCAAACAAGAGAATGCTCTATATCACACGCATTCTTTATTTGTACCAAACAGTAGAATCGTCATTCTTTCTCAAACATGATTCACTTTCTCTACAATTCCATTCTCTATTATGATTCCATTCTATGGCATTCTCTCGTACCAAACGTGCCCTCCTTGGTTGATGATTTTGAAGCCTGGAATGTATTTCCTTGGGGTGAATATATGTGGCATAAATTTTATCAAAGGACTGTCAATATTGTTCATATTCACAGAAAAGATCATTTGTTAAAATTGAAAAAAAAAACCCAAAGTTTAGTTCCACATACAATCTATACGGGTTCGCTTGGGCTTTCAAGGTTAGAATTCTCAGTAGTTTGTACTAATGTATGAATTTCTAGCTTTGATAACATATTTCTTTACAAAAACAGGTTATTAAAAGCTTTTGATTCTATTTTGTTGTGCTATTACTTATTCATTTCAAAAGTACCTAAAATTAATGTTGTTGTTTTATTGTTATGAAATGCTGGTGTTTTGTTCTGTATACAAGTAATATAAAAGTTACCCGTAATTTAGATAACAAAAATGTTATAACACATTTTAGTTTGTGATTTATTTTTTAAATTGTAACCATAAAGGTCTTGTTTCATCCTAAACAGGTAACCTTTACTTTGGTAAACCTTGAAACATTTTCAAAAATGATAGCTGCATAAGTACACGTTTTAAAGATTACAGTTGTGGCTATTACATATTTGGATTTTGGAGACTTATCCTAAAAGCTCACTTTGGTGGGTGAAAGACAATAAGATCATTCCACATGGTCTTGCTTGGTCAGGACTTTCAAAGTTTCGGAAACCGGACTGTTGTAACCTCTTTGGACCGGTATGCATCACACAGTCTTACATTGCTGACCCCACTAACTTGTACCTGAATTTGTTCACAGTATATGAGTGATTTCATTTATTTTTTTATTTTTTTTGTTGTTGTTAGGATTCAACTCCCATTGCTGAACTTTCTGCAACACAAGCTGAAATGAAGCAACCGTGGTGTATTGTCAGCGCCCAATTTATAGATGGTTTGTCTGTTCCAGAGACAGCCGATGGTTACAAGACTGCAGAGCATTCGAATGAATTCGCGAACGATTTCAATTTAAACTTGTGCATGGACGATTTCAATTTAAATGTTGCACAAACTGGAACTACTCATTCGACAGGGGGTCTATTTCGTGAGTTACTGGATTTGGAAAAAAAAATTTGATGATAGAAAACGGCACCCATTCGGTCAGAAACACACCTTTTGTACTTGATGTGTTTATGACTGTGAAAAGCAGACTTTCAAAAGTACAGCAACTATTGGGTCTTAATAAATATTCTGCTGTTGATCCTGAACATACTAAAAGTTGTGCCACCACAAACGACCCTGATGTTACTCCCGATGATCCGAAGGTTTGTATTTACTTTTCAGTTTATCTCCAATGTTTATACCAAACTCAAATAATCGTTCGTGTCCACACTTATATCAAACATTGGTCGATACAGGCCACATCGTCTCATATTGTAGGCCCTAACGGGGATAAGGTTGTCCATGTGGACCATGCAACAGACATTGACAATGATGATGGGCTTAAAGAAACGCAACCATGTAACCTTGGTATGCTTGTTGAAGCTTGTGCCATGACCCAAAAATGTCCTGTTATGGAATATGGAGGTGAAAGTAGTACTCAACTTCCACAAGTTGCACCTAAAGAGGAAAATAAAATACCCGGTGACCCCATTATTGTACGTTATATTTCAGTTACAGTTTAAATATCAGCTATAGCATACATCCCTACTTATGTATATATATTTAAAATTCAGCAGGAACCGGATTGTGGTAATGATTGGTCGTTGATAACGCCTAAAATAAACATGTTTTTAGTAGCGTTATTGTTGGTTTTGTGCATGATAATCGGCTATATTTACTCATAACTGATGCAAAAGTGCAAAAGATGCGTATTGTGTATGTATATGTAGTATCACGAATGATGAAGAAATGAAGTTTTTATGCACATTTGGAAGATTCTCGAAGTAGGAAGTCGAGCAAGGAAGCTTTTGGATTCAATGATTGGGAATTACAATGATTTCTAAGTATCTACAGCAAGGAAAGATCAAGTTTTGCCTTGGAAATCATTAGCGAGAGTAAAGAATGAAGCGTATAAGCAATAAGGTCAACAAAAGTCAAATCAGCAACACCCAGCCGATCGGTCGTGACCCGTAACCGGATCCGGCTGGGCATTTGGTCAAAACGCAACCGATCCGGTTGCCATCGCAACCGATCCGGTTGCATGAACTGCAGTTACACAAAGTTGCATTTATTGTTGCCTTAACTCCCCATAATCATTGGAGGCCGATCATTTCTTGATATTAACTTTTTGGGAACGTTTTTGGTCAGTTGAGCAAGCATATTTGGCTATATAATGAACCTAGTCCTAGTTTACTAGGTGTGACACAACCAAAATTGTATTAGTTTACATCTAAACTAAGACCAACCATATTATTCAGCCCAAAAGTTTAGTTCTTACTGAAAAACGTCTAGGAGCAAGGAGGGAACAATTCTCATCCATAGTTTTGGTAATTTGGAGTTATACGATGAATCTAGGTGATTGGAGGCGCGTGGTTGCTACAATCCACGAATTCTAATTCTTGTAATCACAAAAGTTTAGGTATTCTATGAACTTTGTTATGGAATTCTATTCTCTTGAATTATTGGAATTACTTTGTTATGATTTGTGTTTAGTTATTATTATTATCATGGAGTAGTTTTGGGATATACTTGTGTGTTGGGATGTAGTTAATCATATTAGTGTTCTCAAATGTGATGCATGTATATATGATCTTGTTTAAATGAGTTTGTTGGAAAAATACTAGTCTTGGTTTGATTTGCTGATAAAACATGTTTTAAGAAAAAGGACCTAAAGGATTTCTCTTGTGTTTTATTCCAAAAAGTTTAGTGACAAACTAGTATGGGGATATGGTGATTGACAAACACCATGTTTGCTTATTAAAACAAGACTAGGAACATTTTCATCACGAAAGGGTCGAAAGATTCGTAAGAACTAATTTAATAAGAACATGTTGCAAACAAACAGAATTTCTAAAAGGATAATCATTAGGATAAGGACCGAAAGGATTACCTATATGTTTTTGTTCTTAGAATGATTTTTACAAACATATACCATGGTTGGGGATCATTTGCTTATGATTTGTGCATCACATCAAGAGTATACACCAAACATTCATGAATACTATTTATGATTGACTATAGACTACACACAAGTATATATATTTCTTATTATTGAATTTGACTATAACATCACTATTTGAGGAAGCCTTGACAAGCTTTCTTGTTGGAATCTTTTCATTCAAAACAGTTTCAAACACAAAATCCCTTGGGACGATCTCGACTTACCAAACTTTGCTATCACGGACGAGTATACTTGCTCGTATGTGTTAATAGATTAGACGGTTAAATCGTGTTTATAAATTTTTAAAACTTGCACTACACGAAACACATCAAGTTTTTGACGCCGCTGCCGGGGATTTTCTTTGATTTTCTTTGATTTTCTGTAAAATTGGTAGTATTGGAATTGAATTTGTTGAAAAGTAAAGTAAAAAAAAAAGTTTTGGTTAAAAGCTAACCGATTCGGTTGCTCTGCAACCGAATCCGGTTAGAGTTTCTGAGAAAATTTTTATTTTTTGATTTCATGGTTCTAGTTTACTTAGTTATTTGTGTTATAGTTCTTAGAGTAATTCTTGTCATTTTAGATTTTATTTGCAGATTATGTCTTGTAGTTTAATGATTTCTTAGATTTATTTATATTTTCTTTACATTTGTTATTTATTAGTTAATTAGTTTTAAAGTAATTTTAGTTTTAATGATTAATGATTAGATAATAATTTTTCAGTTATATGTTTAATTATCTTAATGATAGATTTTAATTGGTAGTTAATTTAGTTTTTAGTTTAATGGTTTTATTATTAAGTTATTATTTATTGGGTTATGAAGAGTTTTTATTAATTTAGAGTTTAGTACATCTTAATGATTCCTTAATTGCAATTAAAATTCTGTTTTAATATAATATAAAAATAAAAAAAAAAGTTTTTTTTTTGTGTCGATCCAACCGATTGGTTGCAACCCGCAACCGGATCCGGTTCGATCACTTGGTCTAGTTATTTCAACCAACCGATTTGGTTGGTGAGCCAACTGATCCGGTTGGAGCTCTCGGTAAATATTTTTATAATTTTTAGATTTTGAGTTTTAAATTATGTTTTTAGTTTTGTTAAGTATCTTAACTTGTTTAGTATATGTTTCTATAGTTTGTTCTTGTTTTTACTAACTCTAACGGTAATAATTCGGATTTTGTTTTGTTTTGTTTTGTCAAGTTTAGCTAGTTAGTATGGATAGTTTGAGCGGAACCTCGGAATACCTTCGTACTTTGGATGAAATGTTCAAGGATACCGGAAGTTCACTGGAAAAGATTGGAGGTATCTTGGAAGAGAGTAAGAAAGATTTGGGGATTGATACGGTTAATATGGAGGAAACGGGTGAAAACAAGGTTCAACTTCCCAAGAAGGGAAGAGTCGTAGTGTTCACACAAGCACCTTTAAAGGTGTATGATTCGCCACTAATGAGGTTTGGTACGCCTTGTAGTGTAGAAGGAGTAAGTGCTTGGGACGCGCAACTTAATATGGCTTATGGAGAAAACTACATTTTGGAGAAGGTTCTTGACGAAATTGGTCATGTACGTTTGGACTATGAAGCATATGGAAGAAGGATGGTCAAAAATCTTAAGGTCAATATTCATGGACACATTTTTGAAACGGATTTTGTTGTGTTAGAAGAAGGGAATGCGGATGAACCTAATGTATGTTTTGGTCGAGACTTTCTTGTCATGACCAAGCGTCAAGTTGATTTTGCAATGGGAGAAATGAGGATTAATATAACTGATTTGGAAGAAGGAAAAGGAGTGAACGAGATGCTAGTGGAAGTTTGTGCAAACATGGAAGAGAAAGAGGTGGAAGTAGTTAAAATAGGGAAGGCAAATCGGAAGAAAACTTCATCAAACAAACTAACCCCAACCACAACCACCAAAAATGATTACACACCATCATCACCTACCACTCCAAATACTTTCAAACCCTTGACCGACACACAAAAAGAAGCTATTTTAGAAAACCTAGAACAAAAGTTTCTTGAGCTTAATGAAAAGAAACCGATGATAGAGGTACTCCAAGATTATGTGCTTTACCGTAAGAAGTTGGATGCGGTGATGCTAGCGAGGGCTAGGTTGGAAGATAAGAATCTCACGGAGGAGGAGCGAGATCGAATTCTGTTTAGAGGCATGCCACGGAAGGAGAAGGATCCGGGTAATTTTTTGTTGCCAATAAAAGTGAATGGGACTACACCAGTTTATGCTTTAGCCGATACGGGGTCAAGTGTTAATGTGATGCCCTATCCATTGTTTATGACTTTAGTTCTAAGTAATCCGCAACCTAATCATTCGAAGCTTACTATGGCGGATAATTCTCAAGCGAAGGCAATGGGAGAAGTGAAGAATGTAAGAGTGCAAATTGGCTATCAACCGTATTTGGCCGATTTTCTTGTCCTAGATATTCCGGTGGACAAGAGTTTACCACTACTATTGGGGAGACCATTCCTACGAACTTGTGGTGCAATTATAGACATGGGAAGAGGCACAATGACTATTGATGATGGGATTTCAAGGCAAACATACTATCCGAAACCAAGAGGACCAACTTTGGAATTTATGGAGGAGTTAGAATGGATGGAAGCAAATGATGATTTGACTTGTTTTGAAGTGGGACGTGATACCCAAGGAAACCCAATGTATGGACCATTAGCTCCGCCTTATTTTGATATAGAGGACGAAATGGAACGTGCATTAGCGGTGGAAGCTTTCTATAACCCATTCAAAATCATACTAGTTTACAAGAAGTTGACCGACTTTTTAGGTTCTTTACCGGTGAAACTTAAGAATTTGGAATGGAGACCCGAGGGGTCGGGCACTTACAAGAGGAAAACTGGAGATGGAGAATGGCATGTTAAGTTCGATATACTATGTCTGGACGGAAGAAGATTCATGAGAAAGTTCAAAACTTTTGAAACATTCCGTGAGTTGACCGGAAAATTTCAAAGTGAGGACATCCTAAGACACGAGTATTTCGAGGAATTCTAAGGAGAAGACAAGGGACCGTAATAAACAAGCAATTATTTGCTTGAATTTCATGAACTATTTCTTTTTTATTTGATGCATTTAGGATTTTTGTTTCTCATTTCAGTTTTACATTTTTATTTTCATGATTGAGGTTATTTGGTTAATGCATTATGACTATGAGTTTTTAGTTGAAGTTTGGTTTAGTTCATTAGTATGATGATTTGAGTTTTTAAGATTGGATGATTGTTGAAATTTCCAAATGGTGGATGAATGTTGTGTGAATCTTTAACAGGATTTTTGAGTAAAAAATTGTTGCTTGGAAGGTAAATGCCTAAGTAACATGAAAAAAATGCAAAATTTGGCAAAATGCATACCGAAACGGTTGTGTCCATGACTGAACCGGTTGCATACAAGTATATATACCAAAAATTCATTTTTCCAGAAAAATACACACACACACTAATTCTCCAGCTGGGTTTTGCAAAATTCGTCCAAGAGAAGCTAATTGAAGATTGTTTAAGTTGTAGGAGAACATCATGGCACCCAAACAAGTAAGCATCTACATTCAATTAACTCAATTGAGGTTTAATTAGAGCATTTGATTCGAATTACATATTAGGTCACCAATTTGGGGGTTTTTGTTATAATTCGAATTAAGTTATAATATTTTTGGATTGAGTGGGTAATTGATATAGGAATGCATTGCAAAAAGAATTGTATTGATTGATTCACCATGGAATGAATACTAGATGATTGAATTTTCGGATTTGATTAGGTTGTGCTAGTGAATCAAGATAAGTTGCAATTGGTGATTTCTAATGGTAGATGATGTGTTTTTATGAGCAATAGATGCCACATTATTGATTAGAACTAATGATTGAAGAATATAGGTTTTATCAAGTTGAGTTCTAAGATGATGAATGTGTGATGATTTGAGGTTTGAAAAGCGAATTTAGAGTAATTCAAGGATGTGGAAATCATTGAGGATGTTAGAATGCGATCTAGGAGTGGATTGGACTTAGAAAATTTGATGAATAAGGGTTTAAAAGGCAAGAGCCTTATGCAGATTGCATAACCGATCCGGTTGCGCAGCGCAACCGACCGGTTGGATTTGGCCAAAAGGAGTAACCGATTCGGTTTCTCTGCAACCGAATCCGGTTACAGTTTCTGTGTTGAAAATTTTTTGAAATTTTGAAGTGGATCTTAGAGGGTTCCATGAACCTTCTTGTTTGTTCTAACACTCTTATATTGTCTTATATTTATGATTTCTATAGAAAATTGTTGTAGGTAGCTCAAGCTCGAGGCCAGTTCCAATGAACCCGCTTGTTACAAAGTTTTGTCAAAGGAACGAGAAGAAGAAAGTCAAGTATAGCTTGAAGACGGAAGCAAATGCCAACTTAAAGTTCAAAGATCTCACCGACAGGGAGAAGCATGCTTTCCGGGAAAGATTATCGAAATTGCAAAATAGGACATGTTTGGTTCCGAGGGTGATTGATTGGGATTTGTTTGCGGAGTGTGATTGTGAAGATGAGTTGAGGAGAATGATGCGGACATCTTATGTGTATCCAGCGGATGGGGATTCGTTTAATGATTTGTCATGGGAAAGAGCATTTAGCATCGATGAAGAGGTCTATCGAGAATGGTGTATGGAGTTCTTTTCAACCATGTATTTTGAAAGAAAGGTGAATGTTCGGAACTTGATGGAAGAAGTTTGTGTTTGGTTTAGGCTTTGTGGAAGGGATCATGCTTACACTTTGCCGGCTTTTGGCGTGGCTCTTGGTTTGTATGAGCCACATGAGGTTAATCATCGGTTATTTGAAGCTCACTTTTCGAGGCTTCGGAGGTTTGAAAAAGACTTTCCTAGTGTACCCACCTATTGGAATCGAGTGGGAGATCCTTCTTGCACTAGGAGGAATGCCGCGACCATCAGGAATCCATTAATGAGGATACTTCACAAATTGATAGTGACCGGGCCGTTTAATAGGTTTGGAAGCAGGGACAAATGTCAGAAACCGGACTTATGGGTTATGATGTTATTGGAGGAAACTAAGGACGGTAATGCGATTTGGCAGATAGCCGAGTATTTGTCTAGGAGGGCCTCGGGAATCAAGAGCAATAGCAACATTTGTGGAGGACATTTGGTGACAAGGTTGGCAAAGAATCTTGGGTATTATGTTGATGAGGAATTGGATAAGTGTGGAGAGCCAAAGTATAGTGAGATGTGGAGTGCACAAGGTTTTGGGAATGCTTTGAATAGGAGATTGAAAACCTTGGGGTTATGGGCTGAACCTCAACAACAACAACAACAACAACAATCACCACAACAGCAGGAAAGTATACCAATGGAGAACGTGCAAGCGGGTACGTCCAGTAGTTTTGATTCAGGTTGGGGAGAGTGGAACCAACATTTAGATGAGATTCAATGTAGGGATGTGTGGAGAGACTCGATGATATTGAGAAACAACTACATCAATGATTATTCAATGCCTATCTTTCAACACATGGCTCGTGAAGCCAATTACGAGTTGCCACCCTACAATCCACCCAATGTTCCACCATATCCTTTCCCTTACACTTCTTATCCTGGACCCTATCCGTATCCATATCCTGGGTACGCACCATTTCCTGATCCAGTGCCCGCATATGGTCGATTACCTGAGGTTGGTGGAGCAAGTTATGATGTTGGAGGATCGTCATCAGGAGTTGGAGGAAAGAAGAAGAAGAGGAGAGTTCGTTCGGAGATTGTGGACGAAAACTACGTAACCGAAAGTGATGATGATGATGAGTATGATGATGAAGAAGGGGACGATATGAGCGAAGACGAGGAGTGATCGTAGATCATTCGTGATTTTTGGTTTCAAAGACAATGGTTATGATGTGTTAAACAATATTATTTCTATCTCTTTAAACTATTTCTTTAGGATGATTAACATATTTTGCTTGGTTTTATCTTGTTTTTAGTAGCATTTGCATTTGGATTGTTTTGTTTTGTTTTGTGTATTGCGTGTTGCATATTCTATCCCGTGGTATCTTTTAACTATTTCTTTTTCCCATTTTCTTTACTTTGAAGTTCATTTTTATTACATTGAGGACAATGCAAAACTTAAGTATGGGGGAGGGAAGAAAATAGGAAAAATGATACGCATTTTTAATTTTTAGATAACTTTTGGATGCAAGTGATTAGAAGGAATTCGCCCTTGATGGTCTAGTTGTTTTCACGCATTATTGATAAATATTAAAAAATAACTTGGGAATTTCAATGGTAAAATGAGGTTTTTGAAATGTTTTGGATTTGAACCAAATTACGGAAGTAATTCATTTTGGATTCGATAGCATTTTCTAGCATACATAATAGCCTTTTTCCACGCATTTGTGAGGTTTCTTTTTGTATAAAACACATCTTTTGTTTTATATTTGCTATGAGTGTGCCGGTGATTATGTCGATTCTAGAACTTGTACTAGTTATGCATTACGGTTAAAATCACTTTCGAGTGATATAAATTTGTTCAAGTGATAAGAGGCATCATAGGATTTAACCCAAATGGCCTTCCGTTTACATCTAATGATATATTAGCTAGCCACATCGGTTAGTTAACCACCTTTATATGGACCCATTTGTTAGTGCTCATCTTTAGCACTAGATACCCTTAGTTACACCCTTTGAGCCAATCTTTTCATTTGTTAAAATCCAGAAAAATACAAAAAGATTTTACACTTTAAACTTTAGCCAACCCTTGTCATGTCTATTGGTTTGTTGCTAGTTGTTTGAATGTTAGATTGTTTTTGATGATTATGAAGAAGCTACACTTTGTCTATAGTGTGTACCATTCTCCATCATAGATGAAAGAGACGTCTTTCTCGATTTTTTTTTTTTGTGGTGTATGCTTACACTAAGTGTGGGGGAATTTTGTTATGGAGTAAAAAAAATTGGTTATAGCCAATGAACTATATAAAGGATATTGATTAGCCAATGAGCTAAATTGAGTTATACATATTTGCGGAGATCGATATTTGAAGAGGTGAAATAATCATTTACGGGATTGTGGTTTGTATGATGGCTAGCAACATGGAGGTTTAGACTTGACTTTATTTTCTTTTAACACCAATTTCATAAACCATCCCATGCCTTATCCATACCCTTTATGAACCCTTAGCCTTAACGATATAACCCGCATAAAAGTCCTCTTTGATGAATTTATTTTCTTTGTTTTGATACTTGTACAAGCTTATGGTAAAAAGCATTGATCATGACTAGGCATTGAGTGATTTACTATACCCACCAATATATGAGTGTTGAGTGAATTCTTAAAATCATTCGTGAGGTGTTCTAGTTATGTTATCTAAAGTGTTTGGTTCATTTTTAAAAGTTTTTCACATATTAAAAGCAAACCAATAATTATCTCCTTTGGGATAATTGTTACATTTTTTTGGAACCATGGTGTCAAGACCATTGAAATCAATCTTTGCATATGTTAGACCTACTCGAGGGCGAGTAGAGCTTAAGTGTGGGGAATTTGATAACGCCTAAAATGAACATGTTTTTAGTAGCGTTATTGTTGGTTTTGTGCATGATAATCGGCTATATTTACTCATAATTGTTGCAAAAGTGCAAAAGATGCGTATTGTGTATGTATATGTAGCCAGGTATCACGAATGATGAAGAAATGAAGTTTTTATGCATGATGAGTGTCTAAATACTCATCATTTTTATACTGTTTAGAATGCCAAAAACATCTGAAAACACTCAGAAATGCTTCAAAATGATGAAAATATCACAAACGAGTGTTTATATGTTTTAAATGCAAAAACATCAAAATCTGATGAAAAACGTATCAAGTTTGCATAATTGGCAGTTTTAGTCCCCCAAGTTACAAAAGTTGTCAAAATTGGTCCCTGGTCATTCCAAAATTTGTAAAATATCACAAAAGGTCCTTGGAATTCATGAGTGGTCAAAACAAGTCCTTGAAATCTGAAAATTACAAAATTACAACTTAGGTCCCTCAAGTTTTGAAAATGTCAAAAATGGTCCTTGGATTTATAAAAATGGAAAATATTCAAATATTATCCTTGAACTATTAAAGATTGGCATGAATGGTCCTTGTAATAACTTTGGAAAAACTACAAAATTGGTCCCTTAAATTTGGAAGAATTACATAAATGGTCCTTGGATTAACTAAGCTACAAACAAATGGACCCTCGTTATTAAATACCCAAATCCAATCAAAATCAAATCCAACCCAGCTGGTTACCTAGGCCCAATCCCAACCAAGCCCAACTTCCCTTACCCCGTTAATAACTTGGTCAAACAGTCAAAACACGCGCCCAAACCACCATTACTGTGCTTCTCCCTCACCTCGCCTGAAACCCAAAAACCAGGGTGGTTTCTTTCCACCACCTCACCATCTCCAGCTCACCCCCCACTTTCCACCACTTCTCTCATTAGAACACTCCACCATAAATGCTCATCACACCCCTGTTCACCCCAAAACTACCACTGAGTCAATACCAGCACATGGTATTGCTCAAAACCTCCCTAAGTTGGCTAAAAATATCACAAAACTTCTCATTTGTCTTCCTGATACTTCCAAAATTCTTTAATTGCCCTCAAACTACTTGTACTGTTTAAACAGCTTTTTGGCGCCAAAATGCCATGTGGACGATTAGGATGAATTTGAAGCATCCAATGGTTGGAATGAGGTGGGAATGATTCAGAGATGTTGACTGAGCTCAAAGAGATGATTATAAAGCAAGAAAGAAGCAGAGTGAAAGACCAAGTAGTGTAATTTAGTTTAGTTTAGGTCGTTTTAGTTAATTTTCCATTTCAAATGTAATTCTAAGCTTTCAAGTACTTTTTTAAGTCATCTCAGTGTATTTATAATCTTTATCAATTAGTAATTTCAAGTTCCAAGTCTTATTTCAGTTGTTCAAATTTTCAAGCTCTAATTCTCAAATATGATTAAAGGTTGTTATTAATGGTTGTCTTGGACTCATTAGCTAATATAAGCTCCTAAGATAGCTTATAAAAGCTATTAGAAACCTTAAAAGTCTGTGTAGTATCATAAAGGGAAAAATACCAAAAATACCAAATAAATAGTGGAAAAATAAAAATCTCTGGGGAAATGATCAAGAGCTGGAGCAGAGCTGATTTTGGAAAGATTGTTGGTTTAGAGCTTATTGGTAAGCTATAGGAGTGTACTTGATCCTCAGTTCCATGTATTGTGCAATAACTCATTTTGTAAGCCTTTTTTATGAAATTTGCATTTCATATTATTAGTGGTTTAATCTTGTTAATTCTAGTCTAATACTGTCTAAACGTAGTTAATATAAGATAATTTATAGCTCTCTTGGTTTAATGAGCTGTTTTAATGCCAAAAGCTTCACAACAGTATATATAAGGGATGTTTGGTTTTACCCAGTTCACTGAGTTATAGGGTTCTTGTGTCATTGTTTATACTTTACTTGTGTTTCATTAGTCATTAGTAACTCAAAGAAGTAGTATAATCCAGTGCTTATTAGATTAAAAAGTCAAAACACCATTAAATCTCACTTATTTGTTCACTGTTAGGAGTTTAAGTTGCCAAATTTAGTTTACATGCTTAAAAGCTATTTACAAAGACATAGATAATATTATTTCAGCTTATAATAACATAATTAGTTAGTAAAAATCAATCTAAAGTTCATTTAAGTCAAACTTTCATTTTGTTTAAAAAGTCAAAATAATGTTCTGTGCACCAGTGAGCTTATCATTTTCTCAAGCTCACACAGAGCTTGTTATTTAGCTTAAGCCTGTGATTTTTGGTTCTTTGGAAAGCCAACCTAGCTATCTCAATGTCCCAAGCTTAAGTTTTCAGTTTGAAGTTTTTTAGATAGGGCTGCAAGTGCTTATCAGTTTGTCCCATTTTATTCAGCATACAATGAGTCATACTCAGTTGTTTTTCAGTTTTTTCTCAAGCTATTCATAAGCTCTCTATTGGGCCCCACAGTGAGATCTTTAGCTTTTTGAAAAGCTGAACTGGTCAGCTTGCTTATTCCAGTATTAGTTTTCATTTCCTAGCTTATTTAGGTGCTTTAAAATAAGTTAGAAGTTGCCTAGAAACCCATAAGTATCCTGTTTATTCAGTTAAGCTTATGCTTATTTATAGCTTGTTTAGTGCTTATTTCTAGATTGATTAGCTTTTTCAGTATTAATATTAGCTTAATAATAGTTTCATAGCTTATTCCAGTTTATTATTGCTTATTTAGTAGCTTATTAAGCCATTTAGTTAATCACTTTTCTAGCTTAACTGTTAAGAAACATAAGCTCAATCTGAGCTTATTAGTCAGTTTTATAAAAAGTTACAGTTATATAAAATGCTTATTACATAGTACTTAATGAGTTTGTAAAATAAAATTCCAAAAATAAAAATATTTTGCCAAAAGGGAGAGGCAGGGGTCGAACCTGAGACCTCCCCCTTATAAGGGTGATAGTGTGTACCTGGATACCATGCGCCCTTGGGACTTGTCTTGGTTTTATTTTGCAACATCTAATATATAAGTACACTTTGTCATATTAGCTTATACGTTCCATTTAGCTTATTTGTAGCTTATTAAGACTAGCTTTTTCAGTTTTTGTATTTTTTATAAAATTGTATTAGTATTAAGTATTTTATAAAAAAGTTTCAGATTTTTCTAAATAGTTTTAGTATTTTTAAACATTTAATTAGTGTAAAATAGTAATTAATTCATAATAAAAAATATAAAAGTCTAAAAAATATAAATCTTTTTTCTAAAATTTTCTTTTATCATATAGTACGTAAAAAAATTGTTTTTACACTTGTAGGACTTTTATTTCATAAATTTTACGTTTTATCTTGCGCTCCAGCGTAATTTTCGTACATAACGTACGTTTTCATTTTAAATCACGTTTTTAAGTAATTTAAGTCTACGTTTTAGTTAAAATAGTTTATTTAAGTTATTTTGTTTTATAAAATCACAAAAACATCATTGTAAAAATAGTGATAGCGTTTATTTAATATATTTTATCTTTTATTTCTTTTAATTTGCATTTAAGTCGCTGTAATTTGTAAATCTTTTCTTTAGGTAATTTTCCATCAATATCCTTACTGATCACTATCCTTAGTGATCATTCTATCATCTGATCAAGTGTTTATACACCAATTCATCCTCCGTGGGACTTAACGACCCAGGAATCCATTATATTCCTCTGATCTTAATTGCATTAGTGTTTGAGCTGTTTTGAGTTTGTTACGGTTGACCATTCACAAGTGGTTAGCTTGTGTAATTAAACTTGACGGTTTTGCACCAATCAATGCACATTTGGAAGATTCTCGAAGTAGGAAGTCGAGCAAGGAATCTTTTAGATTCAATGATTGGGAATTACAATGATTTCTAAGTATCTACAGCAAGGAAAGATCAAGTTTTGCCTTGGAAATCATCAGCGAGAGCAAAGAATGAAGCGTATAAGCAAGAAGGTCAACAAAAGTCAAATCAGCAACACCCAGCCGATCAGTCGTGACCTGTAACCGGATCCGGCTGGGCATTTGGTCAAAACGCAACCGATTCGGTTGCCATCGCAACCGATCCGGTTGCATGAACTGCAGTTACACAAAGTTGCATTTATTGCTGCCTTAACTCCCCATAATCATTGGAGGCCGATCATTTCTTGATATTAACTTGTTGGGAACGTTTTTGGTCAGTTGAGCAAGCATATTTGGCTATATAATGAACCTAGTCCTAGTTTACTAGGTGTGACACAACCAAAATTGTATTAGTTTACATCTAAACTAATACCAACCATATTATTCAGCCCAAAAGCTTAGTTCTTACTGAAAAACCTCCAGGAGCAAGGAGGGAACAATTCTCATCCATAGTTTCGGTAATTTGGAGTTATACGGTGAATCTAGGTGATTGGAGGCGCGTGGTTGCTACAATCCACGAATTCTGATTCTTGTAATCACAAAGTTTAGGTATTCTATGAACTTTGTTATGGAATTCTATTCTCTTGAATTATTAGAATTACTTTGTTATGATTTGTGTTTAGTTATTATTATTATCATGGAGTAGTTTTGGGATATACTTGTGTGTTGGGATGTAGTTAATCATATTAGTGTTCTCAAATGTGATGCATGTATATATGATCTTGTTTAAATGAGTTTGTTGGAAAAATACTAGTCTTGGTTTGATTTGTTGATAAAACATGTTTTAAGAAAAAGGACCGAAAGGATTTCTCTTGTGTTTTATTCCAAAAAGTTGAGTGACAAACTAGTATGGGGATATGGTGATTGACAACCACCATGTTTGCTTATTAAAACAAGACTAGGAACATTTTCATCACGAAAGGGTCGAAAGATTCGTAAGAACTAATTTAATAAGAACATGTTGCAAACAAATGGAATTTCTAAAGGATAATCATTAGGATAAGGACCGAAAGGATTACCTATATGTTTTTGTTCTTAGAATGATTTTTACAAACATATACCATGGTTGGGGATCATTTGCTTCTGATTTGTGCATCACATCAAGAGTATACACCAAACCTTCATGAATATTATTTATGATTGACTATAGACTACACGCAAGTATATATATTTCTTATTATTGAATTTCACTATAACATCACTATTTGAGAAAGCCTTGACAAGCTTTCTTGTTGGAATCTTTTCATTCAAAACAGTTTCAAACACAAAATCCCTTGGGACGATCTTGACTTACCAAACTTTGCTATCACGGACGAGTATACTTGCTCGTATGTGTTAATAGATTAGACTGTTAAATTGTGTTTATAAATTTTTAAAACTTGCACTACACGAAACACATCAGTCGTCTTACATAAATGATGAAAAATTTTCGGGTGATAATTCTCTAGATGCAATGGATTGTGATAACGAACAGCAAGATGTGGTTCAGAAACAATTGGCTTGCCAACCTGAACCCGTTAGCAATATTGATTGTGTGCAGACAGATGTAGGAACACCCACCAACAAAGCTCATGAGGTATCTACATTCTCAGTAAAACATCGCCGATAAATAAAATAGTTTAATGTGCTGTTTTGTAACATACTATATTCTCAAATGTCAGTTTAAAGACAACAACCTGCCATATGTAAATGTGGTTGGCCAAAATGACACACCTGTTTCCTCCCAAGATAATGTCAACAAAAGCGTCGATACAAAATTGTGTCTTCCATCTTTAGATTTAATGGATTGTGATGATCAACAAGGGGATGTGGTTGACAAAAATTCGTTTGTTGGCCTTGAATCCAGTAACAATGATGTTGCTGTGGTTAGCCTAGAAGATACACCAACAAAGAAAGACGCTGAAGCCCTTGAATCTCATGTTAAACCCAACAAAGTATCATTTTCAAATGTGGTAGGTCCTAATGACAAACCTCTGTTGGAAGATCTTTTCTCCGATATGAATACGAACAAAAGAAAAAGAGTAAAATTGAACGACAACCTCAGTAAAAGAAGGCGCACTGTACAAACTTACGCGACGTTGTTTGGGTCTGTTAATTCGGAAAATGGGGTATCAAAAACATCAGCTACTCCTTGCCGCCGTGTTACAAGATCGCAGGGTGTCATTAACGATGCTATTATCCCGGCTGCCGTTTCAGATGTACATCACCTTATTAAATTGTAACTGAAACGAATCTTTTTTTAATTTTTTTCTGCTTATCTTTCAACTTTGTTTTCAGGAAACATCTGGAAACCCCAGAACGTGTCCAGTTAGTCGATTCTATTCGCCCACAATTAAACCGTTTGTAGAGGTAGGTTCTGTTTGTTAATCCAATAACATCATTATCATTGTGTGTATGTTATTGAATATATTTATTTTTTAGAAACTTTTACGACACCTGAAATGCAACAAGAAGAAGGTTACCGTTCCTGATTACCATCGCAAGTATTTGAAGCTTAAAGAACCATTACTTTATAGGTTTCCTTGGGGCTCCGGTGCGATTATTGCTTATAGGGATTTTTGGGTAGCCTTGGCATGTGTTGAAGACTGCACCGGCGGGTGGCTTAATGAGTTAGTGAGTAAACCTGATGCCTAGCTGGTCTACTGCACTTGTTTATTATTTCATTTTGTTACTTATGAAACAAATGTTTACAGTTTTGATTTGCTTTATCTGTCCGCAGCACTTGGATGCATGGGTTGAATTGATGTGGTTGTTTAAACCAGCTGATGCAGATTGGGCTTTGGCAGGGTGTACTTTTTGTTAGGAATTGGAAATTCCATGTTAAAGTGTCGGTCACCCCAATTATAGTCTAGCATAAGTTAGCTCGTAGACTTGTTATTATTTACGTTATTAAGTATTTAATTAGTTAGTTTATAGCATAGTGTAGTTTAGTGTAACACCGTGGAGGAAGGACGGGTCTTTACCCACTGTATCCCTGATCCACAGGCCGATAGGAGGTCGTGTATTCTGTAACTATAAATACCCCTTCCATCCATGGAAGGGGTGGAGCTTTTTCTTTAATCTAACATTCCATATTTTGTGAAGCAAGTCTCTACCAATAAACTCCCTCTCATCTACTTTCTCTCTCTAATGGAAAACATGTATTTTGATCATCCAAGACCACCCGAATCATCAACACAATAATATTATCGATCCTACAATTGGTATCAGAGCCATGGTTATTGTGTTGTTTCGATTTGTGTGGTTTTTGATACATGATTAAAACTGTTTTTGGTATTGTTATGGTCGGATTATTATTGTGTCCTGTACGTATGGTTAAGCAGTTGTTTTTACAATCTTTTTGGTCAAAAAAATGTGTCATGTGCCTTTATGTTTTCGTCTGTTTTGTGTATTATGTCCAAAACAGTACCATTGTGACAATTTTTGTGAAAACTTGTGGTCAATAAAATGGGTCAAAAGTTCTTCTAATAACATTTTTTTTCTGGGTTTAATGAATTTGGTCATGTTTCATGGTCTAAACGAGTCAATGGATGAATTTTTTTGTTATTTTTCTGGGTTACATGAACATAGTCGAAAACATGGTCAGAAACTCATCGGAAAAAGTCTTGCTAGCGACTTGCTGTATTCAGTCCAGATTCATTGTATGCATAGCGACGTGACTATTGAGTCGATTGTCGTAGCGACTTGTTTCAAAAAGCGACTTGACTTGTCACGACAGAAATGAAGATGAAAAGAAGAATTGACCTCGACCACAACCACTATACCAAATACCAAAACCCATGTACGACTTCAGCTATCATTAAACATCATCAGTCAACTCTCGGACTGCTATGGTTTAGGTTATACCAAAGTCGACCCATATCACATCCGAATCCAACATCAACCCTCTATCTATCCTAACTCATCACCATCTCCAAACAATATCAAGACTCAAAACAAATATTCAAGATTGATCTCAGATTTGTTTCACTCTTTGTTGCAATCTTTTAAAGAGTGTTTTAAGTGAAACAATTATCTTCACATATCCACTTTTGAAGTCGAAACTTCTTTAATTATCCGAAAGAAAAACAAAGGAGTAATAACAACAATGTTATTTCCTTCATTTGTTTCGTTCATAACATGAATAAACAATCGAATACAACCTACCCGAGACCAAAAGAATTGATCTTGAAGCCATATGTTCTTCAAATCTTGTATAAGATTACCGGTGCTCACGTGAGATTGATACTTCTGTTGGGTTTGTCGATTTGTGAGATGCGTTTGATGTGGAGATTTGGTGTGAGTTTTCAGGAAATGGAGGCGTCTTTTGCCTGAGTTTTGCGATTGAAATGAGTTGGTGAGAGAATATTGTTGGTAGGCGTTTTTATCAGGTTGTGGTGAAATGTGATTTTAGGTTTAGGTCTAATACTGATATATGCCTTATAACCGGTTATACACTTTCTGTGTGGGCTTATATTTGACCTCGTGGAATGTTGGATTCATGGGCCGAGCATCAAATTTCTTATTGGGCTATATTCATTCGTGAGATGATGGACTGGGATTCATATAAATGGGCTGTCAAATTTTTGCCATCCGAAATTCATTTTTTTGGATACAAAATTTGATATTAGTTAATATTGTGAGGTACTTTGGTCATGATATATTTTCACGGAGGATACAAAATTCACAGCTTGAGCTAAAAATTTGATGAGTCTTGGTTATGTTTAATATTTGGTTAAGTTCATTGGTTAAGTTAATCTCACGATGCATTAAGTGTTGAATTGGATTTAGTGATTTGGTTTCATGGGCATTGAATGAATCAAGAATGGACTAGTATATGATATTGTATGAGAGATATGGACTGGGTTACAAATTTGACTAGTGAGATTAGCTATGACAATGAGTTTTATTGTGTTATGGGGTTTGATACTTTGGCTTATACATCTCCACGTAGGATTTTTCGTCACGGCTTGAATTGGTTAACGAACAAAGTTGACTACGGGGATGTTTACACGATATTTCTTATTTGGATTTGAAGTGAGATTTCTGGGCGTGTTTACTTATTTTGTCTTCTTCCTTTCTATTTCGCGAAGATGACTTGTTTGGGTGTTTATTGAATGTGATAAAGACTTGGCAATTTAGTTACAGTTGTGATTCTTTCTCGCTCAACCCACAACGTAGCTATCACTTCGGTGTCTCACGCAGTTGAGGATTTGTCAAGAGGTTTCGTACATTGGGTACACTGTTTCTTTTTCACGAAGGTTAGTACAAGTTTAAGTAACAAATCTAGGGAACTTCACTTCATGATCGAGTTTGGCATATCGGGTTTACTTCACCATGTTATCACTGCAATAGCCGACAGAATGCGTGAATGATGTGTTTACTAAAGTGTCTTTTGGATGGTTGATGATATTGTTGATGTTGGATAATGCACCGTTGATGAACCGCTGCATGTTCCCCTAAAACAGATATTCACCAAAACCAAAGTTGTCATAACACATTCAAGCTGACATTGTTTACGGTTTTGTCTTGATTTTGAAAAATCCCGCAAAAGAATCTATTTCTCGGTTTAAATCATAGACTTGTAAAATCCCGTGACAATGGAAACATCCTGGTTAAAGTAATGTGCATTTTCGGATCTATCTTGCGGTTTATTCTGGGTTTTGTAAAATCCCGCGAAAGAAACTATTTCTCGGTTTAAACCATAGAATTGTAAAATCCTGTACTGATGGAACCATCCTGGAGAAAGGAAAGAGTTTGTCTGAATCTTATCCGATGCTGGTGCTACAGTTTCTGCTTCGAAGAAGGGATAAAAGAGTGTAATTCAGGAATTGGGTGTTTGTTTGGATTGTCTTCATGGCAGTTTGGTTATTACATGGTTTTACGGGGATATGTGCATTTAACAATGGTCGGGATGAAACCATTATCAGAGTTCACTTAAAACGTAAAAGGAGGCCAGAGTTGAGCTTTTAACCAGAAGATGTGACAACAGCGTTAATTCAGTATTATTTATTTGAGGTTGAAGTGAAATATCACGGGCGAGTGTACTTAGTATCTGAAGGTATTGGGGATGGTTGGATGAAGATTCTTCGAGATCCTTGTTCGAGCTTATTATCAAAAACGAAGACTTGTAAATCTAGTTATTGTTGGGTGACTTTTTCCTTTTCTTTTACCACTTGGGGGAATCGGGCTCTTACCATCACAAAATAACTATCACTTTAAGGAGTTACGTTGTAGTGCTCAGTGTCACATTCAATTGTGGATTTTCAAGAGGTGATATACATCTTATACTTGATGGTTGGTTGGTTGAAGAGTATAGAGTACTTAGAGATTCAAATGGGCATGAATTCTCGACACCGCTCTTTGTTACATATGTGCAAGTTTAAGTCACGAGTTCGGGTTAGTTTACTTCAGGGTCAAATTCATCATAATGGGTTTTCTCCATCAGCTGTCACGACAAAGAGCCTACTGAATGATAATGGGGTTGATCACATGTTTTGCCAAGAGAGCTGCAAAGAGAGAGATTATGACGTCTGTTCACATCAGTTCAGGCCTCGTACTTCATCATTATGACGTATGAACACAACAGCTCATGCCTCATACTCTAAAGAAAAGAAATGTGTACGCTTCAGTGCGCATTATCTTCGGAAGAATAGAAATCTTCTTATTATGACCATTTTCATCAACATGCTTCATGCTTTTTCCGTGTGCTTCAGTCATCAAGTGAACCGGACTACTGATAATTACTCTTATTCCACTTGCTCAATATAATGAAGATGGCGACATCATGTGCTAATTTTACGGGGGAGAAGTGTGAATAGAATACATTTGGATGATAATCACTTTTTTAATCAAGAATGGCATCTCCGTATGCAATTCTTGAGGGGGAGAAGAAGTGTTAATTTTCTGCATGGTTGATTGATATATGAGAATAAATGGTCAAACGGCTCCAAACTCATGTAAGAACCGAGCTTCTTCTTATCGGGTCATCTTCACATGGAGTTTCTTCTAAGAGTCGTTGGTTAACATCTTCACACGAGCTGATATGATTAATGACAAAGTGCTTCCAGTTGCGAGGCGTATTTTCTTGATGAACATCTTTCTGTTCTTGTTTGATTGGGAGGGATTTGAGTTAAGGGGATTTGCTATTTGTATGTTAACGGGAATGCATTTGGTGAGTTGAAGATGTTGACTTTCTATTCCCCAATTGGACAATCTTGAAGAAGGTCGAGTCTACAGTCGGTTCTACATTCTCCGTTGTATGTTAGAAGACTAAAAGACGAGTTGCATTTGATTATCAAAAGACTTCTTCTTATTCTGGGCATTTATTAAAAGATTGTCGGTTTAGGGGAGAGCACTAATTGGGGGAGAGTGAAATGTCAGATTCAATCCCCAATTAGACTTGCTCATTCTGTTCTTCAGCAAGTTGATTCTCACAAAGACATCAAGCGATCTTCTCAACAGATTTCAAGTATTTGGGCTGATAATATGTTGTTGATTCTGAAGTATCAAAACAAGCAAGGGGGAAGGAGACACACATCTAAACGCGAGTAAACATTGATGAGCTTAATACTTCTAAGTGACTGAAGATATCCCGGGAAGTCTAATGTGTCATTACCGCAGAGAAACTCAAGGTTTGACTCATGGCATTTAGTGTTCTTATTCCAACTATGTGGGGGAAGAGATGGAAGAGTTAGTTTCTGAAGATGAAAGATGTACACAAGTGTGTGATGATTTCGATGTTATCGCAATCATCAGGGGAGAGAGAATTGTGTACATTGGGGGCGCTCAGCTGCTTCACTTGAGGGCTTAATCAGTGATTCAGAGATATAATCACTTATTCCGGTGTTGACATCCGCAGAGATTGTCACCCGCAGAGATAATCAGTGATTAGGCATGCTTCTTCAATGTTATCGGTTATTCTCTCTTTGGGCATTTGGGTACTTCGGGTTCTTGAGCTTCATACACTTTCTTCAGGGGGAGAGAAAAGTATACATCGGGGTTATTCTTTGGCTATTGGACTTAATCTGCTACTTCGATGGTATAAGTTTATGTGTCTTCGAGTATGTGTATTCGGGTTCGTGAGCTCTAGTCTAAGAGACTGACTGCATCTATTCAACTACTTGGGGGAAGTGGTCTCTTGACATCTCGTCGGGGATGCATAGCTTCAGACTTCAGTGGTTATGAAATTTGAGAAGATTGTTTATGAGTGGGATGATACGTTGCTGTTCTTCTTGATGATATAACCCCAAACGGAGACTTACAATGATCCTTCTTATATGGAGCAGCAAGATCGATGATATGGTGTGCGTCTTTGTGCATCTAGCTAAGGCAAGCTTGAAAGAAAGCTTAGAATCTGCTCAATAAGAAGATATACGGTTTGGGGGGAAGCTACCAAAGTCTCACTTTCAAGTGGCTCAATTTCTCTCTTCGATTCAAGAGCCTTGGAAGCTTTGGTGGTGAATGTTTAAGAGATGATGACTCCTATCTTCTACAACGGGGCTGCTCGATATCCTTATCTCGGTACTCGTATCATCATCTTCTTTAACTATATCATCTAAACTATCCTTGTAAATATTTATCAAAAAGCAAAATACAAAAATATAAAACCAGCAAAACAAAATAGAAAAATATAAAATCAACAAAAACCCATAAAAACCCATAAAAATCAGAAAATTTGAAAAATACCAAAAATATGTTTTCTCAAGACATGTCTTCTGGTATCGATAACATCTGCGGTCTTAGAAATGTTATTCAATAATGGCACGGGACAATAGATGAAGTTCGAGCAGGAGGTGTAAATATTATTTTCCAAATCATGTCACAAATCAAATGGCTTACAGTTAATTCAGACTGTGACCCGCGCTTAAACTATGGCTTGCTATTATTTCCGATAGCAACCCGCTCTTCAAGGAAGGAAAGTGCTGCGCTAAACCAATTTTCAAAAATTTCGTGCACTTATCCTAAAAACAAATTGAGGAAAGTATGTCGAAGGACTGCTCTTCCTACTCAAATATTTTTCCGTCTAAAATTCTTCAGAAAAATATTTGTTTTAACTAAATTGGTGGAAAATGAGTTGCATGTAAATCAATCAGTTTCAGAGTTTTCGGAAAAATTGAAAACTCAATCAATGACTTCAGCGCTTTTAAACTTCGAATAAAATAAGTCATTGATTGAGGGGGAGAATGTTTTCAAATCTATATCATCTAACGAGATTATCTAATTATCCTGTATGCTTAATTGAAAATGATGTTAACCTACGTTGAAGGACTAGGTGCCTAGGATATGATTGTTAGGTTTAGATGATTAGAGTTTGATGAAAACATTATTCCCATACCTTTTATGATCTGATTGTTATGTTGGATTGACTTTTATTAGTCGATTGATGTTTGGCTGATGTCGACCACCATATATCTGTTTGTATCTACTAACGTATGCAGGTATATTGGTAAATAAGAATGTTCCCGATCCGGATCCCACAAATGAAGATGATTGGATGCCGAAAGGAAATGGTAACTATATCTTGGGTTGACAAATGAAGAAACGGAGCTTAATTGGACTTCTATAGAGAGTTGGCATGGAAAAAATGCAACGTAAGAGGTCTCACTGCATCAGCAGATGGTTTTCTTCATCAGCAAATGAAGAAACGGAGCTTAATTTGACTTCAGTTGGCATTAAAATGCAACGTAAGAAGTCTCACTGCATCTGCAGACGGTTTTCTTCCAAGCCCTACAGCAACAACAACAGAAGCAACTCAACCACCTTACGTATCTTGTGCAGTAAAAGTAGTGGATGGTACCATTTTTTCTAAAACTTTGAAAAATATTGTTTTGAAAATGGAAAAATATTGTTTTGAAAATAAATCGGATTCAAAGTTTTGAAATCAACCGGACTTTATTCTGTCAAAACTTAAGTGATTTCAAATTAAATATTTTCAAACGATATTTCATCTATCAAGTCCGTTTGTACGTTAAAATGTGGTGATCTAAAGATTTAATATTATGTCATGGTATGATTTTCTTTAAAACTCAAAGATCTTACAAAATGAAATTTTTTCTGTTCTTGTTTGATTGTGAAATTATTTTATTTTACTTAAAGATCTCTTAAAAAACTATCATACCTGACACTAACAATCTTTAATGTCTTAAATTGATCCTTATCAGTCATTTTTCAAAATTAAATGTTGCCACGTCTTTCCCTAAAATTTTCTAAATGATTTAAATCAATCGGGATCCAAAATCTCAATTGGTTTGAAATTTTTGATCGGGGGAGAGATCGTGATTTAAATCTCAAATCAGGTTTTAAAGGGTAATTGTTTCAAAACACTCCTGCCTCCATGTGCCAAACAATTTCAAATATACAATGCACATGTTGAGGAGGAGCATTTAACTAAAAACCAGAAGAGTATTTAAACCAGGCGCATTTTCTCCCATGTTTTCTAAACCTTATTAAATCACTTGGGATCCAAAATCTCAAAGGGTTTGATATTTTTGATCGGGGGAGAATTTGTGATTTAATAATAAAATTTGATAAATGGTGATCGTTTTGATTCAAAGTGCAAGTTCTCTCTAATATGTGCTAAACTCTTTCGTTTATCGATGCACATATTGAGGGGGAGCAAATGTTTTCTTAATGGCTTTTGTATTCGTGGATGTGCTTCAAATGAACTCTTGCCTCTATGTGATAAAATGATTTCAAATATCCTATGCACATATTGAGGGGGAGAATTTACCAAGAAAATCAAATGGCTTTTTCTAAGGAAATTGTGATCAAAGAAATTATTTCTAAAGAACTCTTGCCTCCATGTGCTAAACAATTTCATAATCTTATGCACATGTTGAGGGGGAACATTTCTAAAATGATCAAAACAATTAAGGTATAAAATGCTTTGATTTTATATCACAAGTACCTTGATTGATTTTCCAAATGACTTTTCAATTGGTTTCAAGAAGGAATGAACTGTAGCAAAAGACCGACCATTTTACTTTATGTATGGAGTTATAAGGATGGTGAGGTTAGGTATTAGTTCCCATGATCCGCCAGAACCGGAGGGATCTACCCAGGGATAATCCACTAGATAGTGTAGAGTCCTTAGGTATGACGAAAAAAGGAGAAAAATGAGAAATGGGAAGAGTGCGGACTGAGATAGAGCTAGAACTGGAATAAACCCAACAAGGTTCTAGTTATGAAGTCTTGGTAAGCACTGAAGGGGTTGAAGAATGAAAAAGAAATGAATGTGAAAAAGGGTGAAAAGAAATAGCCCTCCAATAATTCAACCTTAGGGCAGTAACCGGGTTCAATACATATGCTACTGGTGTTTACTAAGGTAACACGGGTATTGAAGACAAGACGTCATGGACCCAGTGACGCACTGCACTAAACTTCCCAAACTACTCAAGTTCCTCTTAAAAGGGCTTGTTTCATTCTCACGGGGAACCTACATAATCTATCGACTTTCTCTTAGAGATTCTTGATATTGAAGAAGGAGACCCTCTCCCTAGTCTCCGGCATAGGAACCAAATGTGCATAATTGAGTCTAGAGCCAAGAGATCATCCACAATATCTCATTAGGACACTAAATTAATGAAGACTCACTGTTTCACACAATGTGGTAAGTGAGAATATATATTGAGAGTCCTACGCATTATCCTTGTGGTATTGCCAGAACATCCGAGTGATATGTAAAATATTCACAATGAAGATGGAAATCCTTCTAGAGCCAACATCAAACAAGATCTTGGTGGGTGACATGTGAGATCTTTTCTAAAGATCAAGCTTGTAACAACTGGATAGAAACAATGGGGAGATTCAATCTTGAATCAACCTTGGTCCAGGATTGGAATTGACGAATGCTTTTGGAAAAACCGTTCGATGTGCAAACCTTCTTTTCTCTAGCACGTCGAATGTGTATTCATTTTCAAACACAAAAAGTATCTCTGATTAAAAAATACTTTTAGAAAAACCGTTCGATGTGCAAATCTCTTCTTTTCACTAGCACATCGAATGTGTACTCTTTTCAAATACAAAAAGTATTTTTGATTGAAAATTGATATTTCTCATAAACCTTCGTTGTATTGCAAAACTCTTTCTTCTAAGCAATACGCGATTGTTTTTCAAATCATTTTTCATCAATCTGTGAATCTCAATTCGCTGGTTCATTCACTCCGTGTTGTCTTCTTTGAGACGTTCCGGTTTGAGAACAGCTAGAACAGCTGCGAAACCCTGTCAAGGAGATTCTTCAGAATCATACCTGATCACAGGCCGTACTTGTACTGATCAACAGGGAACCGTAGGCCGTGTACCTTAATTCAACGAAAGTGATCAAAGACACTTTCGTGTGTTTTATTGCTAACTGTTGTTTGCAGGTACATTTGGACGGTTGCAGTTGATCAGAATTGAGAAGTCAATCCAAAGCCGCATGCTCACAACATCCTCACTTAATTGAAGAAATCGTGACTGGTGCATATCTACATAACCTGGTTCTGATATTTTTATACTATGCTCCTGCTACGCTGCTGCAAATATCATGAACCAGTAAAACTTCCGTTACTCTGATGGAAAGATGTCATGATCCAGAAAGTGTGAGCATGTTGGTCCGAAAGTCACAACTTCACATGATGGCAACACAACATAGGGTGATCCAGAGATTTACTGTGGCTGATGATCTCAATGAAAGCTCAAAGATCATCAAAGATGTGGATCAGTTAAAGGCCTCCACTAAAAGTACAAATCAATGCGGACTTTGAAGAATCGCTACAATAGCACAAAGATTGCGGAATTGAAGAATTGAAGTCTACGAGCTCAAGAACAAAGTCAAGAATAGAATGCTAGGATGCAAAATGTATTTCATGGGGTGACCTCCCTTAGGGGGAGATTGTTAGGAATTAGAAATTCCATGTTAAAGTGTCGGTCACCCCAATTATAGTCTAGCATAAGTTAGCTCATAGACTTGTTGTTATTTACGTTATTAAGTAGTTAATTAGTTAGTTTATAGCATAGTATAGTTTAGTGTAACACCGTGGAGGAAGGACGGGTCTTTACCCACTGTATGCCTGATCCACAAGCCGATAGGAGGTCGTGTATTCTGTAACTATAAATACCCCTTCCATCCATGGAAGGGGTGGAGCTTTTTCTTTAATCTAACATTCCATATTTTGTGAAGCAAGTCTCTACCAAGAAACTCCCTCTCATCTACTTTCTCTCTCTAATGGCAAACATGTATTTTGATCATCCAAGACCACCCGAATCATCAACACAATAATATTATCGATCCTACACTTTTTGCAATCAAATCCTAGGTGGCAACATGCCTACCACTTATTCAGATGGCACAACATACCCTGTGGCTTGGCGAGATGTTGCAAAGGTCATTTTGGCAGACTCTTACCGTACATATACCACTACTGTTATAAACGGCTTATAATATCCTGCATTTGTTTTATATATCAGGTGTATTTTCCCATGAATGAAAATACAAAACACTGGGTGCTGTGTGAGCTCCATATCCGCACTAGAGTTGTTTACATTTATGACTCTCTTGGGTCAGCCTCAGGAGGTGAACGGTGGTTGCGAGGTTCCAAGAGAAAGTTACAAACACAGCTTAAATCGTACTTAACAAACGCTGGGGTACTGCATAGTAAGGGCATATCACCGGGGGATTATAAAATCACATACAAGTGTCCAAAAGTACCAAAACAATCGGAGTTGTATGGTGACTGCGGAGTATGGGTGTGCATTATTTTGTACAGATTGCTCCGTAACCAGCCTCTAGAAGTAGACGACTCTCTTCAAACAGCTTTAGCTTACCGTGAACGGATGCTTGAATACTTCTGGAAGCACAAGGTTGAATACATAATTTGATAGCAGTCTTTCAAGGTACTATCCTTAATGTTCGTTTGACCCATAATTATTGTCTAATGTTGACATGTGAAGTATTTTTCTTTCAACGTATACTGTAGGTATTTTTACTTCTATTATATATTAGTCGATTATTATAACATTTTTTTAACTCAACGGCATTTCTTTAGTTAATACCCGTGCACATATACAAAAAGGTCTATGCTTTGCAAACCACTTCTATATATTATGGGTTATGTATACTTTATTAATTTTTTTGGTATATACTAGCAGAAATTAATATTTGGTTGCCCTATAGTACATTACGGTACATGTCCTTAAATGTCTTCTTTTGCCAATCTCTTTCTTCAATACAAATCTTTCTTAATTTGTTTAACAACATCCTTCTTTCTTCTTTTGTTCTATTCACTTCATATCTTTATCCCAATCTTTCGGCTTTTGTTTAACAAAATGTCCGACTATATCCCACTGGATGTTCAACTAGATATCATTCGCAGGCTACCTCCTAAGTCTATACTCTAGCTACGTAGTGTTTGCAAGTTATGGAAGGCTAGTATAGATTGTGGTTTTTTCATCTCTAATTACGGTGTTCGTCGTAACGATGAGTGTTTTTTTACGCTAACATTTGATCAGGGTCACAATGGTTTTATGTTAGCTTTTAATGAACAGCTGACCGCTATGGTAATTCGTACAGATTTAATGCTTTCATCTATGATTGCATTTGGCAATTCTCATGGTCTTTCGTGTTTTGTTTATGGCTCTAATCTAATGTCTGTTATTTGGAACCCGGCAATCCAAAAATCACTTGCAGTACATGTCCAATTTTACACGCATCAAATTGAATGTAAAAAGATTTGTTTTGGTTTTGCAGTCCGTCCGAACACTCTTGACCCGACGATCGTGAAGGTCTCCTATCCTGTTTTCCAAAGTGGTTTCTGGTATGTGTCTGTCTTTTCTTTCAACTCGTTAAGGTGGACATGCCTTGAAAATTTCCACCCCCTCGTGAAAGTATCAAATTGAAACGTCAAAGTCAGGCAGTTGTAGGTCATTTTATCTATTGGACTGGGAGTGAAAAGTTAACTAATGAGGACGGTGTTACATACAAGATTTATATGTTGATTTCGTTTGATTTGGTAACCAACCAATTTAAAGTTATAGACCTTCCGCAGATTTTAAAAAATGAACTCCCAGTTCCATTCTATGTTTTCGATCTTGGAACCTCTCTAGTGATTTCTGGTATGATCATTGATGAAGATATGCCATTGTTTTGTGGATGGTTGTTGGACGTGAATGGTTTTGCCATAAGATCATTTAGAAGCCTCTTTGCCATCCCCACCCTATTATCTGTTCGTTTGCTTGGGTTTACAAAGGATCAGGCTCCAATAGTGGAAGCGTACACTGGCAACCATTTGGGTCACTCGCTATTCCTGTACAACAAAGAACTTGAATTATTTGTCAGCATGGGAATTTTAGGAGATACGGGATCTTTCTACATCGCCCCATACAAAGAATCTCTTCTTTTGTTAAATCATACAGACTGTGCTGTCTATAGTATGTTTTATTTATAACTTACCATTCTATTCATGTTCCTTTTAAACATTATCACTTGATTTGGTTAATGATATATCAATGCCATTTTCAACAGGTTTGTTCGGCTGAAGTTACGGATCAGGCTAAATGGGAATGAAGGTTTGTGGTTTTAGTACGCTGTCTGTGTGGGAAGGAAGCATTGGACTGTTTAGATTTTTCGTAGTCGATGAATGTTATCAATCAAGTGGTTATATAATATGTAACATTTAAAGTTATAACCATGTAGTAATCGTAATATGTAGTTGGTTGTCTGTATCAAACGTTGTATGTCAACGTATTTACTATTTCATCTCTTCTGTTATCCCATTATCCATTTTTTTTAATCATGGCAACAAGCAGTTGTTACCCAAAATAATTTTGGCAACCTAATTTTGTTCTTAGGGCAACTTGTTTTCCATACAGACTACTTTTATAAACCCACGACTCCTTCTAGACGTACATTTCGTATTCTACAACCTACTAATAACTACCAACTTGAGACAATGCACACTTCCAAAAATAAAGGTTTAACATTCAACACTAGTACAAATTAACTAGCAGTTGTAAGTTTACTACAAGCAGTGGTAAACGACTGTCCCTGTTCAGCCCCACAAAAGCAGTAGTAAAAAACAACTAGCAGTTGTAACTATACAACCAATTCATTTATTAATTCGAGATATTTAATTTAAGTAATCGAGCATAAAAGCAGTGTAGCATTTTTTTATGTTTACAAACGTCGTATAAAGCTCAAAATAATCCACTCAAACGAATGTCACTCTACACATCTGATAACCTGATGCCTTTGTGAAGATGTTCTTTAAAAAATAATCCAAGTGAAGATGTTGATGTTTTTAGAATGAGTGATGGTCTTTAAAATTGTTTCGTCCATTAACATAAAAATATGTTTTAAATCCTAGTTTAGCGAAGGATCTACTATAGAAGGTGACTAAACGAACACAACCTAGTACTCCTTAAGAAGAATAATAATTAACGAACAGTTATTCTCACTAAACACCTCGATATGTTGTTAATACACGAATACTCTGAATAGTATTGGCGTCTACAACCTTGAAGTGTATCGACTCTAGATATCACCAAAACTTATATATAACTCAAACCTAGGACCTCCTTTAATAGGATAAGGAGTCCTTTACAAAATACACTAAGTACTGTACAAGATAAATATACTTACAATACTTATCTAATACAAAACATCCTACCGAAGACATTCTAGAATATTACATATTCATCCCACACAATCATACTATCAGTGAAAAGTACATTAGCAGTGGTACGCGACTTTTACTGCCACTGGTTTTTGTATTGCTGACACTCTTCTTTTCCGCTTGCTTTCCCGGTGGCTTTTCCGGTGCTTTGCCTTTATCCTTTTCGTGAAGGAGTTCCGGTGGCTTGCTTCCTCGTGGCCCCGGCGTATTCAACCCATGGGATTCCCCAAGGAATTAGATAGACCTTTCAACTTCAATGGCCCTTTCAAGGGGTTTCCCGTCGAAATACGCCCCTCTGTGCAGTACAGGAAGGGCTTTTGGTAATGTAGCTTCCCAACCCGCGCAGCTTTTATTTTATCCCGGCTCCCGCAAGCTGGTCATTTTTTCCTTCGACCCAGTCTATCCAACCAGATATCCCTGAATTAGTAGACGCACACTTGAATGGGGGTCGAGCTGCACCAACAGAGGAAGAAGGCATAGCTTTCATCCTCAGTTGTTTGACTTTCTTAGGGAAGTTTCTTGTTAGTTAGGGGCTGGTTTACGTATTTCGTTGCCCCTAACTTCCTTTTGTTGCCCTTCCCTACGGGACCCATCTGCCGAACATATTTTGTCACTCCCATGACCCAATTCCCATGATTTATTTCCTTCTTCCGCTCTCGAACGCCGAGGTATTTGAATATAAATGATTACGTAAACACAAACAAATTTGCTTTTTGCGAGGAAACTAGCGGTGGTTTTTGCGACACTAGGAGTGGGTACAACGACGTTAGCAGTGGTTAGATCGACGTTAGCAGTGGTTGGGGATTTACGTATGAACAGACTTAAGAATTTGTTCAAAACCTTTAGCCTCCTTTCGCGGCAGCAGTTGTAACTCTTAATCGAGTTTGTATCCCCAATTCAATCCAAATTAATTTGTACTAAAAACTTACTTTTTTAACACTTGTAGTAGTTGTTACTAATTTTTTGGCGCATATATCCCCAACTGTGCTGTTCAAATTATTTATTTTTTTTAATTTTTGTATTTATTTAATTTTTTTAAATGATATAATAAGGGTTATTATTCTAACACATAAATAAGCATGTAACTCAACACGTCATCATATTCTATTATCGAGACACAAAAATTCTTACTACCATTATTAATCGTCTCATTGGCTTGCATTCCCAAACAAGTTACCCACCCACACTATGACTTTTTTTTTAACTAAATAAAATTTCATCTTCATATTACTACTTTATTAGTAAATTTTTTATTTTTGTAAAGTGACTTACTATCTCGCACACAGTTGAATAACTACGCAAACAAATATATACTAGTAACATAAAAGGGATCACATCCATAGGTTAACATGACATACACAGACTATACAAAGATGAGATAAGTGACTCAAAAATGTAACAACGATCCCCTAATAAACAAAAGGCAGCAGCTTCCATGTAATTAATACAAAGCACATCAAATCTCCATTGACTCCAACTTTTCAATTAAACCATTCAACTCTTTAACACGGTCATGTTTTCTAAACCAAGAATACAGAAGTTTGGAACTCTCAGCCAGATCCTCATTTTGCATCCTTAACAGGTGATTAATAGTTGGCAACCAACAATCCGACCCGCATAAAAGCTTTACTTCCGCTATCATTTGTTGTCTACGGTTGACACGGCCCCTAATTTCAACAGCATTCCTCCTATAATCTGCTTCATCACGTAAAGCAACTTCCAATTCACCTCTGTAGTACGCGATCGTAATATCTTTTAACAACTTTGAGCCACCAAACATTGGTAATTCATCAAATAAAACCATGCCAGCAGACATCGTTATGTTTGCTTTTCTAATACTATCACTAATAGAGATACCAAAAACTGTTTTTGTTACATAGCGTCATATATAGACACGAAATTTCTGACAAACTAGTTATGAAAATTGTCTGTTTCCAATGGAAAAGTGGATCACACCAAATAAGTACCCACCAATAATTTGTTTTTTTTTATAGTATCTTCCTATTTTTTTCAAATATTTTTTATGACGAGTTTGCTAGTGCATAGCTAGCAAATGGTACTTTGGGCACCTAAATTGTGTACTCATGGCAACTATACTTTGGTCAACTAAATTGTGTACTCATGACAACTAGTTTAAATAGTAGTACTTTTAGTCAAGTGGTGATGTATGCAACAAGGGGCTGGGGTTTGACTGGATTTAATTTACATCTTTCTATTTGTTTAAACTATTTTTATGACTAGTTTGCTAGTGCATACCTAGCAAATGGTACTTTGGGAAACTAAATAGTGTACTCATGGCAACTAGTTTACGTAGTAGTACTTTTAGTCAAGTGGTGATATATGCAACAAGGGGCTGGGGTTTCACTGGATTTAATTTACATCTTTCTATTTTTTTAAACTATTTTTATGACGACTTTGCTAGTGCATAGCTAGCAAATGGTACTTTGAGAAACTAAATAGTGTACTCATGGCAACTACAATAGTACTTTTGTTCTAGTTGTGATGTATGCAAAAAGGGGTGGGGATTGAGTGGATATAATTTGCATTCAATCATATTTTATTAGTCATACGTGTATTCATGTAAACTGGTCAACTAGTTATAAAACTTGACAAATTTATTTGGGTAAAAAAAAATACAATACACATTTGGGTAAATCAAACATACAATATACCTAGCGTTTTTTAATGTGTGAACGTTTGGATAAATTTACGCCAAGTTCCCTCTTCTTGTATTGTTATGCCCCAAAATAAATCAAACCTGCAAAGTGCAAGAAAAAAGAAAAGAAATAAAAAAATAAAGTAAAAAAAAAACAATAAAAAGTTACATATTGCAAGTAAGTAAGCATAGAATATGAATAAGTGTCCATAAAAAAATGAAGGTAAATCCGGCAATTCTTACGTTTCCAGTTTTATCTTATTTTATTTTATTATTATTTGTAATTTATTTTTTGTAACTTATTGTATTTTTTTTGTCCTCCTGGTTTCATATATATACACGTAATTTGTTTGACGTGGTTTCGTTTTTAATCTTAATAGTAGTAAATTGCAGTATATGTAATAATAAAAAAGAGGGAAAATGAAAAGGCGTGTATGTGAAAGGTTGGTCATTTAATGCTACTTCTTGTGGTAGACAAAATGCTAGGGTGGTTGTCAACTCAACGGACGCATCAGTTTTGTACACTGACACAACACTAATTATATTATAACTTTAACTAAACCTTCTATTTAAAACACACACATAGCAATCAAAGGGGGAAAAAATAAAACATACAAAACAAAACTGAACAAAAGATGACTACACCTATGCCATTCTGTGAAGAACTTGCTGGTGTTGCAGGATCTAGTTTTGTTAGAGATATGATGATTGTTTGTTTTCGAAGGGATGTGAGTGTTGTCATGGTGGATGAAGCAGAGTTGATGAAGAAGGCTCAAGAAATCAGGGCACGTGTGGCTGAAAGGGATTATGTTATTGGAGAGTTGGAGCTTTTATACCCATTTAAATGGGAATGAAGGTTTGTGGTTTTAGTACGCTGTCTGTGTGGGATGGAAGCATTGGACTGTTTAGATTTTTCGTAGTCGATGAATGTTATCAATCAAGTGGTTATATAATATGTAACAATTAAAGTTATAACCATGTAGTAATCGTAATATGTAGTTGGTTGTCTGTATCAAACGTTGTATGTCAACGTATTTACTATTTCATCTCTTCTGTTATCCCATTATCCATTTTTTTTTAATCATGGCAACAAGCATTTGTTACCCAAAATAATTTTGGCAACCTAATTTTGTTCTTAGGGCAACTTGTTTTCCATACGGACTACTTTTATAAACCCACGACTCCTTCTAGACGTACATTTCGTATTCTACAACCTACTAATAACTACCAACTTGAGACAATGCACACTTCCAAAAATAGAGGTTTAGCATTCAACACTAGTACAAATTAACTAGCAGTTGTAAGTTTACTACAAGCAGTGGTAAACGACTGTCCCTGTTCAGCCCCACAAAAGCAGTAGTAAAAAACAACTAGCAGTTGTAACTATACAACCAATTCATTTATTAATTCGAGATATTTAATTTAAGTAATCGAGCATAAAAGCAGTGTAGCATTTTTTTTATGTTTACAAACGTCGTATAAAGCTCAAAATAATCCACTCAAACGAATGTCACTCTACACATCTGATAACCTGATGCCTTTGTGAAGATGTTCTTTAAAAAATAATCCGATTGAAGATGTTGATGTTTTTAGAATGAGTGATGGTCTTTAAAATTGTTTCGTCCATTAACATAAAAATATGTTTTAAATCCTAGTTTAGCGAAGGATCTACTATAGAAGGTGACTAAACGAACACAACCTAGTACTCCTTAAGAAGAATAATAATTAACGAACAGTTATTCTCACTAAACACCTCGATATGTTGTTAATACACGAATACTCTGAATAGTATTGGCGTCTACAACCTTGAAGTGTATCGACTCTAGATATCACCAAAACTTATATATAACTCAAACCTAGGACCTCCTTTAATAGGATAAGGAGTCCTTTACAAAATACACTAAGTACTGTACAAGATAAATATACTTACAATACTTATCTAATACAAAACATCCTACCGAAGACATTCTAGAATATTACATATTCATCCCACACAATCATACTAGCAGTGAAAAGTACATTAGCAGTGGTACGCGACTTTTACTGCCACTGGTTTTTGTATTGCTGACACTCTTCTTTTCCGCTGGCTTTCCCGGTGGCTTTTCCGGTGCTTTGCCTTTATCCTTTTCGTGAAGGAGTTCCGGTGGCTTGCTTCCTCGTGGCCCCGGCGTATTCAACCCATGGGATTCCCCAAGGAATTAGATAGACCTTTCTACTTCAATGGCCCTTTCAAGGGGTTTCCCGTCTAAATACGCCCCTCTGTGCAGTACAGGAAGGACTTTTGGTAATTGTTAGGAATTAGAAAAATCCATGTTAAAGAGTCGGTCACCCCAATAATGGTCTAGCATATGTTAGCTCGTAGACTTGTCGTTATTTACGTTATTTAGCAGTTTATTAGTTAGTTTGTAGCGTAGTTTAGCGTAGTGCAACACCGTGGAGGAAGGACGGGTCTTTACCCACCGTATCCCTGATCCAAAGGCCGATAGGAGGTCGTTGAGTCTGTAAGTATAAATACCCCTTCCATCCATGGAAGGGGTGGTGCTTCTTCTCATTTTTAATCTAATCTTTCATTTGTGTAAACCTCTAGCAAGAACACCCTCTCTCTCTAACTCTCTAACTATGGCAAACATGTATTTTGATCATCCAAGACCACCCGAATCATCAACACAATAATATTCACGATCCTACAATTGTATCAAGAGCCAAGGTTGTTGTGTTGTGTCGATTTGTGTGGTTATTTGATTATTGTTAAAACTGTTTTTGCTACTTTATGGTCGGAAAATTTGTTTTTCCTATTTTTATTGATAACAGTTTTTTTGTGATTTGGTATCTTGGTTCTTTTGTGTCATGGTTCTTTTTGGCCCAAAGTAACTTATGTCTCATACATTTTTGTGACATCTTTTGATATCATACGTGATGTAGATGTGGTCAAAGTGGTCAAGAAACATATTTTTGTGACATCTTTTTGGTATCATACGTGATGTAAATGTGGTCAAACCGTGGTCTTTAATGGTCAATGAAGCATACTTTTTCTGCATAAGTATTTCTAGGTTATTTTTGAAGATGGTCGGAAAAGAGGTCGGAAAAATCATCGGAAAATGTAAAAATCTTGCTAGCGACTTAGACACAAAACTGTCCAGATTCACTGGTTCTCTGTAGCGACTTGGTTATCTCGTTGACTTTCTTGAAAGTCAACAGCGAGTTATATCAAATGCTAACTAGCGACTTGCTTTGGAAAACTGCTAGCGACTTGACTCTTTAAAACGGTAGCGACTTGTTATTGAACAAGACGTAGCGAGTTGGCTTAGCGACTTGGCTAGCGACTTGGCTTAGCGAATTGGCTAGCGACTTGGCTTAGCGAATTGGCTTAGCGACTTGGCAAGCGACTTGGCTCATATATGAGACCTAGCGACTTACACAGAAAGGATGAAGAAGAAGATGTCAAGACTTGAAAGACCGTGACAACAACAATACAACTGGACCTCGACCACAAACAACCATAACAAATACCAGTTAACAAACTCAATTCGGACCTCAGTTTGTTTAACCATCACAGATCCAAATCACAACCTAAACGAATCAAAACCAAACCATCTCAGAGTCTACCCATGAATGCTACTTTTAACTATCTCAGTTGACTTCTGGTTCTACCCATCATCAGCCAACCCAAACAAAGTTCAAAACCACTCTAACCAACAATTCGTTAATTAAAAAAATTTATTAATAACGAATGATCTCAGATGTTTCGAGGTTATATCTCAAAGCACATCAAAGGCTCAAAACCCACGAACACTCTCATCACAGATCCATAAATCAAATGAAAACCGAAAAGATTGTTACCTTTAGACTCTTGGTTCGTTCCTGACTCTATCTCAAACGGAATCAAATGATAATATTCGAAGCAATTAAAGAAAGAACAAAACCATAAGTGACTTTGTCTTCTCTTCATGTTCGGTTATAAGTAACTACAAATGGATGTTTTTGAGATCTCAGATTTGTTTATCATATTGTTAAAAGGGACATCAAAGGCCACTCTTGAGATAAACGTTGGTTCATCATTGATCTATGTGTGAAGCTTGTACTTCTTTCTTAATGTTCGAATCTTAAAAGATTGTCAAAACCATACGGTTTCATCAAACTTTTCATTCGGTGTATTGCAAAAACGAAAACCATTACAAAAAGAGAAATAATACCTACCTTACTCATTGAGTTTGAAGTCGTGTCAATGAAACCATCACACCATCTCTGTGGCATGTATGATGAACCTTAAGCCATCCCTGTGGCTAGGTTGTTATCCAAGATGGTTTTCACTGGAGCATCTTGATGATGGTATATGACAAACTTTTGTGTCTACGGTTTGCTCATGATGATACGATTTGATTTAAGAGACGAATATATGAGCAGATTATTTTGGTGTTGAGGCCGGATTGATACAGGAGTGAGATTCGGTGTGTTGTGTGATTCTTTTTAGGGTTTGTATATGTGGGGGCGGATGAAGTGAGTATTTTTAGGGTTACTTATGACTTAGGTGGTGATTTATACTCCCTAATTATTAGGGTTTGTGTTGGTTATACTCATATAAGTCTTTGGGCTAACAAATATTCGCTTGGGCTGAACATGACTTTGGTAGGTTTCACGAATGTTGGATGAACAACTTAATATGCTTCTTTTCTGATATTCACGTGAGTACAAATAATCACTTGGGCTAAACGTGACTTAGGTGGGTTCCACGAGTGTTGGCCTTGGGTATGAGATAATGAAATCACAATCATTATGCAATCACAAAGTTTATTACTGAGCGTGTGTGACCTATTTGTGTGATTGTTGGGGATAAATGATTTCTTGATGGATCAGGTGCTATATCTTCTACATGGGCCACAATTGAATTATGTAATACATGGTAAATGAACCAATCATTTTGTGCTAAATTGAATCAAGTCTTGTGATATTGGTTTTATTTATTGATCGGGGGGTTCATTGGATATTGGTACCTGATCGTGAATTTGGATTTGTGTGATATTGGCTGCGAGTTATAAATTGATCGTTGATGATAAGACTTATTAATGAGATGTAATGATGATATCTGTTATGAGGTTTGGTACTTTGAGGTGTACATTTTCACAAAAGATATTATGTCACAGCTTGAATTGATATTTGAACATGGTTGACTACGGGGTTGTTTGTTTGGTATTTCTTATTTGGATTTGAAGTGAGGTTTTCCGGGCGAGTTCACTTATTTCGTCTTCTTTCTCTCTACCCTTCCGCGAAGATGACTTATTTGGGCGTTTATTAAGGGTGATAAAGACTTGGCTATTTAGTTACGTTTGTGATTCTTTCTCGCTTGACGCACAACGTTGCTATCACTACGGTGTCTCACTCAGTTGAGAATGTCAAGAGGTTTTGTACATTGGGTACACCGTTTCTTCTTCACAAGGATTAGTACAAGTTTAAGTAACAAATCTGGGGAAGTTCACTTCATGATCAAGTTTGGCATATCGGATTTACTTCTCCATGTTGTCACTGCAATTGCCGACAGAATGCGTGAGTGATGTGTTTACCAAGGTGTTTATTGGATGGTTGATGATAATGTTGATGTTGGATAATGAACAGTTGATGAACCGCTGCATGTTCCCCTAAAACAGATATTCACCGAAACCAAAGTCGTTATAACACATTCAAGCTGACATTGTTTACGGTTTTGTCTTGATTTTGTAAAATCCCGCGAAAGAACCTATTTCTCGGTTTAAATCAGAGACTTGTAAAATCCCGTGACAATGGAAATATCCTGGTAATTGTAAAGTGCATTTCCGGAACTATCATACGGTTTATTCTTGGTTTTGTAAAATCCCGCGAAAGAAACAATTTCTCGGTTTAAACTATAGAATTGTAAAATCCCGTGATGATGGAACCATCTTGGAGAAAGGAAAGCGTATCTCGGGGTCTTCTGATGCTGGTGTTACGGGTTCTGTTTCGAAGAAAGGATAAAAGGGTGTACTTCATAAATTGGATGTGTGTTTGGATATTCGTCATGGCAGTTTGGTTATTACATGGTTTTACGGGTTTATGTGCTGTTGACCATGGTCGGGATGAAACCATTATCAAAGTTCATTTAAATGTCAAAGGAGGCTAGAATTGAGCATTTAACTAGAAGATGTGACAACGGAGTTAATTCAGTATTATTTATTTGAGGTTGAAGTGAATTATCACGGGCGAGTGTACTTAGTATCTGAAGATATCGGGGATGGTTGGATGAAGATTCTTCGAGATCCTTGTTCGAGCTTATTATCAAAATCGAAGACTTGGAAATCTAGTTATTGTTGGGTGACTTTTACCTCTTCTTTTACCACTTGAGGGAATTGGGCTCTTATCACCTCAAAATAACTATCACTTAAAGGAGTTACGTTGTAGTGCTCAGTGTCACATTCAATTGTGGATTTTCAAGAGGTGATGTACGTCTTATACTTGATGGTTGGTTGGATGAAGAGTATAGAGTACTCAGAGATTCAATGGAGCATGAAGTCTCGGCACCGTTCTTTGTTACATATGTGCAAGTTTAAGTCACGAGTTCGGGTTAGCTTACTTTAGAGTCAAATTCATCATATTGGGTTTTCTCCATCAGTTGTCACAACAAAGAGCCTACAGAATGATAATGGGGATGATTACATGTTTTGCCAAGAGATTGAAAAGAGAGAGATTATGACGTCTGTTCACTTCAGTTCAGGCCTCGTACTCCAAAGAAAAGAAATGTGTACGTTTCAGTGCGCATTATCTTCCGAAGAAGAGAAATCTTCTTATGACGTATGTTCACATCAGTTCAGGCCTCGTACTTCAAAGAAAAGAAAGGTGTACGTGTCAGTGCGCTTTATCTTCTGAAGAAGATAAATCTTCTTATTATGACCATTCTCATCAACATGCTTCATACTTTTTCCATGCGCTTCAGTCATCAAGTGAACCGGGCTACCACTGATTGTTTTCTCATTCCACTTGCTCGATTATAATGAAGATGGCGACATCATGTGCTTATTTTGCGGGAGAGAAGTGTGAATAGAACATTCGGATGGATTTCACTTATTTAATCAAGAATGGCAACTCCGTATGCAATTCTTGAGGGGGAGAAGAAGTGTGAAATTACTGCATGGTTGATTATTATTTGAGAATTTAAATGGTCATACGGCTCTAAACTCATGTAAGAACCGAGCTTCTTCTTATCGGGTAATCTTCACATGGAGTTTCTTCTTAAGAGCCGTTAGTTGACATCTTCACAAGCTGATATGAGTTTATTGACAAAGTGCTTCCGGTTAATGCTTCACGTGCACATCAACATGATGATTCCGAACAACCTTCTGTTCTTGTTTGATGTGATTGTTTGCTTGGTGTTACCATTTCGTGTGTTCGTTGCGGCCTGATTGCTGATTTCCTTGATGAACATCTTTCTGTTCTTGTTTGATTGGGAGAGATTCTAGTTAAGGGGATGTGCAAGATGTAAGTTGATTGGGATGCTTTTTGCTGATGTTCTTGTTTTTGGTGAGTTGAAGAAGTTGACTTTCTATTCCCCAACTGGACAATCTTGAAGAAGGTCGAGTCTACAGTCTGTTCTACACTTTCTGTTGCGTGTTAGAAGACTAAAGACGAGTTGCATTTAACGATCTAAAGACTTCTTCTTAATCTGGGCTATTTATCAAAAAGATTGTCGGTCTAGGGGAGAGCACTAATTGGGGGAATGTGATATGTCAAATTTAATCCCCAATTAGATTTGCTCACAATGTACTTCAACAAGTTGATTCCCACAAGAGTTCAAGTGTTCTTCTCAACAAATTTCTAGTATACGGGCTTTCAAAGTGTTGCTGATTCTGAAGTGTCAAAACCAGCAAGGGGGAAGGAGACACGTATCTAAACGCGAGTAAACTTGATGAACTTAATACTTCTAAGTAATTGAAGATATCCCGGGAAGACAAATGTTATTACCGCAGAGAAACTCAAGGTTTGACTCATGGCGAGTAAACTTGATGGACTTAATACTTCTAAGTGATTGAAGTTATCCCGGGAAAACAAATGTCATGACCGCAGAGAAACTCAAGGTTTTACTCATCAAGGCGTTTAGTGTTCTTATTTCAACTATGTGGGGGAAGAGATGTTAGAAAATGTTTCTGAAGATATAAGAGGTACATTGGTGTGTGATGATCTCGATGTTATCGCAATCATCAGGGGAGAGAGAATTGTGAACATTGGGGATGCTCAGCTGTTTTACTTGAGGGCTTAATCTGTGATTCAGAGATATAATCACTTATTCCGGTGTTGACATCCGCAGAGATTGTCACCCGCAGAGATAATCAGTGATTCGGCCTGCTTCTTCAATGTTATCGGTTGTTCTCTCTTTGGGGAATGTGTGTACTTCGGGTCCTTGAGCTTCATACACGATCATCAGGGAAGAAAGCCATTGTTTACCACAAACATTGGGGAGGTGTTTTCCTTCCGGGCATGATGTGTATTTGGGAGAGTTCTTGGATATTGGTGTACTTCGGGTTCTTGAGCTTCATACACATTCATCAGGGATGAAAGATGTGAACATTGGGGAGTTGTTCTTCATTACCCTCATGATGTGTATTCGGGAGAGTTCTTGAGCATTATACAAAGAGACTGACTGCATCAATTCAACTACTTGGGGGGAATTGGTCTCTTGACACCTTTTGGAATGGATCGCTTCAGACGTCAGTTGAAAGGAAATTTGAGAAGTGTTATTTATGTGTGGGATGATATGTTGATGTTCTTTTGGATGATATAACCTCGAACGAAGAATCACGGTGATTATTCTTAAAAGGAGCAGCAAGTTCGATGATAATGGTGTGCTTCTTTGTGCACCTGGCTAAGAGAAGCTTGAAAGAGAGCTTCGAATCTGCTCATCTTAAGGATTTTCGGTTTGGGGGGAAGCTGCCAGAGTCTCACTTTCAGATGGTTCAATTTCTCAATTCAGGAGCATCGAAAGCTTTGGTGGTGAATGTTTAAGAGATGATGACTTCCATCTTCTACAACGGGGCTGTTCGATATCCTTATCTCGGTACTCGTATCATCATCTTCTTTTACTATATCATCTTCTCTATCTTTGTATATACTTTTCAGAAAACAAAATACAAAAATATAAAACCAACAAAAGAAAATAGAAAAATATAAAACCTTCAAAAACCCATAAAAATCAGAAAAATTCAAAAATTACCAAAAATATGTTTTCCAAGACATGTCTTCTGGTATCGATAACATCTACGGTCTTAGAAATGTCATTCAATAATGGCACGGGACTTTAGATGAAGTTCGAGCAGGAGGTGTAAATATTCTTTTCTAAACATGTCAAAAAATATGGCTTACAGTTATTTCAGACTGTAACCCGTGCTTCAAAAAAAATGGCTTACAGTTACTTCAGACTGTAACCCGTGCTTAAACCATGGCTTGCTATTATTTCTGATAGCAACCCGCTCTTCAAAGAGGAAAGTGTTGCGCTAAACCTTTTTTTCAAATATTTCGTGCACTTATCCTAAAAACAAATTTGAGGAAAGTATGTCGAAGGACTGCTGTTCCTACACAAATGTTTTTCCGTCTATAATTCTTCAAAAAAATATTTGTTGTGTTCAAAATGGTGGAAAATGAGTTGCTTGAAAATCAATCAGATTCAGAGTTTTTCGTTAAAATTGAAAACTCAATCAATGACTTCAGCGCTTTTAAACTTTTCATAAAATGAGTCATTGATTGAGGGGGAGAATGTTTTCAAATCTATATCATCTAACGAGCTTTCTTAATTATCCTTGTTAGGACCTTTTTATCAATCCATTTCACACAATAATAACTAGAAAGATGAAGAAAAGATATGGTGACTTGAAAGAAGATATGTGTATTTTAGAGAGACAAAGAGTAGAAGATGAAAACAATATTCATATGAAAAACATACACACACACTCAAGCACACCCCTCAAATGACATACTTGAGGGGTATTTATAGTACAAGAGAGAGGATGCCCTAAGGCTTGGCCATGGGCCTTGAGATGGACTTGGATTGGGCTTGGGTTTCACGAACTAGACAAGGCTAGCTTAACATAACTTATGCCCAATTAGCTTAGCCCAATCCACGAGCCCGTTGACTATTCTATCACGATATCTAACACACATTACAAAGTTCCTAATCGTGAATGACCATCACTTCTAATAAAAATAATCAAGGCTAACAATCTCCCCCTAAGGGGTGGTCATTCAAAAGATGCTCCACTTGAATAGGTCTTTAATCTTGTTGAGCTTGAACTTTGTGAGTAGATATAGAATAGTCTTAATTCTTTGTTCCTTCATGCTTTGTGATCAGATAATGTGGTTGTCTGCCGTTGTCAACTTCGTTGGTTAGGTGTCTCCACGCCTTTCTCCACCATGCTCACACTTCTATTTGACTTTGAGTTTCCAATGATGAAGTTCTCGAGTCTTTACACTTTGAAGATTCTTTGACATTGACGAAGAATCATCTTTAACTTTGAGTTGACTTTGATTTTAATGAGAACTTTCATGTGTTGTTGGTATGAGCATGTGGCGAGTCTGCACGATCCATCCGCTCCGGAGCTTCCATAAGAAGAAAACATTAAAACAGGTTAGTAATAAGCGGATTCCGGCACTTACAAGTTTGAATTTCGAGGGTGTTAACAACATAGTGTGAAAACACGTCTCTAATTCTCACAGAGGCCGTTCCTGAACTGGAGTCCCACAAGTGAGATAACGCGATATACCGAAGTACATCTACAGTTCAGATGAGTCGCTGAGGTACACCGAAGCATCACCTCACGACTGTAGACCGTTTGAGACACACTAAGCGTAATCCACGGAGAATTACCGAAGTGACCTGCTGTCAGGGCTGCTTGATATTGACCCTGGCAGGAGTTTCCATTCAATCACTGAAGATCATAGATGTGAAACTTCTCATAAATGTTCTGGCAGATTGCTAAGATCTGCGTAGGACTCTAAAATATATCACTTGTGTCCTTATTGATGAACAACAAGCGATGTCATGTCAAGTGTTCCTATGAGATCTTTTGATGAATCTCGTGGCTCTAGACTCAATTAGTGCATTTTGGTTTTCCTGAGCGGAGACTAGGGAGAGGGTCTCCTTCTTCAATACCAACGATCTCTAAGAGAAAGTCAATAGATTATGTAGGGTTCCCAGTGAGAATGAAACAAATCCCTTTTGAGAGGAATTGAGTGGCTAGAAGGTTTAGTGCAGTGCGTCACTGGGTCCATGACGTCTTTGTCTTCAATACCAGTGTCATCTAGTGACAACCAGTAGCATATGTATTGAACCCGGTTTCTGCCCTAAGGTTGATTATGGAGGGCTATTTCTTTTCACCCTTTCTTTTACTTTTCTTTTTAATTCTTCAACCCCTTCTGTCTCCTTTCTCACATTACTCCTTTTTTCAATCATTCCTAAGGACTTCTAATACTAACTATTTGTGATGTCCTTGGGTAGATCCCTCCGGCTCTGGCGGATCATAGGACGGATTTCCTATCCTTAGTCACCTTATAACTCCATGACTGTCCTATTGTTGCCATAAAACCATTTTCTTTGAAAATCTCTCAGAGTGTTTATGATAGAAAACATGTTTGCAACACTCTGTGAGTTTTGTATTTTCAGAAACACTCCCCCTTCACATGTGCTTATATGTTTTGACAGAAATCTGCACATAGAGGGTAGAGTTCGCACTTTTTGAATTGATCGACTTTAAATGAACAAGACCTATTCGAGACACGTTTACATCACTAGAGAACTAGCTTGAAATTATTACCCGTCCTGGTCAAGTCCATAGAAAGTTTCTCGAGATGGTACATGATTCCTCGTCAATTCATTGGTTTCATCTGAGTCGAGCTCTTTTGAGATTCAAACAACGATCATTAAACTTTTTGATCACATTTTAATCACGTTTCTCCCCCTCAAAAATAGCATATCCATGATGTTTTTGAAACACAATTGATTAAAAGATATGTTTTTCGGAAAGCATTTGGAGAGAAACTGATTTGGCATGATTTTTGGAACAATTTTGGTTTTATACTCCCCCTTAACAAAAGCATATTTTTCAAACAGAAAATTTAGAATCAATTAAGGGTTTAGAGGGAGTTATCTTGGTACCAAATGTGAGAGATTTTGAAATATCTTTTTGAAAAATTTCGAATCAATGGTACGCAAGATGAAGATTTTAAAAATCTTTTGAAGATATTTAGAGAAAAATTATCTTCATTTGTTTTAGGATAAGTGCTCGATATGTATGAAAATCGATTTTGCGTAGCACTTTCCTTTCTTTAAAGATCGGGTTGCAAGCAGAAATACTTACAAGCCATTATGTTTTTAGGAATAGTGCTTGAAAAATATTTAAAACCTTTGATATTGATAAGCACTTTCCTTTCTTTGAAGGTCGGGTCCTGAACTGATGTGTCCAGAAGCCATTAATTTGAAGTCCGGGTTTCGTACTGAAGTATACGAAAGCCATTATTTTGAGAAATTTTGAGAAACGACATGTTTTAGAAAACATAATAAAGAACTCTCGCTCAAGCATCTGTACATGCCCGTATCATTGTTGAATGACATTTCTAGAAACGTACAGAATATCAATTATACGAGAGACATGTCGTGAGAAGAATATTTTTGGATTTTTGATTTTTCTAATGTTTTTGTATTTTTGAAAGTTTTATATTTTTATATTTTGCTTTTGTTGGTTTTTCAAATTTTGTATTTGGTTTTTCAAAAATATTTACAAAGAAGATTTGAAGAAAGAGAAATTACGTTTGGCGAAGTAAAAGTGGAGTTAAGAGTGGAACTAGAAAAGGATTTCCACATGCGAAATTGGCATAAAATTCTTCTTTACCACACGGGGTATATGAATCTTCAACACTTTTACAAGTACCTGCATCCACAGAAGAATAATGTTCACAAATAACAGTGTTAGAAGTATATGTTTCCTCACGGCGAGGGTGATCACTATCAACGGTTGTAGTGGATCTGACTTCCTTATCCGAAGGATTTTCACTATTATCTGTGTTGGAGCAAGTATCAAAAATCTTTCCTGTGGGAATCCATCTAAGACCTATTTTGTTGAAAACTTTGCCCGTGGGTATCCACCTAAGGTAAGATCGAGGAGTTGTTTTCTTATCAGATGCAGCGGAAGACTCATTTTTTGGAAAAACTACGTCCTGAAGAGATCCACCTATTAGGTTTCCTTTTGATGTTCATCTTGTCAACGGGTTTGTTTCTATTTGGTGTCTTAGTGGATTGTGCCTTGGCACGAGAATTATCTTTCTTGAGATATTGTAAGGCACATGCATCATGATTAGCTGAAAAGATACATTTTTTACATGTAGTACAGACAAATTCAATATTCTTGTTTAAAACAGCAGCTTTAACTTTGTCACTACAGTCTTTTGAAAATTGATTCTTGTTCGAAAAAGACTTAGAATTCCTAGTGTTGTTTTCTAAGGGCATAGCATTTTCTTTTGCGCAACTACTCTTAGATGCAAGCCAATCCCTAGTCTTTTGAAGAGTGTTCCTAGGTAATGGTTTACTACTACTAGCAGTGCCTTGAAATCTTGTAGAATTCATCACCCTAGATGTTGCACCTAGAATTCCGTCTTTACGAGTCTGTGCCTTTTTCCTAGCTTCTTCTAGATAGTGATTGTTGACCATGTTGTTAGAACCAACAGATTCTTTAACTGGATTTTTGGTCACATTCCGTGTACTATTCCTAGAGATGCCAGGTGTAATCACTTTTGGTGTTTCAGCAACTGCTTTTCCTTTTTCAAAACTTTGGATAATTCTCTTTTTAATAGGCAAAGTTTGTGGAGTGACTGTTTTTGACAAATCATTTTTCTCATTGACTTTTGGAGGAGGCATAGAAACAGACATTTTTGGTTTAAAAACCGGTTTGGGAACATTTGCTTTCTCCGCAGTCAATGGTTTTTTAATCACAGTATCCACTGCCTTTCCTTTTTGACTTTCCAGCTGAGCCCTCAAAAGATCATTTTTCGCTTTCATGTCATTGTAGGCACGCTCATACGACAATTTGTCATATTTTCATTCCTCTGTTTTTCGATCAAGCTGTTTAAAATAGGACACATTTTCTTTTTCAAGTTTCATAAGAGCTTTTTCATATTTTGAAACAATTTCGGAGGTCTCATCTTGGAGTCTTTCATGATCTTCAACAGAATATGTTTGCAAAATGATGGACATAATATCAGTAGTCAGAACATCTTCGAAGAGAGAATCATTTAGATTTTCCAAAAATTTGATGTGTTCAACACTTTCATTAGCTTGCTTTACCAGGGATTTATGGTCCTTGACAAAGTCAGTTGTTACTTTCAAAAACGCTTGTTCAAAATGAATTACCCTTGCACTGATGTTATTCAGCTGAGGGGCAATTTGAGTTTCAAAAAACTTTTTCTGTTCATTATCAAAACTATTAAACCAGATATTTGTTGTAATATTGGTTTTAGTTTTCACTGTCTCTTGAAGATCCGCAATTCTAGTTTTCACATTTTCCAAAATACTTCTCGCATCACTTGTGTTAAAAGGATTGTTTGAAGACATTTGTTCAATGTTCGAAAGAGATTTGGAGACAACAACTGGTTTTGAAACTGATTTTGAAACTGGTGTTGACACTTTGTTTGAAACACTTGGTGTTATGGAAAACTTTGACGTTTCTTTTTGATTAACAAAAGTAATCCCATTAATTTTGTTCCATTTGTTATAATCAATCGGTTTAAGATCTGGATTCTTTTGTTTCATTTTTGATCTACTCTCCTCAGCTAGTTCCAACGTTTCAAGAGAATCACGAACAATTATGGGTTCATGCAAAGGTTGTCCATTGTTCAACACATTCCGTTCTTTCTGAGCTTTCTTGAGGAACGAAGGAGGTGAGTTACCAAGAGCCATTTTATGTGAAGTGTGAAAAATCGGATTTGCTTGATTAGAAAGCATCTTGTTTGTTTTAGCGGAATGACCCGTTGTAAGAAGCAAATTATCCAATTTTTTGATAGTTTCATTTTTATCCAGAATTTCATCAAGAAGAGAATCTTCTCGTCTTGAAAAATCATCAATCAACTGTTTCTTTTCTTTTTCAAGATCAGAAAACAGTGTTTTTTGTTTAGAAAGTTGGTTGTTTTGATCAGAAATTTCCTTGTTTAAAGATTTTATTTTCAAATTCAGATTCACATCAAGTGTGTCATACTTGAGTTGCAATTGTTTTTCTCTTAAAACAGAATCTCGATAACCAATTTCTAATTCTGAAAGTTTGTTTGTATGAAATTCAAAGGCTTTGGTGTGCTCCTTGTAACTCTCAAGCTCAGCGGTCAATTTTTTATTCGCGGCCTTAACCTCGCGATTGACCTTACTAACTTTCTCAATCTCAATACCACAATTATTAATTAATGATTCAAAATAAGCACGTGTTTCCTCATCATTAGCACCATTCTGTATCACATGACCTCCATTAGGATCCATATATGGAGTTTCAGAGTTAACATTGCTATTAACTTGCTCTCCCACATATGTGTCATAATAAGGTTCGGGAGACACAGAATGTGCCTTCTCATGAGTAAACGAATTTGGTACCTCATTGAGTGAATCTGTGTCATAGGCTGGAGGTGTATCAAAAGTAGCACTTGATGTTGAGTCCTGCTGATTGATTGTAAGACAGTAGCTTGCATTATCATTTGCTTTCTCTGCCCGTCCTGGATACAGAAATTCGTATTCCTCAGCAGTCAACTCTATTCCCAATTTTTCTTTCTTTGCTAACAAAAACCTGTACTTGAGGTTCGGAGGTAGCATACTGAACCGACGATACCCTGAATCTTGGCTTTGAGGTTCGGAGGTAGCATTCTGAACCGAAGTCATAAAACAGTTATTCCCCATAGATTCCTTATCCTCTGTTTCACTATAATCACTGTTATCACTGCTGTGGAGATATTCAGGTGCGTCTGGCTTAGATTCAAACAATGCTTCAGCACTTCGTTCCTGTTCAGTCAACGGCTTGCGCTTCATATGCTCAACGAATGAAATTGGAAATCTCAAGTCAAGATATCTTAAGTGATCTGGAAGCTCATTTTCTTCAACCTCTTGCTCATTATCAGTCGATGTTTTCTCATTTTCAGTCAAATTTTCTTCAGTCTCGGACACCGACTTTTCAGTCTTAGGATATGGAGCAAAAAATTGAACAATAGAGTCCATATCGATCGATGGTAGAAAATTGTTGAGAAAAGACATTTTGAACGTGTGAAATGAATTTATGGATCTTGTAGACGATAAAGAAGCGATTTTTTTTTCGAAACGTGTTATCCAATAACTAGCACGGTAGTTATATTCAACGAACCCGAAAATTTCACCCAAAATTATAATTCTCGGATAATTGAAGCTTAATAAATAACCGTGGTCCGAAGTAATCTACCCGTAACTCAGTTAACCCTTAACAACAACTTATTACACCCACCAATTCAGCAAAAATTCGGGCCCACCTTTTATATAACACTAACAGCCCAAGAGATTAGACCAAAGCAAGTCCAACAATCAACCCACTAGACAACCCTAAAAAATTTGCTATATATAAATCCCCTAATAATATCACTACCCTTATTATTGCAACACCCTTAACCCTAATCCTTAAAAATCGCAGCCACAAACTCTCTCTCACCAAAACACATACGCAATCACCTTATATCTTTTCTGCTTTCAAAACAAACACCACGCAACAAAAAGCGTCCTTTGATCTTTATCAATCCGAACAACAGGTAGGTTTAATTAGATTGTTTTACATTTTTGATATTGCAAAACCGAATGAAAGAATAAATGAAGACCGATTGGTTTTGTTTTTCTTTTGATGTTCGGATAGAAAAATGAGCCTTGCTCTTCACAGATCGATGATGGTTGATTGTGTTAATTATCTCTTCGTTTCGAGACAAAAACCAACTGAGATCAATTTGATTTGATTTTGTTTTTAATTGATGATAGTTGATTGGTATGGTCTGATTAGGTCTTTTTTTGACACGGGGTTGGTCTGGGTTTGTAGTGATTGTTGATAAACTGGTTGTAAAACCTTTAGACGTAAAAGTGGTTACGCGTATCTTGCTTTAAAAAACTTATGCGTAACACCTTAGGCGTAAGTGGATGTTATGCGTAAACCTTGGTTATGCGTAAACTTTTTCAAAACCTTACGCGTAGACTCCTTTGCTTACTCGTAAACTTATGTTATGCGTAACCTCTACTCGTAAAACCTTACGCGTAAGCTCTTGTTATGCGTAACACCCTTAGGCGTAAGCAACCCTTACGAGTAAGGTTTAGGCGTAATAAAAGGTACGAGATACTTTCCAAGTAAATCGTAATCAGATCTGAAGATAGTCGTAAGTGCTTAGGCGTAGAAATGAGGTCTTACGCGTAAATCTGACTCTTTATGCATAAAGTTAGGGTTTTGACTTTTTTTTTGTTGACTTTTTTCCGACCAAGTTTTTCCGGCAACGTTTTTCAGACAGCTTTTCCGACCAGTTTTTGTACCAGTTTTAGACCACAATAGAAAAGACTGTTTTAGACCTTAAAGTTGTTTGGACAAAAAATCTGTTTTTGGACAGATATAGACTAAAAAACTGTTTGGAGACTACTTGGACAGAAATATAGAGATGGAGTGCAATGGACCTTAAAACTAGAAAAAGATACTTAAATAAAGGACGAACAAAAAGCTATCAGTTTTGACTGAATAAGCATAAAATAAACACAATATAAAAACTGAATAAGCTTTTCTTTGACCAATATAAGCACAAAATGAGAAGGTAATAAGCAGAAACGTGAATAAGAATGCCAAAAAAATTTAAAGGCGAGATTTTTGACACAAAAAGACACGATTTTTTCAACAAAAACACTTCTAAACCATTTTTAGGCTCTTGATACCACTTGTTAGGACCCTTTTATTAATCCATTTCACACAATAATAACTAGAGAGATGAAGAAAAGATATGGTGACTTGAATCAAGATATGTATGTTTTAGAGAGACAAAGAGTAGAAGATGAAAACAATATTCATATGAAAAACACACACACACACTCAAGCACACCCCTCAAATGACATACTTGAGGGGTATTTATAGTACAAGAGAGAGGATGCCCTAAGGCTTGGCCATGGGCCTTGAGATGGACTTGGATTGGGCTTGGGTTTCACGAACTAGACAAGGCTAGCTTAACATAACTTATGCCCAATTAGCTTAGCCCAATCCACGAGCCCGTTGACTATTCTATCACGATATCTAACACACATTACAAAGTTCCTAATCGTGAATGACCATCACTTCTAATAAAAATAATCAAGGCTAACAATCCTACGTGCTTAATTAATAATGATATTTTCCTGTGTCGAAGGACTAGGAATTTAGGATATGATTGTTAGGTTTAGATGATTAGAGTTTGATTAACACATAAACCCCATGCCATATATGAATTGATTGATATGTTGAATTGACTTTAATTAGTCGATTGTTGTTTGGGTGATGTCGACCACCATATATTTGTATGTGTGTTCACTAACGTATGCAGGTATATTGGTTATAAGAATGTTCCCGATCCGGATCCCACAATTGAAGATGATTGGATGCCGAAAGGAAAGGGTAACTATTTCTTGGGTTGACAAATGAAGAAACGGAGCTTAAATTGGACTTCTATGGAGAGTTGGCATAAATGCAACGTAAGAGGTCTCACTGCATCAGCAGATGGTTTTTCTTCTAAGTGATTGAAGAAACGGAGCTTAATTTGACCTCAGTTGGCATTCAAAATGCAACGTAAGAAGAAGTCTCACTGCATCAGCAGACGGTTTTTCTTCCAAACCCTACAGCAACAACAACGGAAGCTTCTCAACCACCTAACGTATCTTTGTGCAGGATACCATTTTTAAACAATTTTGAATAATTTGATTAAATTGTTTTGAAAATGGGAAAATATTGTTTTGAAAATAAATTGAACTAAATTTTAAAAAATCACCGGACTTCTTTTTATCAAAACCTAAGTCACTCAATTATTGACTTCTGTCATGGATTGAGGGGGAGAGTGATTTCAAATTATATATTTTCAAACAATATTTCTTCATAAAAGTTCCGGTTTGTACGTTAAAATGTGGTGATCTAAAGATTTAATGTTATGTCATGGTATGATTTTCTTTAAAACTCAAAGATCTGTCAAAATGAAATTTTTTCTGTTCTTGTTTGATTGTGAAATTGTTTTATTTTGCTAAAAGATCTCTTAAAACAATCATACCTGACACTAACAATCTTTAATGTCTTAAAATGGTCCTTATCTGTCATTTTTCAAAATTAAATCTTGCCACGTCTTTCCCCAAAAATCTTTTAAATGATTTAAATCAATTGGGATCACAAATCTCAAAAGGTTTGAAATTTTGATCGGGGTAGAGATCGTGAGTTAAATCTCTTATCTGTTTAAATGGAATTGGTTTTAGTCCTTTAAAGGCACTCCTGCCTCCATGTGCCAAACGATTTCATACACAATGCACATGTTGAGGAGGAGGATTTATCCAAAAACATGATGAGTATTTAAACCAGGCCACATATTCTCCCATGTTTTCTAAACCTTATTAAATCACTTGGGATCCAAAATCTCAAAGGGTTTGATATTTTTTATCGGGGGAGAATTTGTGATTTAATAATGAAATTTGATAAAAGGTGATTGTTTTGATTTAATTGTGCAGGCTGCTCTCTCATATGTGCTAAACGTTTTCGAACCTCGAAGCACATATTGAGGGGGAGCATAACTATCGAGGTACAAAAGTTTTTTTAAAAAGAAACTTATAAAGTACCTTGATTGAGTTTTCAAATGGTTTTCTTAATGGCTTTTGTAATCGTGGATGTGCTTCAAAAGAACTCTTGCCTCTATGTGATAAAAATGATTTCAAATATCCTATGCACATATTGAGGGGGAGAATTTTACCATGAAAATCAAATGGCTTTTTCGTATGAAAATTGTGATCAAAGAAAATATTTCAAAGTCCTCTTGTCTCCTTGTGCTAAACAATTTCTAAATCATACGCACATGTTGAGGGGGAGGTTTTCTAAATGATCAAAACTATTAAGGTACAAAATGCTTTGATCTCGTATCACAAGTACCTTGATTGGTTTTCCAAATGATTTTTCAATTGGTTTCATGAAGGAAAGAACAATACCAAAAGACCGACCAATTTACTTTATGCATGGTGTTATAAGGATGGTTAGGTTAGGTATTTGTTCCCACGATCTGCCAGAACCGGAGGGATCTACCCAGGGAAAATCCACTAGATAGTGTAGAGTCCTTAGGTATTTTGAAAAAAGGAGAAAAATGAGAATATGGGAAGAGTGCGGATTGAGACAGAGCTAGTACTGGAATAAACCCAACAAGGTTCTAGTAATGAAGTCTCGGTAAGCACTGAAGGGGTTGAAGAATGAAAAAGAAATGAATATGAAAAAGGGTGAAAAGAAATAGCCCTCCAATAATTCAACCTTAGGGCAGTAACCGGGCTCAAATTCATATGCTACTGGTGTTTACTAAGGTAACATCGGTATTGAAGACAAGACGTCATGGACCCAGTGACGCACTGCACTTCAACTTCCCAAACCACTCAAGTTCCTCTTAAAAGGACTTGTTTCATTCTCACGGGGAACCGACATTATCTATCGACTTTCTCTTAGAGATTGTTGATATTGAAGAAGGAGACCCTCTCCCTAGTCTCCGACACAGGAACCAAATGTGCACTATTGAGTCTAGAGCCAAGAGATCATCCCCAATATCTCATTAGGACACTAAATTCTTTGAAGACTTTCTTTTTCACACAATGTGGAAAGTAAGTATATATTAAGAGTCCTACGCATTATCCTTGTGGTATTGCCAGAACATCCGAGTGATATGTAAAAATATTCACAATGAAGATGGAAATCCTTCTAGAGCCAACATCTAACAAGCTCTTGGTGGGTGACATGTGAAATCTTGCAAAAGATCAAGCTTGTGACAACTGGATAGAAACGATGGGGAGATTCATTCTTGAATCAACCTTGGTCCAGGAATGGAATTGACGAATACTTTTGGAAAAACCGTTCGATGTGCAAACCTTCTTTTCTCTAGCACGTCGAATGTGTATTCATTTCAAATTCAAAAAGTATATCTGATTGAAAAATACTTTTAGAAAAACCGTTCGATGTGCGAATCTCTTCTTTTCACTAGCACGTCGAATGTGTACTCATTCTCTAATACAAAAAGTATTTTGATTGAAAATTGATCTTTCTCATAAAACCTTCGTCGTATTGCAAAACTCTTTCTTCAAGCAATACGCGATTGTTTTTCAAATCATTTTTCATCAATCAGTGAATCTCAATTCGCTGGTTCACTCACTCCGTGTTGTCTTCTTTGAGACGTTCCGGTTTGAGAACAGCTTGAACAGCTGCGAAACCCTGTCAAGGAGATTCTTAGGAATCCTACCTGATCACAGGCAGTACTTGTACTGATCAACGGGGAATCGTGGGCCGTGTACCTCAATTCGACGAAAGTGATCAAAGACACTTTCGTGCGATTTATTGCTAACTGTTGTTTGCAGGTACATTTGGACGGTTGCAGCTGATCAGAATTGAGGAGTCATTCCAAAGCCGCATGCTCACAGCATCCACACTTAATTTGAAGAAATCATGACTGGTGCATATCTACATAACCTGGTTCTGATATTTTTATACTATGCTTCTGCTACGCTGCTGCAAATATCATGAACCAGTAAGGCTTCCGCTCCTCTGATGGAAAGATGTCATGATTCAAAAGTGTGAGCATGTCGGTCCAAAAGTCACAACATCACATGAAGGCAACACAACTATGGATGATCCAGAGAGATTTACTGTGGCTGATGATCTCAATGAAAGCTCGAAGATCATCAAAGATGTGGATCAGATAAAGGCCTCCACTGAAAGTACAAATCAATGCGGACTCTGAAGAATCGCTACAAAAGCACAAAGATTGCAGAAATTGAAGAATTCAAGTCTACGAGCTCCAGAACGAAGTCAAAGATAGAATGCTAGGAAGCAAAAATGTATTTCATGGGGTGACCTCCCTTAGGGGGATATTGTTAGGAATTAGAAAAATCCATGTTAAAGAGTCGGTCACCCCAATAATGGTCTAGCATATGTTAGCTCGTAGACTTGTCGTTATTTACGTTATTTAGCAGTTTATTAGTTAGTTTGTAGCGTAGTTTAGCGTAGTGCAACACCGTGGAGGTAGGACGGGTCTTTACCCACTGTATCCCTGATCCACAGGCCGATAGGAGGTCGTTGAGTCTGTAAGTATAAATACCCCTTCCATCCATGGAAGGGGTGGTGCTTCTTCTCATTTTTAATCTAATCTTTCATTTGTGTAAACCTCTAGCAAGAACACCCTCTCTCTCTAACTCTCTAACTATGGCAAACATGTATTTTGATCATCCAAGACCACCCGAATCATCAACACAATAATATTCACGATCCTACAGTAATGTAGCTTCCCAACCCGCGCAGCTTTTATTTTATCCCGGCTCCCGCAAGCTGGTCATTTTTTCCTTCGACCCAGTCTATCCAACCAGATATCCCTGAATTAGTAGACGCACACTTGAATGGGGGTCGGGCTGCACCAACAGAGGAAGAAGGCATAGCTTTCATCCTCAGTTGTTTGACTTTCTTAGGGAAGTTTCTTGTTAGTTAGGGGCTGGTTTACGTATTTCGTTGCCCCTAACTTCCTTTTGTTGCCCTTCCCTACGGGACCCATCTGCCGAACATATTTTGTCACTCCCATGACCCAATTCCCATGATTTATTTCCTTCTTCCGCTCTCGAACGCCGAGGTTACGAAGGAAATGCCTGCACTTTCAAGATCCCATATTGCTAATGAGAGTCTGCTAGGTTTAAACTCCCACCTTTGGTATGCATATGGTCCTGGCAGACTACCACAGCTTGAATGGACATGGGTTTTGGGTGAAGGTGTGTTGTGGATGTTCGCGGAGATGGGTTATTAGTCGTCATTTTAGAACGACTAACTGTTATTATTAGTCATTTTAGAACATGTTTCAGTTGTCGCAGCATCAGCTTTGCGCTTTTGGGGGGGGTAAAGGTTTAGGCTATGTATGGGCTTTTTGGAAACGGCCGTGCGTGGGCAACGAGTTGTTGTTGACGTCCGTATGTATTCTTTTTGTACTGTGTACCATCGGTATTTTTTTCTGAATAACATCTTCAACTTCTCTTCGGTTTTTTAAAATATTTCGGTTGCCTGATTTGCAGGTGGAAATCTTTTTGTAGGTGAAGGAATGGTTCCTTTTTTGCTTTTTCTAGACTTTCCCCTTTATTTACCTCGCGTATTTATAGCGAGGATTTTACTGTTCGTGCACGCGTTATCATTTATTTTCATTAACTGTTTTGTGGGTAGGCACGTGCCTAGGCTCCTACACTGTTGCTGCTATATTTGACATAAAATTACTTGGGAAGGAACGTGAATCTTTACATGCAGATTTTCTCTCCTTTTTGGTATTTGAATATAAATGATTACGTAAACACAAACAAATTTGCTTTTTGCGAGGAAACTAGCGGTGGTTTTTGCGACACTATGAGTGGGTACAACGACGTTAGCAGTGGTTAGATCGACGTTAGCAGTGGTTGGGGATTTACGTATGAACAGACTTAAGAATTTGTTCAAAACCTTTAGCCTCCTTTCGCGGCAGCAGTTGTAACTCTTAATCGAGTTTGTATCCCCAATTCAATCCAAATTAATTTGTACTAAAAACTTACTTTTTTAACACTTGTAGCAGTTGTTACTAATTGTTTGGCGCATATATCCCCAACTGTGCTGTTCAAATTATGTCTTTTTTTTAATTTTTGTATTTATTTAATTTTTTTTAATGATATAATAAGGGTTATTATTCTAACACATAAATAAGCATGTAACTCAACACGTCATCATATTCTATTATCGAGACACAAACATTCTTACTACCATTATTAATCGTCTCATTGGCTTGCATTCCCAAACAAGTTACCCACCCACACTATGACTTTTTTTTAACTAAATAAAATTTCATCTTCATATTACTACTTTATTAGTAAATTTTTTATTTTTGTAAAGTGACTTACTATCTCGCACACAGTTGAATAACTACGCAAACAAATATATACTAGTAACATAAAAGGGATCACATCCATAGGTTAACATGACATACACAGACTATACAAAGATGAGATAAGTGACTCCAAAATGTAACAACAATCCCCTAATAAACAAAAGGCAGCAGCTTCCATGTAATTAATACAAAGCACATCAAATCTCCATTGACTCCAACTTTTCAATTAAACCATTCAACTCTTTAACACGGTCATGTTTTCTAAACCAAGAATACAGAAGTTTGGAACTCTCAGCCAGATCCTCATTTTGCATCCTTAACAGGTGATTAATAGTTGGCAACCAACAATCCGACCCGCATAAAAGCTTTACTTCCGCTATCATTTGTTGTCTACGGTTGACACGGCCCCTAATTTCAACAGCATTCCTCCTATGATCTGCTTCATCACGTAAAGCAACTTCCAATTCACCTCTGTAGTACGCGATCGTAATATCTTTTAACAACTTTGAGCCACCAAACATTGGTAATTCATCAAATAAAACCATGCCAGCAGACATCGTTATGTTTGCTTTTCTAATACTATCACTAATAGAGATACCAAAAACTGTTTTTGTTACATAGCGTCATATGTTAGGAATTAGAAAATTCCATAGTGAAGAGTCGGTCACCCCAAATATTATCTAGCATAAGTTAGCTCGTAGACTTGTCGTTATTTACGTTATTTAGTAGTTTATTAGTTAGTCAGTAGCGTAAAATAGTTTAGTGCAACACCGTGGAGGAAGGACGGGTCTTTACCCACTGTATCCCTGATCCACAGGCCGATAGGAGGTCGTGTATTTGTAAGTATAAATACCCCTTCCATCCATGGAAGGGATGGAAGGGGTGGTGCTTTTCAATCTAATATTCCATACTTTTGTGTAAACCTCTAGCAAGAACACCCTCTCTCTCTACTAACTCTCTAACTATGGCAAACATGTATTTTGATCATCCAAGACCACCCGAATCATCAACACAATAAATATTATGATCCTACAATTGGTACCAGAGCCAAGGTTTTTGTGTGTTTTGATGATTTTGTGTGGTTATGATTCATGGTTTATACTGGTCTGTGTTTTTTTTAATGGTCTGAAATGTTTTAACTTATGGTTAACTGTCTTGTACATGTTTCTTTACATTTCTTTTGGTTCAATATGTCCTTGTCCAAACAGTATATTACTTTTCATGACATCTTTGTACCAATCTGTGTCTGGCGAGACTTTTTGTGGTCTAAAACAGTAAAAAGGAAAGAGTTTTTCTGCTTTTTCTTGTTATATGAATCTAGTCAAATTTCTTGTGGTCAAATGGGTCAATACTAAAGCAGTTTTTTATGCAGTTTTCTGGGTTTATCATGAATTTGGTCGGAAAAGAGGTCGGAAAACTCATCTTAAAATGTCAAAAGTCTTGGTAGCGAGTTGGGTCAATCTTTCTAGCGACTTAGTTATGTGGCGACTTGTCTTTACAAGTTGTCTAGATGCATTGTACCTGGTAGCGAGTTGTTGACTATTGAGTCAACAACTGTAGCGAGTTGGCTAGCGACTTGTCTTATCTAGCGAGTTAACTCATGACCCTAGCGACTTGGTTTGTAATAATGGGTAGCGACTTGGCTCTTGACTAAAAAGATATAGCGACTTAGACAGAAAGAAGATGAAGAAGAGTATGACAGATAACCGACTACACCAATCCACTTTCGACCTCAGTACCATTACCATCATCAGTCTACAGATTCAACTCAAATCAACCGACTCCAATCCTCCACAATCAAATCCCAATCTATACCTACTCATCCACCATCTCCTACCACATCTAATCATGACTCAACACGAAATGAAAACGAAGATAGATCTCAGAATCTTTATTCGTGGGTTTCAAAGAGCTATCATGCCTCAAAGGGCGTTCCACACGAGTGAAGTATTCATCACAGATCTATATCAACACTACATCTCATAACCATTTAACATCAGTTTACTGAAAAGAAAAAGAATAAAGTTTTCTTCCTTTTTTTTCTCTCTCATTCAACCTCATATGTTAAACGGATTTCATGACTCAAAAGGAAAAACGATTCATACAACTCATAAGATCTTAGATTGGATTCGAACTCGTGTCTAATATATTTAACACGTTGTTTGTTGAATCCCTTATCATCATAGATATAATCTATAAAGACATGGAAAATAAAAAGGATCTCAAACTTATTCTCATGAGTCACAAATATTTCATCAAACCACAAGGGCCTTTCACATGAGAATAAAAGTTGTTTCATCGATCCTAACATATTTAAAAAAAAAAAAAAAAAAACCATATCCGATTCTGTTATGTGAAGATAATAACATCTATGTTATCCCTTCACATAGGCTCGTTCTATGCTCTTGAAAATTAATGGGGGTTTAATCGTTTATGAATACTTACCATGACCTGATATTTGTCTCATTGCCTACTCACCTTGCCTCAAGCCATCTCTGTGGCGAGGACACTATGAACAATGGAACATAGGTGTTGTGTACTGAAAGAAGAAAATGGGAGGCGCATGTTTTTATTTAGGGTTAGAGTTGTAGATTGGTTTTTGGACATGTGAGGAGAGAAAGGCGAATGTATTTTGTGCGAGTATTTTAGGGTTGTGTTAAGTGGGGTTAGTGATAGAAGTGGGCATTTTATATCCGGTTAATTAGGGTTTGAAAAATGTAGACGTGGGTGAGCTTGACACTAATGGACCGAACATGGCTGTAGGGACTTATGGGCCGATCTGTATTTTACACATGGGCCTGTTAATCTGATTGGTATAGTGTTTTATTGGACCGTGAATTGTAATGTGCATGGACCGGATAATATTCTTATGGACTCATGTAAAATGGATGTTAGATGTTGAGGTTGATAATGATAGACCGGGTCGTTTTTGTGCTTAATTGAATCATGTCGTTTTTATGTGGTAATTTGAGATCTTGCATATATTTATGGTCCGGGCCTTCATTGGATATTATTTCATGCTCATGAATTTAAATTTATGGTGTACAATATTTTATGAGCTGACATTTGTAATTTGGCGATGAGGTTTGACGACATGATATGTGAGTTCTGACTGTGTGATTTGGGTTATGAGATTCGATGATGAGATTTGAGGTGATATGCGGTTGGATACTTTGGTATACACATTTTTACAAAGAATATCATGTCACGACTTGAATTGTTATTGGAACAACATTGACTACGAGGTTGTTTGGACGATATTTCTTACTTGGATTTGTAGAAGAGGTTTTCCGGGCATGTTTACTTATTTCGTCTTCTTTCTTTCTACCATTCCGCGAAGATGACTTGTTTGTGCGTTTATAGAAGGTGATAAAGACTTGGCTATTTAGTTGCGTTTGTGATTCTTTCTCACTTAACCCACAACGTAGCTATCACTTCGGTGTCTCACTCAGTTGAGAATGTCAAGAGGTCTTGTACATTGGGTACACCGTTTCTTGTTCACGAGAATTAGTACAAGTTTAAGTAACAAATCTGGGGAATTTTACGTCATGTTCGAGTTTGATATATCGGGTTTACTTCTCCATGTGGTCACGGCAATTGCCGACAGATTGCGTGAATGATGTGTTTACCAATGTGTTTAATTGGATGGTTGATGATATGGATGATGTTGGATAATGAACCGTTGATGAACCGCTGCAGATCCCCTAAAACAGATATTCTCCGAAACCAAAGTTGTCATCACACATTCAAGCTGACATTGTTTACGGTTTTGTCTTGATTTTGTAAAATCCCGCGAAAGAACCTATTTCTCGGTTTAAATCATAGACTTGTAAAATCCCGTGACAATGGAAACACCCTGGTAATAGTTTAGTGCATTCCCGGATCTATCTTACGGTTTATTCTTGGTTTTGTAAAATCCCGCGAAAGAAACTATTTCTCGGTTTAAACCATAGAGTTATAAAATCCCGTAATGATGGAACCATCCTGGAGAAAGGAAAGTGTATTTCGGGATCTCATTTGATGCTGGTGCTACGGTTTCTGCTTCGAAGAAGGGATAAAAGGGTGTATTTCATGAATTGGATGTGTGTTTGGATATTCGTCATGGCGGTTTTGGTTACTTCATAGTTTTACGGGGTTATGCTCATTAAACCATGGTCGGGATGAAACCATTATCATAGTTCACTTAAGTCAAAGGAGGCTTGATTTGAGCTTTTACCAAGATGTGACAACGGAGTTAATTCACTATTATGTATTTGAGGTTGAAGTGAAATATCACGGGCGAGTGTACTTAGTATCTGAAGGTATCGGGGATGGTTGGATGAAGATTCTTCATGATCCTTGCTCGAGCTTATTATCAAAAACGAAGACTTGGAAATCTAGTTATTGTTGGGTGTCTTTTACCTTTTCTTTTACCACTTGGGGGAATTGGGCTCATACCACTACAAAATAACTATCACTTTAAGGAGTTACATTGTAGTGCTCAGTGTCACATTCAATTGTGGATTTTCAAGAGGTAATGTACGTCTATTACTTGATGGTTGGTTGGTTGAAGAGTATAGAGTACTTAAGAGATTCAATGAAGCATGAATTCTCGGCACCGCTCTTTGTTACATATGTGCAAGTTTAAGTCACGAGTTCGGGTTAGTTTACTTCAGGGTCAAATTCATCATATTTTCTCCATCAGTTGTCACGACAAAGAGCCTACTGAATGATAATGGGGTTGATTACATGTTTTGCTAAGAGAGCTGAAAAGAGAGAGATTATGACGTATGAACACTTCAGTTCATGCCTCGTACTCTAAAGAAAAGAAATGTGTACGTTTCAGTGCACATTATCTTATGAAGAAGAGAAATCTTCTTATGACGTATGAACACAACAGTTCATGCCTCGTACTTTAAAGAAAAGAAAAGTGTACGTGTCAGTGCGCTTTATCTTCTGAAGAAGAGAAATCTTCTCTATTATGACCATTCTCATCAACATGCTTCATACTTTTCCATGCGCTTCAGTCATCAAGTGAACCGGGCTACCACTGATTGTTTTCTCATTCCACTTGCTCGATTATAATGAAGATGGCGACATCATGTGCTTATATTGCGGGAGAGAAGTGTGAATAAGAACATTCGGATGATTTTCACTTATTTAGTCAAGAATGGCATCTCCGTATGCAATTCTTGATGGGGAGAAGAAGTGTGATTTTTTTTGCATTGCTGATTGATATTTGAGAATTTAAATGGTCATATGGCTCTAAACTCATGTAAGAACCGAGATTCTTATTATTGGGTCATCTTCACATGGAGTTTTTCTCTTCTAAGAGCCGTTGGTTGACATCTTCACTCGGATTGATGAGTTTATCGACAAAGTGCTTCCGGTTAATGCTTCACGTATACATCAACATGATGATTCCGAACAATCTCTCTGTTCTTGTTTGATGTGATTGGTAGTTTGGCTTTACCATCTTGTGTGTTCGTTGCGGCCTTATTGCTGATTTCCTTGATGAACATCCTTCTGTTCTTGTTTGATTGGGAGGGATTTTAGCTAAGGGGATATGCAAGATGTAAGTTAATTGGGATGCTTTTTGGTGAGATGCTTTTTGGTGAGATGCTTTTTGGTGTGAGTTAAAGATGTTAACTATTTATTCCCCAACTGTACAATCTTGAAGAAGGTCGAGTCTACAGTCTGTTCTATATTTTCTGCTACATGTTAGAAGACTAAAGACGAGTTGCATTTAACGATCTAAAGACTTCTTCTTAATCTGGGCATTTATCAATGAGATTGTCGGTTTAGGGGAGAGCACTAATTGGGAGAGTGTTATAAGTCAAATTCAATCCCCAATTAGACTTGCTCATATTCTTTAGCAGTGACTCCTCGAGACGTTGTTATTGACTATTTCACGTATTGGACATTTGACACAAGTTGATTACTTCGGAGTTAATCATGTATCACTTATTTGAGATTGAAGTTGACTTTCACAAAGGCGTGTTCTTATTTGATAACTTGCTCGGGCTTAAGAATTTAAGTTGAAGACTTGGTTTATCTAGTTACCAGCAGTCGAGGCGGATGGTTGAAGACCTGGTTAACTATCACTATTAGGAGTTACTTTTTTTTACTCAGTGTCACACGCATATGACGGTGTGGATAATCGCAAGAGGTGTTAATGCCTCATACTTTGTTTGGGTAGTGAGTACTTAGAGATTTGCTTGAAGCATAAATTCTCTACACCGTTCTTCCATCATTAGGTGCAAGCTTAAGATACAAATGTGGGGAAGTTGACTTCAGTTTCAAGTAGGGTATATCGGGTTTTCTTCTTCAGTGGTCACTTCAAATAGTCTACATAAGGGTTGATAAAAATAGTCAGAGAGAGTCTTCAGCAAGTTGATTCTCACAAGAGTTCAAGTGTTCTTCTCATAAAGATTTCAAGTATTTGGGCTTATACAATGTTGCTGATTCTGAAGTGTCAAAACTAGCAAGAGGGAAAGGAGACTCACTTCTAAACACAAAGCGAGTAAACTTGATGAACTTAATTCTTCTAAGTGATTGAAGATATCCCGAGAAGACAAATGTTATTACCGCAGAGAAACTCAAGGTTTGACTCATGGCGAGTAAACTTGATGAACTTAATTCTTCTAAGTGATTGAAGATATCCCGGGAAAACAAATGTCATGACCGCAGAGAAACTCAAGGTTTTACTCATCAAGGCTTTTTGTGTTATTAGTCCAACGACGTGGGGGAAGTGATGTAATAGAAACTTTCTGAAGATAAAAGAGGTACACAAGTGTGTGATTCATTGGGGAGAGAGATTGTGTACATTGGGATGCTCAGCGGTTTCACTTGAGTGCTTAATCAGTGATTCAGAGTTATAATCACTTATCCCGGAGTTGACATCTGCAGAGATTGTCGCCCGCAGAGATAATCAGTGACTTGGCCTGCTTCTTCAATGTTATCAGTTATTCATTCCTTGTGCATTGGTATACTTTGGATACTTGAGCTTCATACACGATCATCAGGGAAGAAAAATGTGAACATGGGGAGGTGTTTTCATTCCCCTCATGATGTGTATTCGGGAGAGCTCTTGGATATTGGTGTACTTCGGGTTCTTGAGCTTCATACACTATCATTAGGGACGAAAGATGTGAACATTGGGGAGGTGTTCTTCATTACCCTCATGATGTGTATTCGGGAGAGTTCTTGAGCATTATACAAAGAGACTGACTGCATCAATTCAACTACTTGGGGGAATTGTTCTCTTGACACCTTTTGGAATGGATTGCTTCAGACTTCAGTGGAAAAGGAATTTGAGAAGATTATTTAAGTGTGGGATGAAACGTTGATGTTCTTCTATTGGATGATATAACCCCGAACGGAGAACCTCGATTATCGTTCTTAAATGGAGCAGCGGGATTTATGATTATGGTGTGCTTCTTCATGCACCTGGCTAAGGCAAGCTTGAAATAGAGCTTCGAATCTGCTCAGCTAAAGGTTTTTCGGTTTGGGGGGAAGCTGCCAAAGTCTCACTTTCAGATGGTTCAATTTCTTTCTTCAATGCAAGAGCCTCGGAAGCTTTGGTGGTGAAAGTTTTAGGGATGGTGACTTCTATCTTCTACAACGGGGCTGCTCGATATCTTTATCTCGGTACTCGTATCATCATCTTCTTAAACTATATCATCTACTCTATCTTTGTATATATTTTTCAAAAACAAAATACAAAAATATAAAACCTATAAAAACAAAATAGAAAAATATAAAACCAACAAAAAGAAAATAGAAAAATATAAAACCTTCAAAAATCCATAAAAAATCAGAAAATTTCAAAAATACCAAAAATATGTTTTCTAAAGACATGTCTTCTGATATCGATAACATCTACGGTCTTAGAAATGTCATTCAATAATGGCACGGGACTTTAGATGAAGTTCGTGCAGAAGGTGTAAATATTTCTTTCTAAACATGTCTCAAAATATGGCTTACAGTTATTTCAGACTGTAACCCGGGCTTCAAATGATGGCTTGCAGTTACTTCTGACTGTAACCCGTGCTTAAAACTATGGCTTGCTATTATTTCAGATAGCAACCCGTTCTTTTAAAGGAAGGAAAGTGCTGCGCTAAACCTATTTTCAAAATATTTCGTGCACTTATCCTAATAACAAAACAAGGAAAGTATGTCGAAGGACTGCTGTTCCTACACAAATGTTTTTCCGTCTAAAATTCTTCAGAAAAATATTTGGTGTTTTCTAAAATGGTGGTAAATGAGTTGCTTGAAAATCAATCTAAATTCAGAGTTTTTGAAATATATTGATAACTCAATCAATGACTTCAGCGCTTTTAAACTTTTCATAAAATGAGTCATGGATTGAGGGGGGTAATGTTTTTTTTCAAATCTACATCATCTAACGGGCTTTCTTAATTATCCTAATATGCTTAATTAAAAATGATGTTAACCTATGTTGAAGGACTAGGTGCCTAGGATATGATTGCTAGGATTAGATGATTAGAGTTTGATGAACACATTATTCCCATACATCTATATGATCTGATTGATATGTTGCATTGACTTTTATTAGTCGATTGTTGTTTGGGTGATGTCGACCACCATATATTTGTATGTGTGTTCACTAACGTATGCAGGTATATTGGTATAAAAGAATGTTCACGATCCGGATCCCACAATTGAAGATGATTGGATGCCGAAAGGAAAGGGTAACTATTTCTTAGGTTGACAAATGAAGAAACGGAGCTTAATTGGACTTCTATGGAGAGTTGGCATAAATGCAACGTAAGGGGTCTCACTGCATCAGCAGATGGTTTTCTTCTAAGTGATTGAAGAAACGGAGCTTAATTTGACCTCAGTTGGCATTCAAAATGCAACGTAAGAAGAAGTCTGACTGCATCAGCAGATGGTTTTTCTTCCAAACCCTACAGCAACAACAACAAAAGCGGCTCAACCAGCTAACGAATCTTTGTACAGGATACCATTTTTAAACAATTTTTGAGTAAATTAAATTAAATTGTTTTGAAAATGGAAAAATATTGTTTTTGAAAATATATTGAACTAAATTTTGAAAAACACCGGACTTCATTTTATCAAAACTTGAGTCACTCAATTATCGACTACGGTCATGGATTGAGGGGGAGAGTGATTTAAAATAAAATATTTTCAAACGATATTTCTTCACAAAAGTTCCGCTTTGTACAATATAAGTGGTGATCTAAAGATTTAATGTTATGTCATGGTATGATTTTTTCTTTAGAATTAAGGTCTTTCAAAATGAAATTCTTTCTGTTCTTGTTTGATTGTGAAATTGTTTTATTTTACTAAAAGATCTCTTAAAAACTATCATACCTGACACTAACAATCTTTAATGTCTTAAAATGGTCCTTATATGTCATCTTTCAAAATTGAATCTTGCCACGTCTTTCCCCAAATTTTTCTAAATGATTTAAATCAGTTGGGATCACAAATCTCAAATGGTTTGATATTTCTGATCGGGGTAGAGATCGTGATTGAAATCTCAAATCTTTTTAAATGGAATTGGTTTTAGTCCTTTAAAGGCACTCCTGCCTCCATGTGTCAAACGATTTCAATATACATAATGCACATGTTGAGGAGGAGGATTTATCCAAAAACCAGATGAGTATTTAAACAAGGCCACATTTTCTCCCATGTTTTCTAAACCTAATTAAATCACTTGGGATCCAAAATCTCAAAGGGTTTGATATTTTTGATCGGGGGAGAATTTGTGATTTAATAATAAAATTTGATAAAAGGTAATCGTTTTGATTTAATTGTGCACGCTGCTCGCTCATATGTGCTAAACGCTTTCGAATCTTGAAGCACATATTGAGGGGGAGCAAATAAACTATCGAGGTACGAAAGCTTTTTAAAGTGATTTATAAAGTACCTTGATTGAGTTTTTAAATGGTTTCTTAATGGCTTGTGTGATCGTAAATGTGCTTCAAAAGAACTCTTGCCTCTATGTGATAAAATGATTTCAAATTTCATACGCACATATTGAGGGGGAGAATTTTACCATGAAAATCAAATGGCTTTTTCGTACGAAAATTGTGATCAAAGAAAATATTTCAAAGTCCTCTTGCCTCCTTGTGCTAAACAATTTCTAAATCATACGCACATGTTGAGGGGGAGGTTTTCTAAAATGATCAAAACTATTAGGGTACAAAATGCTTTGATCTCGTATCACAAGTACCTTGATTGTTTTTCCAAATGATTTTTCAATTGGTTTCGAGAAGGAAAGAACAATACCAAAAGACCGACCAATTTATTTTATGTATGGAGTTATAAGGATGGTGAGGTTAGGTATTAGTTCCCACGATCCGCCAGAACCGGAGGGATCTACCCAGGGACAATCCACTAGATAGTGTAGAGTCCTTAGGTAAATTGAAAAAAGGAGAAAAGTGAGATATGGGAAGAGTGCCGACTGAGACAGAGCTAGAACTGGAATAAACCCAACAAGGTTCTAGTAATGAAGTCTCGGTAAGCACTGAAGGGGTTGAAGAATGAAAAAGAACTGAATGTGAAAAAGGGTGAAAAGAAATAGCCCTCCATCAATTCAACCTTAGGGCAGAAACCGGGTTCAATACATATGCTACTGGTTGTTACTAAGGTAACACTGGTATTGAAGACAAGACGTCATGGACCCAGTGACGCACTGCACTACAACTTCCCAAGCCACTCAAGTTCCTCTCAAAAGGGCTTGTTTCATTCTCACGGGGAACCGACATAATCTATCGACTTTCTCTTAGAGATTGTTGATATTGAAGAAGGAGACCCTCTCCCTAGTCTCCGGCACAGGATCCAAATATGCACAAAATTGAGTCTAGAGCCACGAGATCATCAATAAATCTCATTAGGACACTTTCAATGAAGACTCTCTGTTTCACACAATGTGGAAAGAGAGATTATATCTTGAGTCCTACGCATTATCCTTGTGGTATTGCCAGAACATCTGAGTGATGTGTAAACATATTCACAATGACGATGGAAATCCTTCTAGAGCCAACATCTAACAAGCTCTTGGTGGGTGACATGTGAAATCTTGCAAAAGATCAAGCTTGTGACAACTGGATAGAAACGACGGGGAGATTCATTCTTGAATCAACCTTGGTCCAGGAATGGAATTGACGAATACTTTTGGAAAAACCGTTCGATGTGCAAACCTTCTTTTCTCTAGCATGTCGAATGTGTATTCATTTCAAATTCAAAAAGTATATCTGATTGAAAAATACTTTTAGAAAAACCGTTCGATGTGCGAATCTCTTCTTTTCGCTAGCACGTCGAATGTGTACTCATTCTTTAATACAAAAAGTATTTTGTTTGAAAATTGATCTTTCTCATAAACCTTCGTCGTATTGCAAAACTCTTTCTTCAAGAAATACGCGATTGCTTTTAAATCATTTTTCATCAATCAGTGAATCTCAATTCGCTGGTTCACTCACTCCGTGTTGTCTTCTTTGAGACGTTCTGGTTTGAGAACAGCTAGAACAGCTGCGAAACCCTGTCAAGGAGATTCTTAGGAATCCTACCTGATCACAGGCAGTACTTGTACTGATCAACGGGGAACCGTGGGCCGTGTACCTCAATTCAACGAAAGTGATCAAAGACACTTTCGTGTGTTTATTGCTAAATGTTGTTTGCAGGTACATTTGGACGGTTGCAGCTGATCAGAATTGAGGAGTCAATACAAAGCCGCATGCTCACAGCATCGTCACTTAATTTGAAGAAATCATGACTGGTGCATATCTACATAACCTGGTTCTGATATTTTTATATTATGCTTCTGCTTCGCTGCTGCAAATATCATGAACCAGTAAGGCTTCCGCTACTCTGATGGAAAGATGTCATGATTCAAAAGTGTGAGCATGTCGGTCCGAAAGTCACAACTTCACATGATGGCAACACAATAAAGGGTGATCCAGAGATTTACTGTGGCTGATGATCTCAAAGAAAGCTCGAAGATCATCAAGATGTGGATCAGTTAAAGGCCTCCACTAAAAGTACAAATCAATGTGGACATTGAAGAATCGCTACAAAAGCACAAAGATTGTTGAACTTGAAGAATTGAAGTCTACGAGCTCAGAACTAAAGACAAGAATAGAATGCTAGGATTCGAAATGTAAAACATGGGGTGACCTCCCTTAGGGGGAGATTGTTAGGAATTAGAAAATTCCATAGTGAAGAGTCGGTCACCCCAAATATTATCTAGCATAAGTTAGCTCGTAGACATGTCGTTATTTACGTTATTTAGTAGTTTATTAGTTAGTCAGTAGCGTAAAATAGTTTAGTGCATCACCGTGGAAGAAGGACGGGTCTTTACCCACTGTATCCCTGATCCACAGGCCGATAGGAGGTCGTGTATTTGTAAGTATAAATACCCCTTCCATCCATGGAAGGGGTGGTGCTTTTCAATCTAATATTCCATACTTTTGTGTAAACCTCTAGCAAGAACACCCTCTCTCTCTACTAACTCTCTAACTATGGCAAACATGTATTTTGATCATCCAAGACCACCCGAATCATCAACACAATAAATATTACGATCCTACATCATATATAGACACGAAATTTCTGACAAACTAGTTATGAAAATTGTCTGTTTCCAATGGAAAAGTGGATCACACCAAATAAGTACCCACCCATAATTTTTTTTTATAGTATCTTCCTATTTTTTTCAAATATTTTTTATGACGAGTTTGCTAGTGCATAGCTAGCAAATGGTACTTTGGGCACCTAAATTGTGTACTCATGGCAACTATACTTTGGTCAACTAAATTGTGTACTCATGGAAACTAGTTTAAATAGTAGTACTTTTAGTCAAGTGGTGATGTATGCAACAAGGGGCTGGGGTTTGACTGGATTTAATTTACATCTTTCTATTTGTTTAAACTATTTTTATGACTAGTTTGCTAGTGCATACCTAGCAAATGGTACTTTGGGAAACTAAATAGTGTACTCATGGCAACTAGTTTACGTAGTAGTACTTTTAGTCAAGTGGTGATGTATGCAACAAGGGGCTGGGGTTTCAATGGATTTAATTTACATCTTTCTATTTTTTTAAACTATTTTTATGACGACTTTGCTAGTGCATAGCTAGCAAATGGTACTTTGGGAAACTAAATAGTGTACTCATGGCAACTACAATAGTACTTTTAGTCTAGTTGTGTTGTATGCAAAAAGGGGTGGGGATTGAGTGGATATAATTTGCATTCAATCATATTTTATTAGTCATACGTGTATTCATGTAAACTGGTCAACTAGTTATAAAACTTGACAAATTTATTTGGGTAAAAAAAAATACAATACACATTTGGGTAAATCAAACATACAATATACCTAGCGAATTGTTTTTTAATGTGTGAACGTTTGGAATAAATTTACGCCAAGTTCCCTCTTCTTGTATTGTTATGCCCCAAAATAAATCAAACCTGCAAAGTGCAAGAAAAAAGAAAAGAAATAAAAAAAATAAAGTAAAAAAAAAACAATAAAAAGTTACATATTGCAAGTAAGTAAGCATAGAATATGAATAAGTGTCCATAAAAAAATGAAGGTAAATCCGGCAATTCTTACGTTTCCAGTTTTATCTTATTTTATTTTATTATTATTTGTAATTTATTTTTTGTAACTTATTATATTTTTTTTGTCCTCCTGGTTTCATATATATACACGTAATTTTTTTGACGTGGTTTCGTTTTTAATCTTAATAGTAGTAAATTGTAGTATATGTAATAATAAAAAAGGGGGAAAATGAAAAGGCGTGTATGTGAAAGGTTGGTCATTTAATGCTACTTCTTGTGGTAGACAAAATGCTAGGGTGGTTGTCAACTCAACGGACGCATCAGTTTTGTACACTGACACAACACTAATTATATTATAACTTAAACTAAACCTTCTATTTAAAACACACACATAGCAATCAAATGGGGGAAAAAATAAAACATACAAAACAAAACTGAACAAAAGATGACTACACATATGCCATTCTGTGAAGAACTTGCTGGTGTTGCAGGATCTAGTTTTGTTAGAGATATGATGATTGTTTGTTTTCGAAGGGATGTGAGTGTTGTCATGGTGGATGAAGCAGAGTTGATGAAGAAGGCTCAAGAAATCAGGGCACGTGTGGCTGAAAGGGATTATGTTATTGGAGAGTTGGAGCTTTTATACCCATTTAAATCTTGTGTGGAAAGTATTTCAGAATTAACCAAGCTGCAAACCGAAGATCAGACAGAAGCCGCAGCGATATTGGTCAATGTAATGAAGAAGCAGAAGCGAGCCCAGGAGCTTCTGTCATTCATAGAGAAGCTGAAAGGCATGGTGTACTGATTCGGTTAATTGTTGTCTTGGCGGTGACGATGTCTTGTTTATGTTGGTATTTCTATTTCTAGTCATGTATCTTGTGTTGAATTTTAGTTTGACTGCTGTTGTGAAATGTGGGTCTAGGCTTTGGCAAATGGATGTAAAATATGAATAAATAAAAGCCATGGTTTCTGTTAAATAATTATATTATGGTCACCTTTAATTGTGCCTGCATCTCATGATCTATTCTGAAAGAATACCGCCTCCATTGTTTCACGAATAAATCTGTTTGAGCGGCTATCGTTGTGGACCTGTATACCTGGTTAATGCAAGTAAATCTCATTATTAAAATATGCATATGGGAATGTAACGTTTCACACAAACAAAGTGTATCAAGTAAACGACACAAAAAAACATCATGCTGTTGGTTTCCGACATGTCATATAAAACATAAACCCTAATAATTAGAATGAACCACTAGAGTTAAAAGGGTATAATGAGCATACCTATAAAACATAAACCCTAATAACAATTTAAATAACTTTGAATTAAATAAAAAATTTACTAATAGAATATAAAATATAAAAGTGCACAGTTATTTATATTCATGTATAAATATATGAACGAATACGGTAACAAAGTACATACAGGAGAGTACAACAAACCTGGATTTGTTTCTAAAAATAGACGAAAAGGCCAACGATATATTTTTATTTGGATTCTTCGCTGAAAGTGACCTAGTGTATAACAAGGAATGTGGGGATGTTGATTGTTGGGACTTGGGACCATAAACTGATGTGTGGGGTATAAAAGGTTTAAGTGTTTGTCATTCTAGGTCCCTCATGTATCTTATGGCTATCACACTAACGACTAAAAACTGCTAGTTAAAGTTAGAACTGCTAGTGCTGAAGACAATTTATCATATAAATGTGTTGTCACTACATGTTCTCTAAGGTTTCGGAATTAAGACTTAAAAATGTTATTACATGTTAGTACTGCTAGTGCTGAAGACCAAATAATATAAACATGTTGTTACTACATGTTTTCTAAGGTTACTCCTGCTATAACAATGTTGGTTGACCTTTAATTTGACTAGTCACAAGGTAATTGAATATTTTAGAAACAATGTGTGTTACTCTTCAATTAAATTCTCCAACCAAGTAGTATGGCACACCATTCAAGTGTAATAAATGAAGAGGAAAAATACAGATGGTTATGCTAGTAGACGTTCTTATATAAACCGTGAATGCTATTCTTTTCGTTATAACATCGAAACCGGTTGAGAAAATGGTATGCATTGGGTGCAGGATGGAAAGAGAAAACAAGTATGATTGACCTTAGATGCAATGAATTTTTACGGAAGCGACAACAATACTCTTTGTGGGGTTGATGCATGTAGACTTGGTGGTGTACATGTTAGCAGGGAAAAAACAACTGCAGTTCGTAGAGGTGAAGGTGTGATGGTGTGATGGGGCTACATGTTCCAGCATCTTGTATAGGCGGTGGTTCAGTGAGTATCAGAGGTAGAAGTGAGACTACATCAACAGCTAATGAAATTCATGATTCTATGTGTACAGAACCCAGTGACCTTAGTGATGAAGAAACCCAACCACTTGCAAGTCGAATAACAAGTGAACCACCTAAAAATGACCGAGCAATTGAACAAGCTGCAATTGATACACCTAGGTAATGACATGCTCGTCATTGAACAAGTGAGCCACCACCTATTCTCGTTATATGTTGTATTTCATAATATATGTAGAATAAATTGTATTATGTATTTTTTATGTTATGCCAATGCAAGCACGCATTTAGTTAGCAAAAAATGGGTAAATCCAAACACTAGATAGACAAGATGCAAACTGTATAATCAAGCTGCAAAACTGTCAAATACAATTTTTTTAGTGTTTTTTATTTATTTATTTATTTTTATTTTTTTTTAGGTGAAAGTGGGTAAATACTAACAAGGCTGGATAAAGCACTAAACCAGGAAGAGAGAGTTACCATGCACGTGCCCAAAACATAGTTGAACACGTGTACACCCACCAAAAAATGCTGACTATTGAAAGGCAAAAAAAACATTATCTACAGTCCCCCAATAAAATGAAGTTGCCCTATATGATAAGTTTCTACTTTGTTTAGTTATCTAAAAAAATGAAGTTGCTCTATAGGGTTGCTATCCTAAAACAGGGATGCCCCATCAAGGTTGCCATGATATACATCATACTATAAAGCATTCATACACAGTATTATGTAAACGGACACCGAACGTAGATCAAAAAACAGGTGCATACTACGATAACCCCAAAGCAGATGGTTACACAAAAACATCGCATGTTAATTTTATGTAATTATTGAACATTTTTTTTGGGTAATCATAAGAAGCACCAACAAAAAACTGTTTAACAATTACATAACGTCGCCTTACAAAAAAGGCTAAACTAGACAAACTATTTTGAGTTTTAAGTTATGTTAACACCCCAGTTTCTAAACGTTATCGACAGCATGAGCATGCTGCATAAAAATACCTACACTCCAACCTTCCGTTCCTTAAAAACCAAGCTGCTTTTAATCCCGAACCTCCTCGACGGCGGTCTCTTGTTAGAGCCTTTAAATGCCTCGACATCTTGAACTTCCGTAAGCCCGATCTTGGTGTTTGAAAGCAGTGCATCCTTGCATAAGGTTTTCTAGAGACCTTATGACCAGAATTGTCCTTAACAGAAGAAGAAGAAGAAGCGCCAACATCCATAGATACAGACCCAAGAAATACCCCATAGTACCATTCATCGTCACTGAACCCAATGTCAGCATCAACAATTTCGCTAGCCAAAAAAATCCATGAATACATTCTTTCCTTGACATTCAATTCCTTGACTTCTAGTTTGGAACGGAGGGATTCTTAGAGGAGGTGACCGCCTTTCTTCCTCCTCCCATGCAGCAATATCAGAGGCAGAATTAGAAGTAGCAAGCTCCACAAGTTTATCATGTATTGCTATCCTGGCACGCGTTGGCTCATCAAGAAGATCCATAATTAGGTTATCATAATAGAAACATGCTAAGTTATCAGGTGCATGTGCAATGTACAAGCCGATCAACCCACATTCCTCGGCAAGTTCAAACATCCTTTTAATGTCATTATCGCATTCAACAACTGTCAAACCAGTTGAAAGAGCAAATAGTGGCCTACATAAATACAAAGCCCGTATCTCACACTCTAACTTGTTGGCCAAAAAGTCAAGCATTTGATTAAAGTTCATCCTTGTGGACTTACTGAACGTTTGCACAAGGGTGCGCCCATACGCGTAAGTTAATTTGGGCAACTGAATGAACTCACCATCGTAGTGAATCTCAACTACAAGATTCTCAGATACATAGCGTGTAGTACTCCTGTAATAAAGGTAAATAAATGTATACAAATGAGATTAGTAAGTATGGACAAAAACCTAGTAAGGGCAAGTGACAATCACGAAAGGTAATGGCAGGCATACCTTGGCTTGAAATCAAATAAGGCAACTGGAGGCTTAGCAGCATTTTTTGATGAAATAGAGGGTTGGGAGATTGGCATTATCACTTGTGTACAAATGTGATCTTTATGAAGATTTGATATATATTAGGAAAGGTTGTATTATTATTTTACTATTAATAATGTACTTATTAATAGTATGAAAACTATGATCCGTTTATTTTAATATGGAAATAGTAATAGGGAAATTTTTGGTTAATTTGTTATAATTTTTTATGTGTAGTGTGTTTTTGTAATGATATGGGAATAAATTAAGTGACAAACCTATGTGTGGCCCTTTTTTAATTTTTCTTGGAATGGACGGCCAAATGTCATGATTAAATGGACAACCAAATGAAGAATAAATGAACTGGAGTTGTGGAGTTTTAAAAAGAAAGATTATCTGTACTGTACAACAAATTTAGATGTAAAATGTGTACATACTTTTACGTCGTGTCTCCCATTATTTTTTGAATGAATGTTACACGTACCCAAGGTTGCTGCATGCAAGGTATTGTATGATTATTGGTTTACGTATGCATGTTATAAGTGTCTTTATTGTAGTAAATAGTTGTTATGAATCCATTGTCTAGTCATTAATGGCTTATGTGTGAATGAATATATCAATAGATGGTGCATGATAAAACAATGAAAGTGTTGTTGGAGATAAGTTTAAAACTGTTAGTACAAACGATAAAATCTATGTTTATAAAAAAACTGAATCATCTTCTCGCGATATGCTAGCGCGACTTCAGCGGGATCATCAACGTGCAACGATAGACCATGTGCCACTCGATATAAAAATATACAAACCCACACACCATAATCACCAAAAATCCCCCTTGCTTAGGAACGTTTTCGGCTAACCTAAATGAAATCTTATAGTCATTCGGATGTATTCCAGTCTTATCAAAAACGTTTGCTTGCTCTAGAAAAACTGGTAGTTTGACCTGTAGAATAACAGAAACTGTTAAAATAAATAGACGGGTGATCTTGTTAGAGGCTTGTCAGAAAAATTAAGTATTATATAATCGAAATAACCACGTTTGTCACCAAATTATTGATGAAATATAGGTGTTTGTTCAAGCCGGATTAAATATGATATCTAGTTTCATGTTGTAAATTATATATGTGTTCAAAAGTATTATATGTTTTTTATTCGTGATTCATAAACAACGTTCGAACATTTGACATGTCCTTCGAAATATTTTTATTCATAATAGATTTCATTTCAATACATTAAAGGATAACAAAATACATCAACGTAGCAACGACATTCATGAAGATACCAAAACACAAAATATGACAATCACAGAACATGAGAGAGACCACATAACAAGGTAGGAGTAGAGGATTAATAATTTTTGCGCAGCTTTGCCAGAAAGGAGATTTTTTTGAAAACTTGGAGCTGAGTCTCACTCATTAGCCTCATTAGCGTCCTGTTTTTCTCAAGCTCCTCCCAACCACGCAGTCCAACTGCTTGATTTGCTCGGCCCTCACAGTGCAACGACGAGTTAGGTCGATCACCTTTGCATGCATGTCACTTAAGAACTTGAAGTCACGTTCATTGTCACGCACAAACACGTTGTTAACCATGTCTTTAAGTAAGTTATCCATTTCTTTTGTAGTAAATTGTGTTGTGGCTAGTGTGTGTCCCCTGACAAAAGTTGTATGATATTGGGATATATGTTGTCCGTTTATATAACCCAAATGGGGTGGGGGAAAGAGCGGGGGTGGGGTAGGGTGACATGGAGTTTATTTTGAATTGAAGTCTATCTGAATTAATGTGGATAGTCAAGTGGTGAATAGTTGAGTCATGTCAAGTAATTACTGTTGCACATTAGGCCAAGTTTAATTAATGAAGCTTCTCTTGTACTCAACCGATTCCTGGCCACAAGATAACCATTTTGGGCAACTAGTTTCAGTTTGGGGGCAACTAAACCAGTTTAAATTTTGTTTAGTTCCAAATGCAACAAAATTTTACGTCCCTTGGGTTAGAAAAATTATTAATTGAGTATGTTTTGTAAATAGATGCCATTAAACAGGTTTATATTGATTACTTTTTGGTTACATCAACTAACACACATATGTTATTATTAGATGTACATATCGTTTATATTTTATGTAATAATACACTACCAATATAACTCATACTTTTATATCATAAAGTCTGACTAAGTGTGCACTTGGTTGTGCTATTTCAATATTGAATGGATATTTTGTAAAAAACCCAAATCGGGGATGCACATAAGTATGAAAAACTTTATTAATGAGGAAAGGACGTAATGAAATGATGGTGGTAGCTAGTGGCATGTACTTGAAGGGAACTAGTCCATTAATTTTTCAACTTTAACTATTGCACAAAAAAGGCACAAAGAAACTTGTGTCCAACAAGTTAATTGTTTTTTGGCAAGCACATACATACGATGGGCAACTAAATCATATGTGGCCCTATTAAATCATGAACCTTATGTGCAGTTGTAAATTAAAAGTAATCAAGCTTGCTAGCTAAGTATATATTTCCTATATCGTATTATATGTGCGGGACACAATGTAAATTAAAATCAGGAAAATAAATTGTTAAAATACGGAAGCAAGCAGATTTATGTACTTTATTTTTGGTTAGTTCTAGTTAATGTACACATATTTTAGATAATCTGTTGTTGGTTGTGGTATTCGTTTGATGTTACTACTATAGAGTATAGACAAGTAAGTATAACAAATGTTTATGAGAAACTATGTTGTTGGTTGTGGTAAATAAAAATTGGGATTTCAAATAAGAATGACGGTTTATTAATGGTGAATAGATGTAAGGAAATGATGGTGGTACATAGTTGCATGTACCTGAAGGGAACTAGTGTGCACAAAACTCAAAGTCAAACTGCTACAACACAACACCCAAGAAACTTTGGCCAACAATAAATTTGTTCTTGATCAACTAGACACAAATAATGGGCAACTACTCACAAGCATGGTATATTCGTGTCTGGTCACAAAGTATAACAAATTATTGTATAAGTTTATTTATGTATATGTTGTCCGTAATTGTATTATATATGTTGGTTATAAGAAGCATGGTGTCTGGTCACAAAGTATAACAAACAAGTAATAATATGAGTGGGTTATAATAAGAAGATACCTGTAAGCACTCCCTAACACGGACATACCATACACGTGACTCATAGTCGTGCGTGTCGCCGCTATCGTAGAATGTTACCACTCCTGTAGGTATGTTAAATTGGGCAAGACACCAGTGTTTAACAGTCTCGTTGAGAGGAATAAAAACCTAAAAGAAAGTTGGCTGTGTATTAGGATATAGTTAGTCAACGTCTGAAATTAATAAAAGTGACTTTTTATTTATGTGGTCAAAGGTAAATACAAGAATACAATTGTCGTGTTTGTATGTGTTGTTGACATGGCTTACGGCTGGTAAGCAATATGTTACTTACTAATGGACGTTTTAGATAATGGAGAACGTTTTCATGCACTGTCTTGGGTTGTATAGAAACTACTGCTTTTGGGAAACTCATCTGCTTATGTAGTTCCTGATATGTTGCTCCAACTGTTAACTACTGCTTGTGTTACCATAACTGCTGCTAGGGTAATCAATATACTGCTGGGATCGAACGATTACAAATGGAGGGGCTCAGTTTTTGGAAAGCAGACTTATCTCATGGCAGTGTAAGACGCAAACAATTATGGCGAATTCCACCACTGAAGGTGAGTATGAAGTTGCTGCACGTTCTAGAACTACATTGAAGGCTCGACTAGTCATTCAAGGCTTTAAATCAACTAGTTTTGGATTGTAAATTTCATGCATACTTGGTCTCAAGTCTCAAGATGCTTTTTTCAAAACTTTGTAACAAAGGTAGTACTGCTATTGGAAATCTTAGTACGGCTAGTGTGTACGATTCAACTGCTTGTTCTTTTTGTTAAGTCCTGCTAGTGGATATCATGTTTTTGTGGCTGGGTTACACTTATAAGTTATAACTACTATGGTTATGAGCACTATGATTTTTTTGGGCTTTGCTGCTGGACCTTTTAGTGTAAACAAAATATAATAAAAAAAATTAAAAAAAAAATAAAAAAAAAAACAAAAACAAAAAATAAAAAAATAAAAAAACGGAAAAAAACAATGAATTGAAACATTAAATAAATAAATAAATAAATAACAAAAAAATAATAATAATAACATTGTGTAAAAAAAATTATAATAACTTGGTTGGAAGATTGGAGTGCAAAACTGTTCCAACTGCTAGCTTGCATGGAGAAACTGCTAGTGTTACGAAAACACTGCTAGTTAGGTTATCATGAGGATACCATGAAACTTATAAAGGAATTGACGGATAATTGTACTGCAATGGAGTCTAAGATCACTAGCATACAACAAATAACTGCTTCTCATGATAACACAATCAGAAAGTTGCAGCACAGGGTAAGAGGTTCGGCGCGACAAGGGAGGCCAAGGGTTAACATATGTAAAAGATATTGCTGATTTTGAAACCCGTTTTAGCGATCAAGGATAAGCTTCAAAGGAGAAAGAAGAGAATGGCAGATACGGCAAAAAAACTGTCGATTATGGTTCAGATTCTGAGATGGAGCATACAGATTATAGCACTTTGAAAGCACCGTCCAAAAAGAAGGTATTTTGTGCCTAAGAAGAAACTTGATGATTTGGATTGTAAATATCAAATTTAGAGGAGGATTGTTTGGTTTTTTGGTTCTGTTGGACGAATTATTCAAAATATGCATCAAATAGCATCTTTTAACAGAAACCACGGCTAGTGGCAATGGAAGAACTGCTGATAGATCAAAAGTTGTGCATAAAGTTTGTGAGTATCAAGTTTGTTAATACGTAAAGGAAAGTTTATGATTTGAGGGACAAATATCAAGTTTGTTCATACTTTAAAAGATGTCGTTTTTAAATTTGCTATCATGAACTACCTGATTATTGAGTGACCGTAAATGGTAAAAATAGGAGGAAATGAAAAGTAAATGTATTACCTATTCAACATCATTCCAGGGCATGGGATACCTCGTCCCGTCTGCATAAAACACGGGGATGCCATTTTGAAGAAGAATCTGAACAAAGTAACTACTAACCATCGCCCAGTTAGCATTCTGAGGTCGTACGTGCCACATGTAGTCAACCCATAGGTCTATATGCTGCGCATTTTCCGCAAATAAAATACCAATTTAAGAAATGGTGAAAATCAACTACAGGGTAAAAAAGAAAATCTGAATAAGAATGCGTATATAAACTAACCTCCTCAGTTAGCCAACCTTTTCTAGCAGGGTCTAAGCAAACTAAGCGAAGCTAGAAATTGCGGTCTACAGTATAATCATCTGACCATGGAAATTTACACCGGTGTCTATCAGGATCACATAGGAATTCTTCAATCTCATCACACAGCCAAAGAGTTTCGACAGGATGAAACCATCTACTTAGATCCTAGAAAACAGGTTCAATGTATTAGTTTGACAGAGCATTATTGATAAGCAAGTATATTGGCAAGTTCGTAAAAGGTACACAATACCTCTACCCAAGGTTTCACTCTGTTAAGCTCCTCAGCAATAGTTGGGTCATTCATGTTAGGACCGTGTTTTTTTATTTTACGCCGTTTAACTTGCAGATTGTTTTGTGGCAAAACAGGTTCCATGAGAATCCTCTTGTCGGGTGGTAACCAACTTAAAGCCTTTTGAAAATGTGACGAATTCATAAACGCGCGTTGTTTTTTCTTCTTCTCCTCCTCCAACTTCAACATGTCAGCTTCTTCCAACCGCAACCTATTAGCCTCTTCCAGCCTTAAGATGTTGGCCTCAGCATTCAGCTTCTCTTCTTCCAACTGTAACCTTTCTTCCTCTGCCAACGCGAATCTCAATTCCTCTAAAAGGAGATACTCCTGGAACAGACTAGCACTGATGACATTTGTATATAACGGACATACAACTAAATGCAAAGAAGAAATATTAACCTGAGCAACGTCCACGTCAGATTCCGGTAAGTCGATCAGTTTGAGATAAATGATGTTAAGTGAATCGGAAAAGGCAGTCCTTGTGTTTGGAAAATGTGACTCAAAATCAAGTTTGTCTTGTAAAAAAATATGCATGAAATTTCTAAAAATAAACAATGGCAGCGAGAAATAACTATAGATTAGTTGAAAGGAATACCCGAAGACCACCAGTTCTGTCATGTGCAAGAACCTGTGAAGGTCTAAGTGTTAGGAAATTCCGGCAGGTGATGTTAAAATAAAAGTGAATCTACTATTCTTATATTATAATGAATATAAAGAGAACCTGAATAATACACTCAAGTTTAAAAACTTGGTGATTCAGACCGGAAATTACATGATCCTTAAGGCTTTTTGTTCTGGAACTACTTCCACTCTTGCATTGTTTTGAATTTACTTTCAAACCAGTTTTCGCACATTGTCGTGACTTTTCCAGCCTCGAAATGTAGGTATCAACAAGGCTGTGTTGGGTCCTGACCGGCGGTCTGGGAACGTAGTCATTGAAAAAATCTTGGCTATCTATCCACCATGCACATTGGAACTCATGTATAGTAGGTCTCAGATCAGTAATTGTAGTTGAATCCTAAAGTTCAGTAATGGTTCAAAAAAAATATATGGTTTAGTTAATTACTTTGAGATACATACGACACCATTTTATAAGGGATTCGTAATTAAAGTCATAAACTGCTAGTTCTGGGCAATCACTGCAAATAATATTTCCACTGCTAGCTTGCTTGAAAACACTGCTAGTTCTGGGCAATCACTGCTAGTTAGTTTCTGATGATTGTGGAAACTATAAGAGCTGTTTTGTAACTTTTTGGTGATAACATATTTATTCCCCAAATCACTGTTGAGGCAGGGCAGTGGAAACGTAAGAACGACCCAACCAATGGCAACTCCTAATGTGAATAGTTCTTTGCAATTCAACACAGGTGGAGGAATTCCTAGAAAACTTGCTAATTTGGGGGACATGGATGTTCAGGCTAGGTCTGATGCAATGTTAGACACATCTCGAATAGATGAGGGTAGTTGGAACACCAACATGATTTGACGACTAATGGCTTTCTACATGATGACAATTCCAATGATCCACTTCTAGGACCAGGTTACACAGGTCAAGGTGGTGAGGATAATATGAAACTTAATCTCAAATTGACGAATATATTCACAACTATGGAGTCAAAGATCACTGGTCTTAAAAATTCGACAACAACTCGCGCTGAAACAATCAGGAGGTTCAAAGCACAGGGTAAGTGTTTTGGATAGACTAAGAAGGCCAAGGTTCCATGCATTCAGGAAAGTGAAGAAACTAGGAAAGAAGGCAAGCTGCAATATGATTAAAAGTTTAGATGATGCATCCAAACAGGGGAGGAGTGAGAGTACAAATTCAGGCGAGTCATGGAAGGTAAAGAAGCAGTACTGGATGATTCTTTTAAGGCTACAGTTGAAGAAAAGGATAAGGAAGTGGTGCAGGCAATCAGTGCCAGTGTTGCTGCATCCGCTGATAGTATTGAAGTAACCACTGCTGCAACAACTGTTGGTATTATAGCCACTGCCAATTCAGACGTTTCAAGCCTAGGGGCAACATCTGCTACAATTATAAGCACCATAATAACACCAGCACCAAAACCAAAATAAGCCTGAGAATGAGGTTGCCATACAATCGCTCAACATAAAGCAATCTGACCCTATCCCTGCACCCAAACCTATTGCTAAGAGTCTACAGATTGGTGAAACTGTGCAGAAAGGTGTAGTTACTGAACCTGATATTGGAAAGGGTAAAGGGATTGCAGAGCCAACATTGAAGTTTAAAAGTAGAGAGGAGCATATAGCCTTAATTTGCAGTGTACAAAATCAACTAATCCAATTGTTCATCCACTGCTGAGAAAGATTGAGAATATTGCTGATTATGAAATTCATTTGGCCATCAAAGGCAAGCCTCAAGGTAGAATGAAAAGAAAGGCAGACAGATAAAAAGCATTTGATGAAGAATCTGAGTCTGATAAGATATTGTGTGATTAGACAGGTGGAAATGAAACATCTAATTTTGTGTGTAGGTTTACTTTTTTTACCTATAAACAATAAATAAATAACAACAAAGTTTAACTAGCTTACGTTTGAAAAAAGGTTCGAACGATCAGTTCTTTTAAAGATGGACTTCCTAGACCAGGCAAGTTCTCTTGGTATCACATTTTGATGTTTAATCTACCAAGCATGACATTTTTCAAACGACTCAAGGATCCACACCTATGAGAATAAAAAAATAAAAAATGAAAATAAAACATAAACTTATATACAAATCAGTAAAAATGTTAAGTTGGAAAATGGATACCTGAAACCCAAACACAAATCCATACAGTGTGTATGTTGGACAATGCTTTGGATCTTTCTTCAATCTTAAAAGGTGGTCATCCGCGTGCTTATCAAATACATTATGAAGTTGGTCGTATAAATGAGTCCAAATATGCTCACCCCATGGAAAAGCATTCCAATCATCTAGATTATCAACTAACCTCATCAGTGTATCATCCACCTCGCATGTCAACAAACGACCCATAAAGATCACCTCTAAGGCTAACAAAAGACAAAGACGTACAGCATCTTCATCAGATATCTATCGAAACTCCTCTTCATCCTCGATAACACCAATAACATCTAAGTTGGTTAGAATATACCCTTGCTTGTCAGGAAATACCCTGTTACGAAAATTTAGAGAACCAGATGTATACAACCCAAAGCTTACAGATCCAAACCGCAGACCGGTCATTAGACAAAACTCACGACGACCAAAATGTAAAGCATGCCCTTCAATGTAAAAAATGAAGGGCATATCATAGTGAGAATCGTCGACTTTATGCTGTTTCCTTAGCATATAATCTATGATGTGCGTTTCATGTTCAAAAAACAACAGATCAATCCATCTTCCAAAGCAGGTATTCCTAAACAAGATGCGGCGTCTTGCGTCTAACTTTTGCTTTATCAACCAAAAGTAGTTCAGTTTACTGGTAATGATTAACTTAGCTTCATAGTCCTAAAAAAGGTCAACAAAAAAAACAATTTAAATCAGACCATGGATGGAATCTATACCAACGTCGTAAACAATTGCGTATACGATGCATATAAACCACTCCTTATTAGCCTAGAGAGTGCCACTAAAATTTTTAATGAACCAGGTTATGTTACAAACCTAACAGACGACATCTACCGTATTATACCCTACATAATTACGAATCAGACAGACATAAAAGAGGAGAAATCAAAGGTATTAATCGAATAACAACAACGATTTGTTGAAGCATATAGCCAATTGGAAATAAATAATGTACAATAAACAACGAGGAAAATATTTACGTACCATATTTGGCCACATTTTTTAAACAAACTTGATCAATCCAATGTGGGTTGCACTCAACAGTGTACCTTTATAGCTGGTGACATAACTGACGATACAAGGAAAAGAGGGACTGACGAAGAAGACGGTCTCATTTGTGAAAACAACTTACTAACAATGTTTTTATGCGAGAAGCAAAAACAGAGAAAAACGGTAACTATGAATGTTTTTGTGCGAGTGGGAAATTGATTTTGAATACATATGTAATGTACTTTGACTATTCAATTGTGTACGTTCTATGTAATGTAAAATGACCAAAAAATTAAGATGAGGATGTGACAATTCAACCGATCAATAAGAGATAATTAGGGAGTAAGAACATCTAAGTAAACACATTTTTAATCATCATACTGTTGGAAAATTTAGTGCACTTGTGGGATTAGTTCACACCTTGTAATGGGTTAGGAGGTACGGAGTGTACACCCATAAGGTCCATGAACACCCTGACTCTAATAGTGGTTTGTATTGGTAGTGCTGGTGAAAGTACTGCTTGTGGAAAGTACTGCTTGTGGTTTCCACTGATAAGCAGTGTTTCCACTGATAGGCAGTGTTTCCACTGAAGTGGTGTATCCACTGCTAGTACTATGAAAGTACTGATAAGCAGTGTTTCCACTGATAGGCTGTATTTCCACTGCAAGTGGAAAGTACTGCTAGTGGAAAGTACTGCTTATGGAAAGTACTGCTAAATGGCAGTTACAACTTCTTTATGACCACGTTTAATTGGTCATGTAACCACTAACGGCTATAATGGGGACAGTTATGAGGTGATTAATGGGCCGATTAATCCTCATAATTCCATTTGAACGGTTGAGAGTAACCTCCTATAAATAGGAGATCTGTTTATGCATGTGAAAATACACAGAAAACGATTAACACTTATAAGCGCAAGGGTTATAGAATTGTGCCTAATTCTCTAACTGCATTTGGTCTTATCCCAAGTAGATATTCGTGTAACCCAGGCATTAGGGTCGAATAGTTTACTTTGGAAAGTGATCAAACGATTCCAAGTGATATCCGGTAACCACCAAGTGGTATTTGTTACTGCTGACCGTTTGTTTGTTTCTGCTGAATAGTTACACATTTCTGCTGACATTGATTATCTAACCCTGCTACTGGGCTCACTACACCAACAATCAAAGTAAACTATTTTGTGATAATCAATGGCAACTGCTGCAATGAAACACATGGCTTCAAACTTTGCTAATCTGGACAAGTTTGAAGGGGTGGACTTTAGGAGGTGGCAGAAGAAGATGCACTTCTTGCTGTCAAGCATGAGTGTGGTCTATGTGCTGACTACTCCAATTCCTGATGATGGTGATGATGCTACTGTGGAGCAGATCAGGAGAAGGAGCAAGTGGGAGAATGATGACTACATATGCAGAGGTCTTATTCTGAATGGTATGTCTGATTCTTTGTTTGATATTTATCAGAACTTTGAATCTTCCAAAGAACTGTGGGATTCCTTGGATGCCAAATATATGGCTGAGGATGCATCAAGTAAGAAGTTCCTTGTTAGTAATTTCACAAATTACAAAATGACTGATTCAAGACCAGTTATGGAACAATACAATGAACTTCTTAGAATACTTGGAAGGTTTACACAACACAATATGCACATGGATGAGGCTATTTCAGTCTCTTGTGTTATTGATAAACTTCCTCCTTCTTGGAAAGATTTCAAGCATACCTTGAAACATAAGAAAGAGGAATTAACTCTGGTTGAGTTGGGCAGTCATCTGCGCATTGAGGAATCTCTCAAAGTGCAGGATAATGACAAGCCAAAGAGTGGCAATGCTGCTGGACCATCTGTTGTCAATATGGTGGAGCATAACAACTCCACCAGGTACAATGACAACAAAGGCAAACGCAAATTTCATGATAACACAAGGGCAGATCCTAACAAGAAGGCAACACCTACTTGTTGGAAATGTGGCAAGACTGGTCACATTAAAAGGGACTGCAAGGGTGTTAAAATTGGTGGTAAAGCCAATGGATCAGGCACTAATGGTTCAGGGAGTGGTGGTTCAGCCAACTCACTGAAAGGTCAGAATATGTTTAATAAGTCTTTTCAGATTTATTATGTTACATATGTATCTGAATCTTTTTATGTGCAGGATGATGATGTTGCGTGTTGGGTTGACTCTGGTGCAACAGTTCATGTGTGTAAAGATAGAAGCTGGTTCAAGACTTATGAGTCACTGAATGATGGTTCTATTCTTCACATGGGAAATGAGTCAACAGCCTTGGTGCATGGTCGTGGTTGTGTAGATCTTAGGTTTAGTTCTGGAAAGATTGTAACTTTGTTTAATGTTATTCATGTTCCTGATATAAGGAAAAACTTGGTTTCAAGTAGTGTTTTGAATAATCATGGATATAAAAAAGTTATTGAATCTGATAAATTTGTGCTTTCTAAGCATGGTGTTTTTATTGGTTTTGGTTATTTATGTAATCAAATGTTCAGGCTTAATGTTACCACTGATAGTGTTATTTCACCCTTTGTGACCACATATGACCAGACTAACGCTACCCTTTGGCATGCTAGACTTGGCCATGTTCACTATAAAAGAATGCAAGATATGTCTAGGGATGGTTTAATCCCTGCTTTTGACATGGACACTGAAAAGTGTAAAACTTGCATGTTGACCAAGATAACCAAGAAACCCTTTCAGGGTGTTAGTCGTGAGACTAAGATCTTGGAGCTTATTCACAGTGATCTGTGTGATTTGCATGCCACTCCTTCTTTGGGGAATAAGAAGTACTTTGTGACATTTATTGATGATGCTTCTAGATTTTGTTATGTCTATCTTTTACATACCAAGGATGAAGCATTAGATAAATTCAAAGTGTTTAAAACTGAAGTTGAATTACAACTTGGGTCCCTGATCAAAAGATTAAGGACTGATAGGGGAGGTGAGTACATGGATACTCAGTACTTTTAGTCTGTTGGAATAATCCATGAAACGACTGCCCTTTATACTCCTCAGCAAAATGGTATTTCTGAAAGGAAAAACAGGGTGCTGAAGGAGATGGTTAATTCCATGTTGTCCTATTCAGGACTGAGTCAAGGGTTCTGGGGTGAAGCTATGTTAACAGCTTGCTATTTATTAAATAGGGTTCCAAACAAAAGGAACAAGGTTACCCTTTATGAACTCTGGACTAAAAGGAAACCCAACCTAAACTATCTCAAGGTTTGGGGTTGTAGGGCTGTTGTAAGACTCCCTGATCCAAAGTAAAAGACTTTGGGTGAAAGAGGCATTGACTGCATCTTTGTTGGATATGCTGAGCATTCCAAGGATTTTAGGTTCTATGTTATTGAACCTAATGAATATGTTTCAATCAACTCAATAATTGAATCAGGGGATGCAGATTTTGATGAGAATAGATTCTCATCAGTCCCTAGACCAAGTCAGAGGATTCCTAATGGAACTCATGACACTGGTGTATCAGAGGTCCCTGATGATGAACCATCAGTGGTCCCTGATGAGGTTGTGGTTCAACAACCTGAACCTGTGTACAGGAAGAGCAAAAGGGTCAGGACTCCAAAGACATTTGGACCTGAGTTTCAACTATACTTAGTTGAAGGCACCAGGGATGAGGTCTCAGACCAATACTCCTATTGCTTCATTGTTGAGGATGATCCCAAGACATTTGAAGAAGCAATGAAGTCCCAGGATATTGCTTTCTGGAAAGAAGCAATTAATGATGAGATGGATTCCATCATGGGCAACAACACTTGGGTGTTGGTTGATCTACCACCAGGTTGCAAACCTCTGGGGTGCAAATGGATTTTCAAAATGAAAATGAAGGTAGATGGAACTATTGAAAAGTTCAAGGCTAGACTAGTCATTCAGGGCTTTAAACAAAAGTCAGGAATAGACTATTTTGATACTTATGCCCCTGTGGCTCGTATCAGTACCATAAGACTGTTGATTGCCTTGGCATCAATTCACAATCTGGTTATTCATCAGATGGATGTGAAGACAGCTTTCTTGAATGGTGAATTGGAAGAGGAGGTTTATATGAACCAACCTCAGGGCTTCATCTTGCCTGGCAATGAAAACAAGGTGTGTAAACTGATTAAGTCTCTTTATGGACTTAAGCAGGCACCTAAGCAATGGCATCAAAAATTTGATGAAGTGGTTTTGTCTAGTGGTTATGTTCTTAACCAAGCTGACAAATGTGTATATAGCAAATTTGATGAATCTGGTAAAGGAGTCATCATTTGTCTATATGTTGATGACATGTTGATCTTTGGCACTGACCAAAATCAGGTTGACCTAACAAAAAAAATTTTGTCATCAAGGTTCTCCATGAAAGACATGGGGGAGGCTGATGTTATCCTTGGTATAAGGATTAAACATGAAAGTAATAGAATTTCTATCTCTCAGTCTCATTATATTGAGAATGTACTGAGGAAATTCAATTACTTTGATTGTACTCCTGTGAGTACACCTATGGATACTTGTGAGAAGCTGATGCCTAACAATGGCAAAGCTGTATCTCAACTTGAGTATTCTAGGGTAATTGGCTGCCTGATGTATGCCATGACTTGTACAAGGCCTGATATTGGTTTTGCAGTGGGAAAATTAAGCGGGTATACTAGTAATCCTAGTGCTCATCACTGGCAAGCAGTTCAGAGGGTACTGAAGTATTTGAAGAGAACTATGGATTATAGTCTCTCATATACTGGTTACCCATCAGTGTTGGAAGGTTACACTGATGCAAGTTGGATCAGTAACACTGAAGACAATTCGTCTACCAGTGGCTGGGTATTCCTACTTGGTGGAGGTGCAATTTCTTGGGCATCCAAGAAACAAACTTGCATCACCAGTTCAACAATGGAATCTGAATTTGTGGCTCTAGCAGCTGCTGGTAAAGAAGCTGAATGGTTGAAAAACTTGCTTCTTGATATTCCATTGTGGCCTAAACCTATAGCACCTATTTCTATCCGGTGTGATAGTGCAGCTACATTGGCTAAGGCTTATAGCCAGATGTACAATGGTAAGTCTAGACACTTAGGTGTCAGACATAGCATGATTCGTGAGCTTATCATGAATGGGGTGGTATCTATAGAGTTTGTGAGATCTCAACAGAACTTAGCTGATCACTTGACGAAGGGTCTGGCTAGAGACTTGGTTATAAAGTCTGCTAAAGGGATGGGTTTAAGTCCAACTTAGTCACTGAATGCTAGGACACCCAACTCCCTCCTGAGGAAACTTGGGAGCTGAGTTCAATGTAGAAAGCTGAACATTCAGTGGACTGGAGCACATGTTTTATTTACATCCCAAGGTTGTGCTCAGAACCTGCTGGAAGGAGGATGAAGTCTTTACTTCTTAATGGTTAATTTTCTTTGAAAAAGTGCTTGGCAGGAGCATGACTAAAGAGGAACCACCTATGTAAATGTTGAAGTTTTGCCGCTTCAGGAAGCTTTGGACTTTTAGCTTTTACAACATTTATGAATTTGGATATGGACACATGGCTTGTATAGTGTCAGGAGATGATAAGTGTTTGAAAACTTGTGTGTATTTTATCTTCAGGTATTCAAATGGGTTGAAGGGTTCAATTCTTAGAACACCCTGATTCTCGAATATTTGAACGTGTAATTTACTAAGATGGAAATTCAATCCTCAGGACATTTTCGTTTATGCACATGTTTTGATTAATGTTTATTTTTCATGCAAAGGAAGTGAACTAAATTTGGGGAGGATTGTTGGAAAATTTAGTGCACTTGTGGGATTAGTTCACACCCTGTAATGGGTTAGGAGGTACGGAGTGTACACCCATAAGGTCCATGAACACCCTGACTCTAATAGTGGTTTGTATTGGTAGTGCTGGTGAAAGTACTGCTTGTGGAAAGTACTGCTTGTGGAAAGTACTGCTTGTGGTTTCCACTGATAAGCAGTGTTTCCACTGATAGGCAGTGTTTCCACTAAAGTGGTGTATCCACTGCTAGTACTATGAAAGTACTGATAAGCAGTGTTTCCACTGATAGGCTGTATTTCCACTGCAAGTGGAAAGTACTGCTAGTGGAAAGTACTGCTTATGGAAAGTACTTCTAAATGGCAGTTACAACTTCTTTATGACCACGTTTAATTGGTCATGTAACCACTAACGGCTATAATGGGGACAGTTATGAGGTGATTAATGGGCCGATTAATCCTCATAATTCCATTTGAACGGTTGAGAGTAACCTCATATAAATAGGAGATCTGTTTATGCATGTGAAAATACACAGAAAACGATTAACACTTATAAGCGCAAGGGTTATAGAATTGTGCCTAATTCTCTAACTGCATTTGGTCTTATCCCAAGTAGATATTCGTGTAACCCAAGCATTAGGGTCGAATAGTTTGCTTTGGAAAGTGATCACACGATTCCAAGTGATATCCGGTAACCACCAAGTGGTATTTGTTACTGCTGACCGTTTGTTTGTTTCTGCTGAATAGTTACACATTTCTGCTGACATTGATTATCTAACCCTGCTACTGGGCTCACTACACCAACACATACGAGCACACCTACAATTAGCATAATCTATCCTTAGTTAACTAGTTAATTAATTAGTAAGTAGTAATTAAAAGTAGTTAAAATTGATAGAAGTACCACCCCCACTCCTATGCCCAGAGATATTTACTTGCTTTCAAAAAACCAAAAAAGAACTAAAAAGAATCTCCTTCAACCTTACCTTCTCGTCATACATCTCTTTCTAGCATCTTTATTCCCCTAGAGAAGGAATCAACCCCTTGGGATTACCCCATACTACACTACAACGATTAGGTACACTGCCTAAAGGGTTGAAAAACTTGTTCGTAGAAAAGGAAGTCTTTTCGACCCCGAACGCACGCATCAAGTTTTTGGCGCCGCTGCCGGGGAATAGAATAGCTAGTTAGTTTTCTATCTCCATTAGGTTTACTCGCTTGATTCTTATCAAGTGAGCTTTTTTCTATTTTTCTTAGCTTCCTTATAGTCTATCTTTTTCTTTGTGTTTTTGTTCGTAGCCTCGTCACTTTTCATCATGGAAGGTGATGACCCACCCAACAACGATCCACCACCACATCAACCACTTCCACTGAATCAACCACCACACGACCCGCCAAGAGGCCGTACTCTTGGTGAATACTCTAGACCGAGCCATCAAGGCTATAGGAACACCAATGAGCTCCCACTTCAAGCTTAAACTATGGCCCTATGATCCGACACCATCCGGTTGGTGCAAAACGGATGTGCATTCCATGGACTTCGTTCTGAAGATCCTAATCAGCATCTCAAAGATTTCCTAAAAATTGTTGACTCCATTGACCTTGATGCTACCACACGGGAGACCACGCGCTTGCGTCTTTTTCAATTCTCTCTACGGGACCAAGCTAGTAATTGGCTTGAGGGACTTCCCGCAGGATTCATCTCAAGTTGGGATGATCTCACCACTCATTTCTTCGTCTAATTTTTACCACCGGGGAGAACTACCAAGCTAAGAAATGACATCTTTATGTTCCAACAACGTCAAGGCGAAACTCTCTATGAGGCATGGACTCGATTTAAGGACTTACTCCATAAATTCCCTCATCACGGCATTGATCTTTGGCTTCAAGTCTAAATATTTTACGATCATGTCAATCTCTCCACGAGGCAAACCATCGACCAAGCGGCCAGTGGTAAGCTTAGTGAACTTACCGCGTAAGAGTCATGGGGTACGATAGAGGACCTTGCCCTCTATGACAACGAATGTTGGAATGACCCCCGTAAGTTGCCCAAAACCGTAAAGGCAATCTCCTTGCCTCCCATTGACTAATAACCGTCCAACCGTAGGATGCTCAAACTTGAAGATCAAGTCAAATTCCTAATGAGTTCCTACGAAGCTCCTAAACCTTCACGCCAAGTGAACGAAGTCTCTTCCTTGTGTGAGTTATGTAGTGGTCCCAATGACACTCGTAATTGCACGAGACTCCCCAAACAAGCTTCCGTGGACTATACATCCTCGCGTACCAACAGAACGGGATGAAGATTCCCCACAATACCCGGACCTAGTACTTACAACGAAGCCCGAGAGGCATGGAAGGGAAAACCCGCATATTATTGGAGTCAAACCAAAGAATTCACCTTTAACGACTCCCCATGGCCCCAACAACACAATTCAATCCCTCATGCCTCTAGTCAACACAACTTAGAAGGGATGATGCGAAACTTCGCGATATCCTAAGAAACCCAAATAGCCAAGCTTTCGGATCGCTTTAATCAACAACAAGCCGAGATGGATAGGAAGATAGATAACCTCTTGAAAGCCATTACCAATCATGATCGGACGAAAACCTAAAAGGTTAATGCCATCTCGACTAGCTCCTCCGAAAAAGCTTCCCTTGTAAAGATTAAGGACCCGAGCAAGTACTTCGCTCACTCACAATTAGGCAATGAAACTAGGGACCTGTCTTCATCAAAGCACGTTCATTTCGTCAATGCCATCACCCTAGTGAGACCAAATAGGAATAACGATGAACCAAAACATGATATTTGCTTGAGGTTAGTGAGACTCCTAATGATGAAACAACAAATGAAGTAGACGAAGTAGGTGATGAATACTTCAACAAGTTTCCTACGGATGAGGAACTTTCATACCACCCACACCTAGTGCACGACCTTCGTCCCTTTTATACTATGAGATGCCCACACATCACCTTTGGAAATCCTAGAAACCTCAACATACCTTGTTGCATAGGAAATCTTTTCATGGAGAAGGCCTACATTGATCGCAAGTCCCTAATAAACATCATGACTAGCACGTACTATAACTAGGTGATGAAAAAACCTATCCCAAATAGGCAAGACCCCGATGATCCTAGAGTAAGATGTAATTTCCTTGGTAGAATTAAGGGATTACCCGTCTATGTAGGAAGCTTCACGTACCTAACGGATTTCGTGATTGTGGAGGATATTAGCACCGCTATAGACCCTAGCTTGTCCCATGTAGTTCTAGGAAAGCCATTCATAGATAGCTCCGAGATAACTTATGATCCATCGTTAGGGATAGTTAGATTTAAGGATGAGAACGATGACATTGCCTACCAAATGCCATTTAAGATTGAGCAATTCTCATCACTATCCCATAATAAGAAGGAACTTAAGCTATCGGTCTACTATAGAAATGAGGAGGATAGAAGGAGAGGTGTAGATTATGTGATGAGTAAGATATTTAGATTCTATAAAGAATGTGTGAAATTAGGGTCGGAATATAGAACCAAATGGGGGCATGATGATTTCTTAGAAAGATGCACAATCGGAAATAGCTACGCTATGGAAAACCCCAATAGAAATCATCATGAAGAAGATGATGACGGTAAGGAAGTCACGTAGGGGCACGACTTCGAGTCTAGCTACAGGACTCGTAAATAAAGAAAAGCGCTTCGTGGGAGGCAACCCATGCTTAATTGTTTGCTTGTTTTGTTTTTCAATTTTTGTTTGTGTGTTTATATATCTTTTTCATTGTTTTTTATTCTCATGTTAGACTTTGTGAAAATGCTTTATTTTGTTTTTAACCACGTCTTAATTGCATATAAAGGTATTTTACAAAAAGATAAGTGTAGGGAAGATCACATATATTTTTAAGAACATGAACATGAGATTAACAATAATTGAAATTGTATATATTTGTGTGTTTATTAGAGTTAAATGCTTGTATCGAGTCATAATGGAGGTTTTGCAGAAATATTTCCAGGTTTTAATGAGGTAATTTTTTCAGATAAACGCATTAAACCACTTTCTGTCAGGACAACCTGGCGGTGTCAGGATTAACACCTGACGACGTCAGGCAATGTAGAAACAGAATATCAGTTTTATTTTCTGTGTAACTTGTGATTTTTGGAAATTCTCAATTCTTAATTTTCCAGAAAAAACTACAAACATCCATTCCACAAGCATTATATCTTACTCGCTTTCTAGTTTAGTTTTATTTCATATATAGTTTTACCACCGATTTATAAGAGGTTTCGTTTTGTTTTCTTATAAGTGTGCATGTTATATTGGACAAGAAGAAGAAACACATATAGGAAGCAACACTTAGTACTTATTCATTTTTCTTGGAGGAGGATTTAATCGCAACTTCATACATATCCTACCGAGCTAATCAGGGGAGTACTAGTTTCTTTATCTTTTTACTTACCTTCCTTTATCATAACTTTGATACTTTCAGAGAACATTGGGGACAATGTTCAGTATAAGTGTAGGGAGGGAGAATAAAACGGGAACTTAAAAACTATTCACTCATTTGATTTTTGTCTTGTCCTTGGTAAATTGTGTAATAAACTATGAGAAATATTTGTTAAGGTAATTTTAGCACCAAATTTAAAAAATTTTATGATATTTACGAGCTAAACTTTAGTCTTAATAAAGCGTCTCATGGATAGGAATTATATGACTAGCACAAAAACCGTTTACCACTCAAATTCCACCCCAAAAATGTGAGGTTCGCCGTAGATCTTTAGGAATAAAAGCATTCATCTTTAATGCTTAGTGAGTGTACCGGTACTATAATAGATTCTAGAACTTATTTTGTGATGCATTCCGAGATCGCTAGTGAGACTACATTTGTGTAGTTAGGATTAACTAAATGATAAGAGGCATTAGGATAACCCTTGTTTTAAACCAGTAATATAATTACCTCTTCCACATCGGTTGAGTAATTTTCCCCACACCCTTGTGATATACTCATATTTAGTACACGATACGCCTAGTTAACCCCTCAGAGCCTATTCTTTTTGCGGTTCTCATAATGTTTCAGTTTTCCAGAATATCAATGAAGAGCATTGTTTACAATCCACCCCTAAATGTTACACCCAAATCGCCTTAGCCTACCTTGTATGCACTCATCTTTAATGCATTATTGTTATCATTATTAAACCCTTAGTTCAATTATCTAGTTACTTGCATGGTTGCTAAGTCGAGTCATATCATTTGTAAATAGTTTTGGGACGATTGGGACTCATGGGTTAAAGTAATATTTTATGGAGTAACGGGAAAGAACGATAAATTCAAATTCCCTTTGTCTACGTAATTAAGTACTCCAAGTGTTTTGATCTTTTCAAATTGGGTCAATTAGTGTTAGTGAAATAAAAACTCAAGTGTAGGGATGCTCCTATAAATCCCTCTATTTTGATGTTATCATAGAGGATGGTAGAGTAAAAAGGTATGAAAAAAAATGAAAAGAAAGAGAAAAAGAGATGTTGAAAAAAAAATACGGGCTACCATCTTACATCTATCTTTATGTTTATGTTTTTAAGTTTACGTTTGTGTTTTGTTTCAAGTTGTTTAGTGTTAGTGAGTCGAGTCTTAGCTTAACAACGCCACGCTTTACATGCTTGTAACATAAGATTTTTGACTTGCCACCACTAAATATCCCCTATCCAACAAAACCCTTTACTTCCCTACCCTAAGCCTAACGTTACAACCCTTTGTAAAGACCTCTTAGATAGTTATTCCTAGGTGCTTACACCAAAGCGGTGGAGGTTTGATCTATTCTCAAGCCTATGGTAATCTATGTACTATGCCAGGTAATGAGTGTTTATCTTCCATTTCCATTCATGTTATATTTCATATAAACCCTAGAGATGCGAGAATCCAAACACCAATTGTGAGGTGATAGTGTATAATTTCCGTGCTTGTTATGACTATTGTGGCGCTTGTACTTGTTGTAGACTATCTTAAACCAATGCTTCATGCCCCCTAACTTATAAATTGATTGGCCAAAAGCACATTTGTTTGAGGACAAGCAAATTTCAAGTGTAGGGATATTTGATAAGGATTTAAAACATACGTTTTTGGGGGTCATTTAAGCCCAAAATCGACACATTTTATATCCGTTACTACTTAAAATCGTTCCTTTTCACATTTTAAGTCTTTTGGAAGCAAAATGCTGGAATGAAGCATATTTGGACGAAAAGAAGCGAAAATATGAAGAAAATGGCAAAGTCAAGATTCAAGCTGATTCTCAAGCCTGACGGCGTCCTAATCAAAGGGCGACGCCGTCCCTATCTAAGAGTTTTGATCAAATTACATGCGACGGCTCAGAACAAATTCTGGTTCTATAACCTGAATGCGTCACGCCTAAACTCTGTAAGGCGTCTCCCTCATTTTCCACACCAGACGCCCAAGAACCAATCTCAGACGACGTCCTTCATGAAGACTGACGGCGTCACACATATAAACTGACGACGTCCCAACGATGACTTGGCCCAAACAAAACCCTAATGACGACGACCTGACAGCGTCACTAGCAAAAGGTGACACCGTCGCATTTGTAAATCTATATATAGAATTTGATTTTTCTGTATTTTAAGAGGTAGAACTTTAGAAAGCAAACCCTAATTCAGTTGTAGTCTGACTTGGACAGCATCTAAGGGTTCCATACCCTTCTTTACATCATAAGATAAGTTTGTTAATCCATATTATCATTATGTCTACCTCATGTTTAACTGTATGTGTATATGCTTGCTTGTTTACCATGAGTAGCTAAATTATCCTTGTGTTTGCTTAGATCTATGAAACGTAGTTGTTAATTATTTTTAGGTTATCTCTTGTCTTAATTGGTAGACGCTAGAGTAAGAAAAACTGGCTTCTTCTTTAATTGTTGCGAGCTTGAACATCCTAAATAGCAAAAAATAGCTTAGGAGTGCACATGGGCCATTCGTTGTGTTTATTGCTTGAGTTGTAGCTTGTTGATAATAGAGTATTCGGGGGAGATACTTAGGTACTTGGCGATCCCGGATAGTCTAGATGAGAGTTACAATTCATAGAACTAGGGAATTAGGCACCCCCTTATGACCAAACGGAATACAACGCACCAATTAAGATGAGGATGTGACAATTCAACTGACCAATAAGAGATAACTAGGGAGTAAGAACATCTAAGTAAACACATTTTTAATCATCATACGAGCACACCTACAATTAGCATAATCTATCCTTGGTTAATTAGTTAATCAATTAGTAAGTAGTAATTAAAAGTAGTTAAAATTGGTAGAAGTACCACCCCCACTCATATACCTCGAGATATTTACTTGTTTTCAAAAAACCAAAAAATTACTAAAAAGAATCTCCTTCAACCTTAAATTCTCGTCATACATCTCTTTCTAGCATCTCTATTCCCCTAGAGAACGAATCAACCCCTTGGGCTTACCCATACTACACTACAATGATTAGGTACACTGCCTAGAGGGTTGAAAAACTTGCTCGTAGAAAAGGAAGTCTTTTCGACCCCGAACCCACGCATCAAACACGTTGTTCATCAGTCTTTTTTATCACAATGGTCATCAGTTCTTCAAAAAAATCACAATTTTCATCAATTAGATCATAATATTCTTCAGTTAAAAGTGAAAATAGTAAAAAAATAAGCTGAAAAAAGTAAGACTAACCGGAGTGATCATGAGATGCACCCGGTCACAGCCTTGTCACTCGCGACCCACCAAAATAGCAAATGTATGTCGAGGCGAAATTGCATTTGAATGGTGACCGGCTCACCATAGTGAGAGTGCAAAAAATGTGGGGCCTAATTTCAAAAGTAATATTTTTTATTTGTTTTGTGAGTGTATGTGGGATATTTAGTAGAATATGCTTGTATAAAGTTAGTATTTTAATAAAAGTTGAGGGGAATGTAACCAAAACGAGTGAAAGTTGAGAAGGAGTGAAGGGAAGTGAGAGAAAAAAAAAAGCTGAGGTGACGCTGATGTGGATGGTGAAGAGGTGGTAACCACTCCCTTTAGAGCACAAGGTGTGGTGCCTTAGGTTAAGGTTTAACACCATGCCACGTCAGCGCCACATCAGCTTTAACATTTCACCTTAACTCAACAAAAAAACACCCCTTATCATAACTTATGTAACCACCGGTAAATTTCACCTCGTATTAAACTAATATAATATTCTAACGAAAGAATACTTATCCATTTACTACGTCCAATTTTTTTTTTTAAGAAACGATGTCCATTTATTTGATCACAACAACTAGCCAATGTGATGAACCTCACATCTTTAATAAACATAAACATCTTTATATGTAAAACTATAAAGGTTTTCAACGTTTATTTACCACTTTACGTTATTTTGTTAACGTACAATTATTAAACTTTCGAACTAAACGTTAGCCATTTATTAGAGTTTGCACGAAGCCCTAATTTATTTTAACTATGATTTTACACAACTAAATCATAATTATTAAAGTACAACATTTTATACCTAGTGTACAAGTCATTAAAGCACGGAACCTAACTATACTTTAATTTCCGTTACAAGCCCTAATATACAACTCTATGATTTTATGTACATGATATATTTTCAAAATATTAATGTACAAGTCTTTCAAGCATATGTACAAGTCTTTAATGCATACAAGCTTAATACTTATATAAATTATATAATAAACCTCAATGTACCTACCTTAAAGCACATGATACAAACCTATATTGCACAAGCCTTTAAAATTGACTTTCCTAAATTTTCAAACCTAATGTACAACTCTCCAATGCTTGAGGTACAAGTATTTTATGCATATATGTTAAATATATCATTTACCTAAGTTAAACTAGTAATTATCTAAAGTAAATTACAAACCTAACTAAGTATACTACATCTCTACACTATAGGTACAACTAACTAAGGCCTAGGTACAACCCTTCAATGCCAACGCCCCTCCCCTTTTACCCTAGTTAAAATTGAACTAACTAAGTTACCATTTAGTTACCTAGTATACATGTAAAAACCCTAGCCACAATTGATTTACTTGCACCTAATATTTACACATCACTTTGTTTCCCTCATCTTGACAACTCTTCTAGGCTCATATTAGGCCACACCTCTTCATGCCTTCTTGAAATCACTTACACCATTCATGTTTAATGAAACACGTCACCATGTCTCTTATCTTGTGAGACATGATGACATAGCAATTGGAAAACCATGCACTCCCCTTCCTATATAAACGCCCAATACACCCTCCTCTTTGAGTCTCATACAACACACACATTATCTCATACCCCTCACACATCCCACACACCATAAACATTTCCCATACTCACATATTTACTGAAAATTCACCCTAAGTAGTGAAGCAAGGGAAGGAAGAAGTCTTGTTCAACTTAGAAATCCACTTGGTCTCATTTTGGTTCTTGTCAAATTCCAAGTTTGTAAGTCTATTAAACTCAACCTATTTCATTTTAACTTTTAATATCAATTGCATACTGTTAAAAAGGATTTTATAAGGAAAACGTAGCAATTTGAATCACTTAAAACGAGTACACGAGTCAAAAGTTATGGTCTGAAGAAGTTGCCAAAAATCTGTCCGAACTTTCTGTGGACAGAACACTCGGGCACGCGAAACGAGGCATTTCTGGTCCGTTTCATGAAAAAGTTAAAACACGAAAGTTGTCCGGAACGACGTTTTCTTCAAAAACTCGGGAGCACGGGTCTAGAAAACGCATAACGAAGCCAAATTTTAATAAAAATCCGAACAGCTATTATGTATAAGTTACAAAAACAGGCCTAACCCCCCTACTTGCCCCTCATTTATCTACTTTATGTCAAAGGTATTAGGGTCAACCAAAGTACCATTGTAAACACTACCTAGGACACTATAGAACACCCCCATAACCCAGTTAAAAAGCCTAGTCGTTATGTTTAAAAACAGCCCATCGTTTTGGTCAAAAGTCCTAAACGTCAAAAAGCTTCTTACAACAAGTATGTGGGAAAACACGGAATTTTTGATAAATTTGATTAGGAACTATCTTGGAAACATTAGAAATGGGTAAAACAACATTTCACAAGGTCGCATGCAAAAGATATAGAGTATTATGATTTAAAAACGAAGGTTGCAAGTTGGCAAAAATAGCCTAAGTACCCCTTTTCCGTAATCAATATCTTGCAAGTTAAAAGGTTTCAAAGTACGAGGTTTACACCGTCTTAAAGGGCTTGCTGCAAAGTTGTTAATGCCCCTATAACGTCTTTAAAAACACTTATGGTCTATTTTATAATTAACTACCAAGAGGGTGACTCGCGGGAATTTTCATAAATAAGCCTTGCGTACATTTTTCAAAAATTGAGTCGTGGGAGTTATAGGATGATGGGAAATAACTTAAAAAGAGTTAATAAACATATTACAACATCTCTAGGTGACCTCATAAAAGTTAATGGGTTAAAACGAAAATTTTCATAAAACGCGTCGTGGCCAAGTAGCCATGTTTGTGGACTTGTATCTTTCTAATCAAAGATAACTAGGACATGAGACTTATACCATATACAAGAGCTTACAAAAAAGTGTTTAAAGGGTCAAATGCGATGTAGAAACACTAGCTTGCCGCGTGTAAAATCTGCCCTTGTTTAGCCTTGTTATCGCCCAAAAACCACAAAAGGCACATAACCCCCCTACTTTGGAAAATCATTGCGACCAAACCGTAAGAGCTTAAGACCTCTAGTTTGAACCATTAGAAAGACCACTGGACAAAATCTTGAAAGGATCAAGAACATAGTAAAAACCTCTTAAGGCCTCGCTTATATTTACCCTTACTTTTGTCAATTTAGGCCTAAAACAAGTAAACTTTTCTTATAAAACTACAAGAATAAAAATTGTAATTTTTGAAAGATAAAGTTTTCTTGGGCTAAAAATATAATTTCTTCAAATCTAATAATACAAGGGCTGATTTTGTCAATAACCCATAGTTGAGGGTATAAAGTGTCATTTTTGAAAGTGCAAGGGTAAAAACCGTAAATATTTAAAATTGTAAATTATAACATTCTGGAAACATAAAATATTTAACAACTTGGGTTTTGATAAAAAAATTTATTAACAATCATCCGAGCCATAAAATAAGAATGATAAGTATTGTTAATTTTTGAAGAGACTTCATGTTACCTAACCATCGATAAAGCATTATAATCACATATAGATGAATACGAATACTTAAACTTGACATATCGATTCAGGTCACGTGTTGGAGCCATTTACCATTTCACTTTGAATTAACTTTTGACATCAATCAGATTTCCATCCAAGGTGAGTCATAGCCCCTCTTTTTCCTTATTTTGAACATTTTGGGGGAGATACATGCTTAACTACATGCTTTCACTTTTATAAGTACTCTAAAAACTTTTACATATTACTGTGAGTCATAGCCCCTCTTTTCCTTATTTTGAACGTTTTGGGGGAGATACATGCTCAAATATTGCTTGATATGTTTACATTTATTTTAAACTCTTACGAATTACCGTGAGTTCATGGCCCCTACCTTTACTTGTTTTAAACTATTTTGGGGAAGATACATGCTCAATTACCTATTTTTACTTTCACAAGTACTCTAAAGCTTTTACATAATACTATGAGTTCATAATCACACTTTATACGTTTTGCTACAAACCTGAACACATGTACTATCTGTATGCTATCCTAATAGTTATTGCTTAAGTTACTTACACCTGCCACTAAAATTCCCTCATATCATGAACCATTAATCACTTGCGAGTGAACGCGAATATAGTGAATAGATCTATTGGCAGTTGACGCCCCATTTGTGTTAGCCGGATAGGTAACCAAATGCACTTTATTTGAGAATACTAGGAGAATGGCAAACTCCTACCAGAGGGCATTGTTGCTCACATCATTATTATGATGTTTGTAACTTACGTCATTATTATGACGCGTTCGTGTTAAGGTTTGCGTTCATGAGACTTATGGCAATATATACTGTGTTGCGATGATACAAATGCTTCAACTACCAAATTATACTGTGTTGCAATGATACAAATGCTGCAACTACTGAATTTATGGGTGCAACAACATGACCCAAACTTGGAACGTGTGTTCAACTGATTTGCATACAAACTCTATGGATTCATTCAACTTTTGACCCGGTCAGGGCAAACAAACGAACTATGGGTGTTTATCAACGTAGCCCACTACTTATTTTATCGATATTTGTATTTATTACAATAATCGCTCAAATTCGAAACTATTGAACTCAAATGTTTTAATCATAAACTCTATGAACTCACCAACCTTTGTGTTGACACTTTTTAGCATGCTTATCTCAGGTTCATAGTTTACGAGGATGGCACGGAAGGGCACGGATACTCAAGAAGGCTATATTATCATTTGAAAACTTATTTAATAAACTGTAAAACTACTGGGACCTCATTTTGTAAACTCTGATATTATATAAATCGAATGATAAAACTTTTAAAATGACTCAATTAGAGTTCGTTTTCTGTTATTGTAACTGTTGAGCCATGAAGTAACACCCAGCTTGAATTCCGCTGCGTATCACGAAATTGGGGGTGTTACAAATTGGTATCAGAGTTGCAGTTATAGAGAAACGGGTCTAGTTGAGGTCCGAACTATAACTATTTTTATAAACGAAACATTTTATATCCTTTCGCTCTCCGTGCCTTTCATCCTCCAGATAATTACGTGACTTCTAGGTAATTTATGCTACATTTTAGTATACTGATACATATGCATATACTTCTGAATACTTTATATAAATAAACTTATCTGCATATGTCTATTTTAAGGCATTACGACTTACACGTATTTCCCCGAGCATGTACCTACTTCTATACTTTTGAGATTTATAGAATTTTCCTAAGACATTGTAATTAGGTTTTAATCATCTCTAGACTTTTCACGACCTCCATAGTTCATAACCTAGTCGTGATAAGTACCCTTATATTTAATAAAAACTATATGTTTACTATCTCCATGATAATCACAACCTTCATCTAGTTATAACAATACCTCGTTATTATAATAGGATTAGGCTAACTATCCTATAAGGTTTTCCTCATGTATTATATAATATACTCTATCTATTTTAGTTCTCTTGCCGCCACCCAGGATTATATATCTTGTCATCCTATATACTATCATTATATGAGTAGATTTTTTTTCTTGTACCTTGAAAAGTTGTTTAGACTGCCATTTTATAAAAGCAAAACGTTGAACACCATCTAAAACTTTCGAGAAACATAATACTACTTTGACTGAATCAAGCATCACATCATTTGTCCTCAATTATACATAGCCTGATCACGTATGTCTAATTTAGGAAGAATCATGTCATGAAGGAAACAGTCGTCTTCACAGATTTCCTAAAACAATCTTTTAAAAGCAAAACTTTGTAACCAGAAAACTATACATACACATTCTTGTAATCAACGCTCCATGGATATCCACACTTTTTTTCCCACACCATAACCAACAACCGAGATTCAATTTAAGGGGGTGAGACTGTAACCACCGGTAAATTTCACCTCGTATTAAACTAATATAATATTCTAACGAAAGAATACTTATCCATTTTCTACGTCCAATTTTTTTTTTAAGAAACGATGTCCATTTATTTGATCACAACAACTAGCCAATGTGATGAACCTCACATCTTTAATAAACATAAACATCTTTATATGTAAAACTATAAAGGTTTTCAACGTTTATTTACCACTTTACGTTATTTTGTTAACGTACAATTATTAAACTTTCGAACTAAACGTTAGCCATTTATTAGAGTTTGCACGAAGCCCTAATTTATTTTAACTACGATTTTACACAACTAAATCATAATTATTAAAGTACAACATTTTATACCTAGTGTACAAGTCATTAAAGCACGGAACCTAACTATACTTTAATTTCCGTTACAAGCCCTAATATACAACTCTATGATTTTATGTACATGATATATTTTCAAAATATTAATGTACAAGTATTTCAAGCATATGTACAAGTCTTTAATGCATACAAGCTTAATACTTATATAAATTATATAATAAACCTCAATGTACCTACCTTAAAGCACATGATACAAACCTATATTGCACAAGCCTTTAAAATTGACTTTCCTAAATTTTCAAACCTAATGTACAACTCTTCAATGCTTGAGGTACAAGTATTTTATGCATATATGTTAAATATATCATTTACCTAAGTTAAACTAGTAATTATCTAAAGTAAATTACAAACCTAACTAAGTATACTACATCTCTACACTATAGGTACAACTCACTAAGGCCTAGGAACAACCCTTCAATGCCAACGCCCCTCCCCTTTTACCCTAGTTAAAATTGAACTAACTAAGTTACCATTTAGTTACCTAGTATACATGTAAAAACCCTAGCCACAATTGATTTACTTGCACCTAATATTTACACATCACTTTGTTTCCCTCATCTTGACAACTCTTCTAGGCTCATATTAGGCCACACCTCTTCATGCCTTCTTGAAATCACTTACACCATTCATGTTTAATGAAACACATCACCATGTCTCTTATCTTGTGAGACATGATGACATAGCAATTGGAAAACCATGCACTCCCCTTCCTATATAAACGCCCAATACACCCTCCTCTTTGAGTCTCATACAACACACACATTATCTCATACCCTTCACACATCCCACACACCATAAACATTTCCCATACTCACATATTTACTGAAAATTCACCCTAAGTAGTGAAGCAAGGGAAGGAAGAAGTCTTGTTCAACTTAGAAATCCACTTGGTCTCATTTTGGTTCTTGTCAAATTCCAAGTTTGTAAGTCTATTAAACTCAACCTATTTCGTTTTAACTTTTAATATCAATTGCATACTGTTAAAAAGTATTTTATAAGGAAAACGTAGCAATTTGAATCACTTAAAACGAGTACACGAGTCAAAAGTTATGGTCTAAAGAAGTTGCCAAAAATCTGTCCGAACTTTCTGTGGATAGAACACTCGGGCACGCGAAACGAGGCATTTCTGGTCCGTTTCATGAAAAAGTTAAAACACGAAAGTTGTCCGGAACGACGTTTTCTTCAAAAACTCAGGAGCACGGGTCTAGAAAACGCATAACGAAGCCAAAATTTAATAAAAATCCGAACAGCTGTTATGTATAAGTTACAAAAACAGGCCTAACCCCCTACTTGCCCCTCATTTATCTACTTTATGTCAAAGGTATTAGGGTCAACCAAAGTACCATTGTAAACACTACCTAGGACACTATAGAACGCCCCCATAACCCGATTAAAAAGCCTAGTCGTTATGTTTAAAAACAGCCCATCGTTTTGGTCAAAAGTCCTAAACGTCAAAAAGCTTCTTACAACAAGTATGTGGGAAAACACGGAATTTTTGATAAATTTGATTAGGAACTATCTTGGAAACATTAGAAATGGGTAAAACAACATTTCACAAGGTCGCATGCAAAAGATATAGAGTATTATGATTTAAAAACGAAGGTTGCAAGTTGGCAAAAATAGCCTAAGTACCCCTTTTCCGTAATCAATATCTTGCAAGTTAAAAGGTTTCAAAGTACGAGGTTTACACCGTCTTAAAGGGCTTGCTGCAAAGTTGTTAATGCCCCTATAACGTCTTTAAAAACACTTATGGTCTATTTTATAATTAACCACCAAGAGGGTGACTCGCGGGAATTTTCATAAATAAGCCTTGCGTACATTTTTCAAAAATTGAGTCGTGGGAGTTGTAGGATGATGGGAAATAACTTAAAAAGAGTTAATAAACATATTACAACATCTCTAGGTGACCTCATAAAAGTTAATGGGTTAAAACGGAAATTTTCATAAAACGCGTCGTGGCCAAGTAGCCATGTTTGTGGACTTGTATCTTTCTAATCAAAGATAACTAGGACATGAGACTTATACCATATACAAAAGCTTACAGAAAAGTGTTTAAAGGGTCAAATGCGATGTAGAAACACTAGCTTGCCGCGTGTAAAATCTGCCCTTGTTTAGCCTTGTTATCGCCCAAAAACAACAAAAGGCACATAACCCCCCTACTTTGGAAAATCATTGCGACCAAACCGTAAGAGCTTAAGACCTCTAGTTTGAACCATTAGAAAGACCACTGGACAAAATCTTGAAAGGATCAAGAACATAGCAAAAACCTCTTAAGGCCTCGCTTATATTTACCCTTACTTTTGTCAATTTAGGCCTAAAACAAGTAAACTTTTCTTATAAAACTACAAGAATAAAAATTGTAATTTTTGAAAGATAAAGTTTTCTTGGGCTAAAAATATAATTTCTTCAAATCTAATAATACAAGGGCTGATTTTGTCAATAACCCATAGTTGAGGGTATAAAGTGTCATTTTTGAAAGTGCAAGGGTAAAAACCGTAAATATTTAAAATTGTAAATTATAACATTCTTGAAACATAAAATATTTAACAACTTGGGTTTCGATAAAAATATTTATTAACAATCATCCGAGCCATAAAATAAGAATGATAAGTATTGTTAATTTTTGAAGAGACTTCATGTTACCTAACCATCGATAAAGCATTATAATCACATATAGATGAATACGAATACTTAAACTTGACATATCGATTCAGGTCACGTGTTGGAGCCATTTACCATTTCACTTTGAATTAACTTTTGACATCAATCAGATTTCCATCCAAGGTGAGTCATAGCCCCTCTTTTTCCTTATTTTGAACATTTTGGGGGAGATACATGCTTAACTACATGCTTTCACTTTTATAAGTACTCTAAAAACTTTTACATATTACTGTGAGTCATAGCCCCTCTTTTCCTTATTTTGAACGTTTTGGGGGAGATACATGCTCAAATATTGCTTGATATGTTTACATTTATTTTAAACTCTTACGAATTACCGTGAGTTCATGGCCCCTACCTTTACTTGTTTTAAACTATTTTGGGGAAGATACATGCTCAATTACCTATTTTTACTTTCACAAGTACTCTAAAGCTTTTACATACTAATATGAGTTCATAATCACACTTTATACGTTTTGCTACAAACCTGAACACATGTACTATCTGTATGCTATCCTAATTGTTATTGCTTAAGTTACTTACACCTGCCACTAAAAGTCCCTCATATCATGAACCATTAATCACTTGCGAGTGAACGCGAATATAGTGAATAGATCTATTGGCAGTTGACGCCCCATTTGTGTTAGCCGGATAGGTAACCAAATGCACTTTATTTGAGAATACTAGGAGAATGGCAAACTCCTACCAGAGGGCATTGTTGCTCACATCATTATTATGATGTTTGTAACTTACGTCATTATTATGACGCATTCGTGTTAAGGTTTGCGTTCATGAGACTTATGGCAATATATACTGTGTTGCGATGATACAAATGTTGCAACTACTAAATTATACTGTGTTGCAATGATACAAATGCTGCAACTACTGAATTTATGGGTGCAACAACATGACCCAAACTTGGAACGTGTGTTCAACTTATTTGCATACAAACTCTATGGATTCATTCAACTTTTGACCCGGTCAGGGCAAACAAACGAACTATGGGTGTTTATCAAAGTAGCCCACTACTTATTTTATCGATATTTGTATTTATTACAATAATCGCTCAAATTCGAAACTATTGAACTCAAATGTTTTAATCATAAACTCTATGAACTCACCAACCTTTGTGTTGACACTTTTTAGCATGCTTATCTCAGGTTCATAGTTTACGAGGATGGCACGGAAGGGCACGGATACTCAAGAAGGCTATATTATCATTCGAAAACTTATTTAATAAACTGTAAAACTACTGGGACCTCATTTTGTAAACTCTGATATTATATAAATCGAATGATAAAACTTTTAAAACGACTCAATTAGAGTTCGTTTTCTGTTATTGTAACTGTTGAGCCATGAAGTAACACCCAGCTTGAATTCCGCTGCGTATCACGAAATTGGGGGTGTTACAAATTGGTATCAGAGTTGCAGTTATAGAGAAACGGGTCTAGTTGAGGTCCGAACTATAACTATTTTTATAAACGAAACATTTTATATCCTTTCGCTCTCCGTGCCTTTCATCCTCCAGATAATTACGTGACTTCTAGGTAATTTATGCTACATTTTAGTATACTGATACATATGCATATACTTCTGAATACTTTATATAAATAAACTTATCTGCATATGTCTATTTTAAGGCATTACGACTTACACGTATTTCCCCGAGCATGTACCTACTTCTATACTTTTGAGATTTATAGAATTTTCCTAAGACATTGTAATTAGGTTTTAATCATCTCTAGACTTTTCACGACCTCCATAGTTCATAACCTAGTCGTGATAAGTACCCTTATATTTAATAAAAACTATATGTTTACTATCTCCATGATAATCACAACCTTCATCTAGTTATAACAATACCTCGTTATTATAATAGGATTAGGCTAACTATCCTATAAGGTTTTCCTCATGTATTATATAATATACTCTATCTATTTTAGTTCTCTTGCCGCCACCCAGGATTATATATCTTGTCATCCTATATACTATCATTATATGAGTAGATTTTTTTTCTTGTACCTTGAAAAGTTGTTTAGACTGCCATTTTATAAAAGCAAAACGTTGAACACCATCTAAAACTTTCGAGAAACATAATACTACTTTGACTGAATCAAGCATCACATCATTTGTCCTCAATTATACATAGCCTGATCACCTATGTCTAATTTAGGAAGAATCATGTCATGAAGGAAACAGTCGTCTTCACAGATTTCCTAAAACAATCTTTTAAAAGCAAAACTTTGTAACCAGAAAACTATACATACACATTCTTGTAATCAACGCTCCATGGATATCCACACTTTTTTTCCCACACCATAACCAACAACAGAGTGAATCTCGAGGACGAGATTCAATTTAAGGGGGTGAGACTGTAACCACCGGTAAATTTCACCTCGTATTAAACTAATATAATATTCTAACGAAAGAATACTTATCCATTTTCTACGTCCAATTTTTTTTTTTAAGAAACGATGTCCATTTATTTGATCACAACAACTAGCCAATGTGATGAACCTCACATCTTTAATAAACATAAACATCTTTATATGTAAAACTATAAAGGTTTTCAACGTTTATTTACCACTTTACGTTATTTTGTTAACGTACAATTATTAAACTTTCGAACTAAACGTTAGCCATTTATTAGAGTTTGCACGAAGCCCTAATTTATTTTAACTACGATTTTACACAACTAAATCATAATTATTAAAGTACAACATTTTATACCTAGTGTACAAGTCATTAAAGCACGGAACCTAACTATACTTTAATTTCCGTTACAAGCCCTAATATACAACTCTATGATTTTATGTACATGATATATTTTCAAAATATTAATGTACAAGTCTTTCAAGCATATGTACAAGTCTTTAATGCATACAAGCTTAATACTTATATAAATTATATAATAAACCTCAATGTACCTACCTTAAAGCACATGATACAAACCTATATTGCACAAGCCTTTAAAATTGACTTTCCTAAATTTTCAAACCTAATGTACAACTCTTCAATGCTTGAGGTACAAGTATTTTATGCATATATGTTAAATATATCATTTACCTAAGTTAAACTAGTAATTATCTAAAGTAAATTACAAACCAAACTAAGTATACTACATCTCTACACTATAGGTACAACTCACTAAGGCCTAGGTACAACCCTTCAATGCCAACGCCCCTCCCCTTTTACCCTAGTTAAAATTGAACTAACTAAGTTACCATTTAGTTACCTAGTATACATGTACAAACCCTAGCCACAATTGATTTACTTGCACCTAATATTTACACATCACTTTGTTTCCCTCATCTTGACAACTCTTCTAGGCTCATATTAGGCCACATCTCTTCATGCCTTCTTGAAATCACTTACACCATTCATGTTTAATGAAACACATCACCATGTCTCTTATCTTGTGAGACATGATGACATAGCAATTGGAAAACCATGCACTCCCCTTCCTATATAAACGCCCAATACACCCTCCTCTTTGAGTCTCATACAACACACACATTATCTCATACCCTTCACACATCCCACACACCATAAACATTTCCCATACTCACATATTTACTGAAAATTCACCCTAAGTAGTGAAGCAAGGGAAGGAAGAAGTCTTGTTCAACTTAGAAATCCACTTGGTCTCATTTTGGTTCTTGTCAAATTCCAAGTTTGTAAGTCTATTAAACTCAACCTATTTCGTTTTAACTTTTAATATCAATTGCATACTGTTAAAAAGTATTTTATAAGGAAAACGTAGCAATTTGAATCACTTAAAACGAGTACACGAGTCAAAAGTTATGGTCTAAAGAAGTTGCCAAAAATCTGTCCGAACTTTCTGTGGATAGAACTCTCGGGCACGCGAAACGAGGCATTTCTGGTCCGTTTCATGAAAAAGTTAAAACACGAAAGTTGTCCGGAACGACGTTTTCTTCAAAAACTCAGGAGCACGGGTCTAGAAAACGCATAACGAAGCCAAAATTTAATAAAAATCCGAACAGCTGTTATGTATAAGTTACAAAAACAGGCCTAACCCCCCTACTTGCCCCTCATTTATCTACTTTATGTCAAAGGTATTAGGGTCAACCAAAGTACCATTGTAAACACTACCTAGGACACTATAGAACGCCCCCATAACCCGGTTAAAAAGCCTAGTCGTTATGTTTAAAAACAGCCCATCGTTTTGGTCAAAAGTCCTAAACGTCAAAAAGCTTCTTACAACAAGTATGTGGGAAAACACGGAATTTTTGATAAATTTGATTAGGAACTATCTTGGAAACATTAGAAATGGGTAAAATAACATTTCACAAGGTCGCATGCAAAAGATATAGAGTATTATGATTTAAAAACGAAGGTTGCAAGTTGGCAAAAATAGCCTAAGTACCCCTTTTCCGTAATCAATATCTTGCAAGTTAAAAGGTTTCAAAGTACGAGGTTTACACCGTCTTAAAGGGCTTGCTGCAAAGTTGTTAATGCCCCTATAACGTCTTTAAAAACACTTATGGTCTATTTTATAATTAACCACCAAGAGGGTGACTCGCGGGAATTTTCATAAATAAGCCTTGCGTACATTTTTCAAAAATTGAGTGGTGGGAGTTATAGGATGATGGGAAATAACTTAAAAAGAGTTAATAAACATATTACAACATCTCTAGGTGACCTCATAAAAGTTAATGGGTTAAAACGGAAATTTTCATAAAACGCGTCGTGGCCAAGTAGCCATGTTTGTGGACTTGTATCTTTCTAATCAAAGATAACTAGGACATGAGACTTATACCATATACAAGAGCTTACAGAAAAGTGTTTAAAGGGTCAAATGCGATGTAGAAACACTAGCTTGCCGCGTGTAAAATCTGCCCTTGTTTAGCCTTGTTATCGCCCAAAAACAACAAAAGGCACATAACCCCCCTACTTTGGAAAATCATTGCGACCAAACCGTAAGAGCTTAAGACCTCTAGTTTGAACCATTAGAAAGACCACTGGACAAAATCTTGAAAGGATCAAGAACATAGTAAAAACCTCTTAAGGCCTCGCTTATATTTACCCTTACTTTTGTCAATTTAGGCCTAAAACAAGTAAACTTTTCTTATAAAACTACAAGAATAAAAATTGTAATTTTTGAAAGATAAAGTTTTCTTGGGCTAAAAATATAATTTCTTCAAATCTAATAATACAAGGGCTGATTTTGTCAATAACCCATAGTTGAGGGTATAAAGTGTCATTTTTGAAAGTGCAAGGGTAAAAACCGTAAATATTTAAAATTGTAAATTATAACGTTCTGGAAACATAAAATATTTAACAACTTGGGTTTCGATAAAAATATTTATTAACAATCATCCGAGCCATAAAATAAGAATGATAAGTATTGTTAATTTTTGAAGAGACTTCATGTTACCTAACCATCGATAAAGCATTATAATCACATATAGATGAATACGAATACTTAAACTTGACATATCGATTCAGGTCACGTGTTGGAGCCATTTACCATTTCACTTTGAATTAACTTTTGACATCCATCAGATTTCCATCCAAGGTGAGTCATAGCCCCTCTTTTTCCTTATTTTGAACATTTTGGGGGAGATACATGCTTAACTACATGCTTTCACTTTTATAAGTACTCTAAAAACTTTTACATATTACTGTGAGTCATAGCCCCTCTTTTCCTTATTTTGAACGTTTTGGGGGAGATACATGCTCAAATATTGCTTGATATGTTTACATTTATTTTAAACTCTTACGAATTACCGTGAGTTCATGGCCCCTACCTTTACTTGTTTTTAAACTATTTTGGGGAAGATACATGCTCAATTACCTATTTTTACTTTCACAAGTACTCTAAAGCTTTTACATACTAATATGAGTTCATAATCACACTTTATACGTTTTGCTACAAACCTGAACACATGTACTATCTGTATGCTATCCTAATTGTTATTGCTTAAGTTACTTACACCTGCCACTAAAAGTCCCTCATATCATGAACCGATAATCACTTGCGAGTGAACGCGAATATAGTGAATAGATCTATTGGCAGTTGACGCCCCATTTGTGTTAGCCGGATAGGTAACCAAATGCACTTTATTTGAGAATACTAGGAGAATGGCAAACTCCTACCAGAGGGCATTGTTGCTCACATCATTATTATGATGTTTGTAACTTACGTCATTATTATGACGCGTTCGTGTTAAGGTTTGCGTTCATGAGACTTATGGCAATATATACTGTGTTGCGATGATACAAATGTTGCAACTACTAAATTATACTGTGTTGCAATGATACAAATGCTGCAACTACTGAATTTATTGGTGCAACAACATGACCCAAACTTGGAACGTGTGTTCAACTGATTTGCATACAAACTCTATGGATTCATTCAACTTTTGACCCGGTCAGGGCAAACAAACGAACTATGGGTGTTTATCAAAGTAGCCCACTACTTATTTTATCGATATTTGTATTTATTACAATAATCGCTCAAATTCGAAACTATTGAACTCAAATGTTTTAATCATAAACTCTATGAACTCACCAACCTTTGTGTTGACACTTTTTAGCATGCTTATCTCAGGTTCATAGTTTACGAGGATGGCACGGAAGGGCACGGATACTCAAGAAGGCTATATTATCATTCGAAAACTTATTTAATAAACTGTAAAACTACTGGGACCTCATTTTGTAAACTCTGATATTATATAAATCGAATGATAAAACTTTTAAAACGACTCAATTAGAGTTCGTTTTCTGTTATTGTAACTGTTGAGCCATGAAGTAACACCCAGCTTGAATTCCGCTGCGTATCACGAAATTGGGGGTGTTACAACTTACCCAAGTTAAACCTTAATTCAACAACAATTTACAAAAACAACCCTTCATTTAGGGGCAGTAACACATATACAATGTTACCATACCCCATGCTTTTAGCCTAAAAGATAACACTTGTCACGAATGATGACTTTTTTAACTTTTTAAATTTCTTTTTTGGAATAGATATAAAGACCCCTTAAAACCATAAGTGATACCCGAATGGCTTTTTTTAAATAATTTTGTTTATATTTTAAAGCTGTGAAACGAAAAATGTGAAATAAAAAATATAAAATTTAATAAGTCAAAAGTATTAAACTGACAAAAAATACATAATATAAACCGATAAAAAAGCTATGTTAAACAAATGATAAAAAAATGGTGAAAGCTATACCTTTTTTTACTTATTGCTTGGCAGAATACCAATAGGCAAAAGTTCAATATAAATCTTAAATTTACCATAAATTCAATGAACCAATAATATTCATTCATTTGTCTAATCAAAACAAAAATAAATAAATAAACTTTCACCCTTTTTTTAAAAATTAAAGATCTCGCAAACCGTTAATCGTTACGAGAAAAAAATCATACTATCGCGACGAGAATTAAATTATATTTCTATAGATATGCACTTCTATATATTTTTAACAATTTTTTTTTTCAAAATTTTGACCCAGAAAAATCATATGTGAATTGTGAAAATCACATATAATTCGATTTTTATAAATCACATATGATTTTTGCAAATCATATGTGATTTGTAAAAATCATATACGATTTGGAAAAATCATATACGATTGGAAAAATATGTGATTTGTAAAAATTGAATCATATGTGATTTTTGGAAATTATATGTGATTTTTGAAAATCATATGTGACTTTTTTGGACGAAATTTTTGAAAAAAAATTATCGAAAATATAAAGAAATGCATATCTATAGAAAAATAATTTAATTTTCTTCGCGATGGTATATTTTTTATAGTTTGAAGATTTATCGTTTGTAAGATACCTTGTTTTAAAAAAAAATGTAAAAAATGAAATAAAAAGTAAATGGGTAAGTATTGGATCGATAAATATGAAAATCATTATTGATCTCAACTCTATAGACTATACCAATAAGACAACCCTTTTTTTTCACTTCCACTCGACTCTGTACTTGTGTCAAGAGTGTTGTAACTTGTTTGCATCTTGTTTCAATTGTCGACACACATTATCCATTCTCCTTCAACCTCTCTCTCCCTACTACCCTTTTTCACATCAAATGCACGTTTCCAATCTTTCTCTCTCTCCCAAACACACACACACTTTTATTCTCATCTTGATAACTCCCCCTGTCCTCTCCTTTATTTCTTGAACATAAAAAAATAAAAACACTTTCACTACATTACATTACCCAACATATACATGTATGTATAATGTGTTGTACTTTGATCATGTCTTTGTCAACAAAAGATATCATTTTCTGATTCATCACTATCAACTGTTGATGCTTTTTGGTTCTTGAATATGACATTGCTTTTTTGCATGATGTTATTTTTGTGATTTGGGTCATACCCTTTTCATCTTTTCTTTTTAGTTTTTGGTTTAAATGGTGATATGGGTCTCATTTATTTTTGCATTTTATGTTTAAAAAATGGTGCTTTATGGTGTAATGAGTTTTGAATAATAATGGGTCATTTTCAAGAAACTTACTTTTTGTGATTCTGTTTTAAGTGTAGAATCTTTTTTGACTTGTGGGGCTATTTGAGTGTAATTTTTAGTACTAGTAGCATATTAGTACTATTTAGTTTTAAACTTTTGGACAATTAGACAAATATTATCTCCCTTTTGGAAGAAAAATGGGGGTAGGATTAGGCATTGATGGTGAAAAAATAGGAAATTTGAATGTGGGTAATATGAAGGAAAGTAAGAAGGAAGAAGATGAGATAGAGGTAAGTGCAGGGTGTTGGATTAAGTTCAGATTCTTGGGGAGGTGTATATCCACAAGGTCTAAAGTGGACAACTCTATCTGTGGTGGTACTACTCCATCTGGTAAATTTTTTGAACACTTTTCGTTATGCCGAAAACTATGGCTCTGTATTTCTTTTGTAATGTAGATTAGTTTGATAATAATATGCGTGTTTTGGAATTACTTTAGCTCCATCTTTATGTGCATTTCATTTGATGCCTCTGATTTTGGTGTTCTATATTGGTGATTGTATAAATTGTTTTTGCCAATTCATTCTTTGAAGAGGGTGTTTTTTGGGTTGTTTATTTTTTTCTGCTTAAAAATAAGCAATTATAAAATAAGTGCTTTTGGAACTAGTGTTTGGATTTGCTGGTTTTACAAAAATGCATTAATATATGTAAAATAATAATTTTTATAGAAATTTTCAATCAATTTCATTTATAAAAGGTTCAAGGTTAAATATGAGAGTAAAAAGTAATTTTGATTTAATATCAAATACACAACACAACTTAAGCCAGCAGAAAAAGAAAAGCATGAGAAAACTGCTTTTTTGCTTAAAAATAAGCAGATAAGCAGAAAAAACAAGCAATCCCAAACACCCTCTTAGCAAAATGTTTCATTTCATAAGTTTTGATGTTATAGATTGGCAGTCTACATAAAGAAGTGTTCTACATTGGTGATTGTACAACTTATTAAAAGTAGCGAAAATGGAACATTTTACAAGTTTAATAGCTAATTTGGCACGACAATTTTAAGGCGTCCAATTCAGAACATTGAGATAAGATGACACTAGCACTAATAGACATGTTTTGAAGTTGTATAAAATCTTACATTAAGAATTATTCCCCCAAAAATGGAATTATATAATCAACTTGTATTGCTAGTCCTTTATTCACATAATTTCTGGCTCTGTTATGCTAATCTTGCATTAATGGTTTTGATATTAGAATAAGTTATTGTTCTTCAAATGGTATAATTTAGTGTATCGTATTTACTTCTTTATATGGTGTCCACGCATTCAAGTTGCTTTATTATGCATTATTTAGTTCTATTTTAGCTGCAATTTCTTGTGATCACATCCCATATGTGGTTGTTAGCTGGATATTGCTTTCAGTGGCTTCCATCCTTAGTAGAATTTACATTTTTTCAAATGGTGAAATTAAGTGTTAGCTCATATTGTGATATGACTATGTTACTAATTTGTACAATCCATGATTATTGAAGTATATGTTCCTTGAAGATATAATTTAAAAGGCATTTGGATATGCGTTTAACAACTATAACAATTGTGTTGTTTTTTTTTATTGTTTAAATAACAAAATTTTGAAATAGATAAAAATTACTGCAACTGTTAGAAAATTTTACTAGATAGGTATTAATGCATATGTATATTTGGTAATGACAAAGTCGGTCCCCTAATTTTGTGCTTGTTATCTAATACAGTGGAAAGTAAGTCCACAGATGACACTAGTTCAGACCAACCCGTTGTTCCAGTCGCTTCATCTGCAACCACTAGCAATGGGGAAAGCACCTCATCTACACCAAATGTAACTGAGGAGCTAAAAATTGCTTCTCAGCTACGAAAGTTCAACTATAATGAACTAAAGTCTGCAACACGAAGTTTTAAACCCGATAGTCTTTTAGGTGAGGGTGGCTTTGGATGTGTTTACAAAGGATGGATCAATGAAAATGGGACTACACCTGTGAAGCAAGGCACGGGCCTATCCGTTGCGGTCAAGACCCTTAACCATGATGGGCTCCAGGGTCACAAAGAATGGCTTGTATGTGTTGTTTCTATGTTTAGCTATTTTGTAGATCGTTTGTTCCTTCATAATTATGTGTTGACTTTGATGTTGACATTGTGGCAGGCTGAAGTTAATTTTCTTGGTGATCTGTTGCATCCTAATTTGGTTAAATTGATCGGTTATTGCATTGAAGATGACCAAAGGTTGCTTGTGTACGAGTTTATGCCTCGAGGAAGTCTTGAAAATCATCTATTCAGAAGTACGTGCATCATCTCTAAACTTTGTTACATATGCACTTGTATGCTAAATACGAGATCATTTAAGTGTTGAATTAAGAAAATGCCTTTTTGTACCAAGATGATAGACACGTATTTTCACTTCATTTCTAATTTGGTCGGTATACTTTATAAATTGTTAATACTTAATAGGACCATTTTCTTTTAGAGTATTTTATTTTGCGTAAAAAAAGGGTTTGAATAGGAATATATGTGTATTTATTTGGGTAAAATGGTGGGAGTGATTCTTACGACGGTTTTCAAAAGTTAGATAAGGTTGTTCCAGTTTTAAAGTCCAGTAACCAAGTTAGCAATGAAGTGAAAGTGTGTTGATTTTTAGCGCAATTTGCTCCAAAATATTATGAAATGTATAGTTTGAAAGAGAATTGATCAAACATAAACATTTTCTACAGGGTCATTGCCGTTACCTTGGGCGACTAGAATGAAAATTGCTCTTGGTGCTGCAAAGGGTCTTGCTTTTCTTCATGAGGAGGCTGAAAGACCCGTCATTTATCGAGATTTCAAGACCTCCAATATATTACTAGATGCGGTCTGTCGCTTTATGTTCAGGATACTCTTTTATAAGATTTCTAAATCATATAATGTTCAATATGCTTTTGTGATTTAGGATTACAATGCGAAGCTCTCGGATTTTGGACTAGCCAAAGATGGCCCTGAAGGGGATGACACTCATGTATCTACTCGTGTGATGGGAACTTACGGCTATGCGGCTCCTGAGTATGTGATGACAGGTATATTCATCCCCGTGACTAGTATCACTCATTTCAACCAGATTACAATTGGTTATGACGTCAAATTTATACTTTTCTTGTGCGAGTAAGGACGCGTTGAGTCAGTTCAGGTTGGGTAACAATTTCGGGTCAAGACGGGTGATGTTTGGTACCGGTCAATTGAATTGAACTGAGACACTTTTTGCCCGCAAATTATAACTTCTTTTTTACAATTTGTGTGTCATATATGAATTACATAAATAATAGTAAATTAATTATAATCTAAAGGATTGAATTTTGTATGCTTTAAAACTACACTTGGACCACTTGTCACCATTTCCTTTTTTTTTTCCTGCGAGAAATCAAAAGATACTCAAATAAGCTAATGTTTAAGTTAATGGGTCAATTGCTAACAGGACACTTAACCTCGAAGAGCGACGTATACAGTTTTGGAGTGGTTTTACTCGAGATGATAACTGGACGACGATCAATGGACAAAAACAGACCTAATGGGGAGCATAACCTTGTAGAATGGGCGAGACCATATCTAGGGGAGAGGCGAAGATTGTACCAATTGATAGATCCCTTACTTGAAGGCCGATTCTCGGTTAGAGGAGCACAAAAGGCTGCTCAGTTAGCTACCCTTTGCCTCAACCGTGACCCGAAAGTTAGACCTCTAATGAGTGAAGTTTATGAAGTCATGAAACCGCTTGTTAACCTCAAAGACATGGCTTGTTCATCACCATATTTTCAAGCTTTGCACTTGCAAGGTGAACGGATGAGCACTAATCAGAATAGTAGAAATGGTGTAGGGTTAAAGGGTGCACCGATGAGGAGCCTCTCAGTTTCAAGGTATCCAAATGGGTCTCCCCATCTAAGTGATCAACCTTGTCGGTCCCCGAAACCAGTCAGATAAAATGTTACTCATGAAGTCTGGGGTCGTTGCTTTATAGAGTTTCAGTGTAGTTAGGTGCAAGTGTATTTGTAGTGGAAACTGAATAGGCAGAATTTCAGCTTAAAGATGACTGATGAATGAGCAACGATTTGGAGACTTGTGAAATTTAATCATTTTGTCCATTGTGATGAGCATTTCATTTTAGAAATAGTTAAACCTTGTTAACGTGTGACAAATCAATTTTTGAAGGCCAAAATAGACCAGCATATCATTGTGCTGTTATGTTTTGTTATTATTACACACACAAAACACTTTCACAAGCTTATTCAGTAACAGTTTCAAAAAGAAAAACAAAAGAATAATGCGTCTAAGCATGATCACAATATCCTACATCCAAGATTCTCAAACCAAACAAACGAAACACATCAATGATCTTTAAATAGCTCCAAAACAGACTGGGTCCATTACTATACATTCCGACATTCGCTAATAACACACCCAAAAAGACAAGTAAAGTAAGAAAAACAACAGGTTACAAGTTATTTCTTAGCATCTAATAATGTACTACAACACGAGTTTGCACAAAAAGACCCATATATAGAAACTGCATGAGATGGTCTAGCCTCCTTACTCCTAGGATTCGCCAAATTCTGCACTCACCTCTTCCATCCGCTCTGAAGCATCTTATCTGGAATTAGAAGTATTAATAAAGCTGATCAAGTCTAATTTTTGAAACAGATGAGGAGAAAACTGAGATCACAACATAACTCGTATAATACAACTTGAGAGTCCATAGTCAAAATTATTAACTTCAACTTCATTCTTGGAATAAAGAAAAATAGGATAGTTACATTAACACTCGAAATTGTGACCCCGTTGGTTTGGTATTAACAAAGGTTTTGCGTCAAGGTTAAAAGGTATCCCTTTTTGGATGGAGGGAGTATATATGAACTTCAAACAAGACATAAGCACACTTAGCAAAAAGTTAGAGGTGGCAAATTTGAACCATGTATGGGTTGATGTGGGTTACATTTGTATTCCAAATGGGTCAAATGGTTAAGTAAGAAACAAATTAGATAGAAACTTAACGGGTTGAAAGTTGCCCAAAATGTAATTTTAATGCCCACGACCTCCTAAATTGTTTTATTCAGATTAGATTAGTAGTGTAATAGGAAAATGATTGGGAGACCTAACATATGTGCCTAAATTTAGGCCTAAACATATGTCGCATGATCCAAATGGTTTGTGAAAAAGTGGGTCCCTTAGCTCCAACCATCAAAATGATGCCACATCGGTTTAGGCACATCTTTAGGCATATCATTAGGCCTCCCAATCATAGCTCAGTGTAATAACTTAATTTTTGCAATCAATTTAGCGCGTTAATTATTTATTAAAGCGTTAAACGTGAAAAAATATGTGTATGGTTCATCGGTTCATCCCCACCAATCTATTTATTATGTACCCGTTTTGACCGAAAGTAATTTTGACCCATTACCCAACTTGAGGTCCATAGAAAAAAAAGTGCATAAGAAAATAGTCAAAATATAATATAAAAAAAATACATATGTAGATATGCTTACCATCTCTAGCGGATATTTTACTTTTAGTCCATCCTTTGACACTGGCTTGTAAAGGCCTATGAGCCCGAGGCGATTGCAAGCTTAGTTTGCCAGTGGAGGATGGCAGAGAATGCCGCCTCATGAAACCATTTTCAGCCCCATCTTCTGCTGCCTTTGCTGCTGCCTGAGCTCTAAGCTTGGCCTTAGCTGATTCAGTTGCTGCCATATAGCTTGGCAAAGTGGGAGTGTTCTGCAAGACACTCTCTGGAAGTTTTTGTTTTGCTGGAAATGATTTTCTCCTCCTTGTTTTCTGATTTTCTTTGCTAGAATAATGTTCCTTCCCGTTTATCTCCACATTCATAGGGGACTCGGTGTCAACCTTCGCATCAGTTACCACAGAAGGTAGTTCTACAGAATCATGATCATTTTGCAAAACATCGAGTGATCTATCCTCCTCTAGAGGTGGAACTGGAACTGGTTCAGCTTCGGGCTCAGGCTCAGGCTCAGGCTGTTTGGTAATAACCTCATCCAAATCGTTCACTTTCTCAAAAAGCTGAACTGTGCTATGTTCAGAAGCATCAGGATTGGGGGAGCTTGAGGCTTTATCCAGACTGACTGGAGACTTCTCAGTTGCAATTTCAGACTTTTCTGCAGCCACAGATGTTGATACAGAAATTTTCCGTAGACTACGCTTTACCTTCTCGAGTTCATTATGAGATTGCTCCTGAACTGATTCAGCTTGGTGACTAGACAATCTCCTTGAAGTTAGTTTGGGTTTGTCATTTTCAAAGCTATTGGACTGATTAGTCTCGAGATTTGCTGCAGGAACTCTCCGGACACTTCTCTTTGGCCTCACTGATTCAGTTTCTTCAGGTTTTAGTTTTGTCTGCTTTCTTTTAGGCTTTGCATCAGGTTTCTTTTTGGGTTGGGGAAGTGGTTCCCAGAAGTGTGAGGATGACCAACGCTCAAGCCACTTCCTCACTGAATTTGGTTCAACTGGATCATACTGGATGTTTAAGGGCATTGTGGTGTGCGATGATGCAACAAGCTAAAATAAGCCATAAAGCATATGTCAACTTCTCAATATATAGGAAGTATGACTATAATTTTAATGAACTAAAATAAGCAAGAAAGCAATCATGTGTAATGAAATGGCTGTATATAAGATAACACAGTTCATGATTGAGAAAGAAAGACCCACAAAAAACAACAAACCTCATAAGCTAGACAAACTAAAACAAAACATTCTTTGTAGGAGACTGTACCAGACAAGAGTCTCTTCCTAACAAATTATACAGAACCAACTTGAATGTTTAGCAAGTAGATTTTAAAAAATGTATCAAAAGGAACACAATTAGAGCCTCAATTTCTTGATTTCTTCCTCTTATGATTTTCATTTTTATGGCTCTATAAGCACATTACAAGAAAGTGAAGGAACTCATGATGCATAAGTATAACTAGCCATTCTACTACGTATTATAACATCCCAAAAAAACAAAAAAAAAAAAAAAAAAAAAAAAAAAAAAAAAAAAAAAAAAAAAAAAAACTTGTAGATGCATACCAACCAAAAGACTAAATGGAACCGTTTGCGGGCACGCTAGGAACCTTTTACGTGAACTAAGTCTGACCTTATAAATTGGATGCTTAGAGTTGTTAATGACAACTTGACCTCCCTACCCACCCGTCCCGTGCAAGGTATGAATGGTTCCAATATGATAAAATAATGTATATTATTGAGGTTACCTTAGTGCCAAATGCACTTTTTGATAGCTTCTCTGATCGGAGAGATGTTTCAAGCAAATCCGCCCGTTTCTTATCCTAAAGAAACAAAATAGAAGTAAGGAAAATCAGTTACATATCGAACAACAAAATACTGTGCATAGAAAGCAGAGGATGCAATCACACGGATGATGATGCCATCTAGAGAAGGAGTTACCACAAGTTCTCCTGGAGTGTGTTTTTGGAGAACATGACAACCATCGCCAGAGAGTCTGACCCTTCGTCCACGAGCCAGTGCCTGAAACTCAACAATTCCACGCATGCAACTCAAAGTAACAACCGCCTGTCTCCTTACCAAATGACCACGAACTTGTGCTTGGAGCCTTATGATGCCCTTGAGAGCCAAAAATGCTCGACGAGCCTTCACATGCAATTATGAATGTTAGTTTAGCCGTATAGGTACCTCATAGCATAAGATATAAAGACTAAAGATAAATAGTATAATGCCAAAACAGTTTCGGTGACATGAGAATAATAACATACATAGGCACAAGAAAACCTGATATGGAGACATAAAAGGAAGAGCAAACACGTCAGTATTACATACCAATTACTTTGTTTCTGGTTAAAAGATATGCCACACACAAAAGAATATATTTTTGAAAGGTCAAGTATTTGAAAAACAAACAGAAGGTCAGCACCTCATCTATTGGTGTTGTTATAATAGTTGCAAGTATAAATTAAAAGAGAAAGAGACATTGTAACAAATAACAGAAGCGTTTTGGAGGAGTCCGCAAGTCAACAGCATTTGCTTAGATCTCTCTGACCCATGAGAAGATGTTCAAATACTCGTTTTGTTTGAACATTGGCCCAAAAAACATCTAGGAACTTGAGAAATTTTAAGGAAACTAATTGAAGTTTTCTAAATAGAGAGAAAAGTTAAGAAATAGAACTCGTCAAAACAAGAGAATGCCTTGTTACAGTGTTGCTCTTTTTTTAGTTATTGGTTTAGTGGGCAGGATAACAAAGGACTCCCCTTTGATTAACTATATTCATTGCCAGACACATACTCAAAGAGAGGGAGACACACTCTTATGAGTATTGGTGTGAACCAAAACAAGGATAGAATGATAGATAGCAGTTTAACATAAAGATATAGCAAGTCAGTAGCCATTTAGGTACCACATTATTCCGTGGCTCTACATACCGTAAATTGGCAACTAAATAGAAGTTCAACATAGAAAGATATAGCAACTCATTAGCCATATAAGTACTACTTACTCTTTTGCAACAGGTAGCACTAGGAATATATATTCTAAGCAAAAATATACTTTAAACGAAGCATTAAATCAAGATAAAGAGCATTACCATGTAGCCCCTGAAAGCTGCCTGTGCAATCGTGGCAGCTTGCTCTAGCCTGATTGCTTCATCTTCGTTTGGAGTATTCAGCCCCATGGCAGTCCTTACAACTTCAATTGTATCACTTGTTAGGTTGTCACTGGACGTCTTCTCTAACTCCGTACGCTCTCCACCGGCCTGATGCAAAACAGGACGCACTGGGCTTGATATCACCATAGAATCATTATCGAAATCCTTTGATGGAGCCTTAGCAGTGACCGAGGTCTTTTTGACTATTGTAGCATCCTTCAAGGGAAAAAAAACAGTATTCAGGATCATATTATTTATATGTCAATCTTTTGAGAGACATTATATGACAGCCACTAAAGGAACAACGCTCCTCCTTCTTGGAGTTTGGGAAGGGTACGACTGTATGAGGTACGAAGCCTCATGAATTTAAGCAGAGGTTGTTTACTTTATTCCAATAACTAAGCAACTGACCATGTAGATAAAAAAATAAGTGATTGGTTTAAACAACATTTCCTTACTTTAGAGAGATTAGATTTCGATGATTTCTTCCCAAAAAGCACTGTCTTGATCCACTTTCCAGGAGACTTCCCCATCGTTTACGAACACTTATTAAAACTGATATAACCTTCACGTTTCTGCATGATGCAAAAGAAACTTTCAGTGCAGCTACAGGATAAAATAAATCAACCTCACAAACAACAACAAAATCGACCTAAATCTATTTACTGAATATTAGATTAAGTATCATTATAAGTTATTAAAATGTTACCATAAATACAATTAGATTCGGCTAAAAAGTCAAAATAAATGGGCCGACTTCGCTGTAAAACATCTTAATTATAAAGATCCACAACTCATAACATGTATAGTAAATACATAGATCTAGGTAAACTTATATTACTACACCTATACATTTTATAAACTAAAATTACAGCAATGTAACTAAAAAACATAATCCTAAACACAAAATAACACATTATAGAATATGTTTTAAACACAATGTGGTTCCAGATCTAGAAATGTACCTGAAATACAAAAGGTTTTCAGAACCCTAACTCACCAACCTGTAAAATAAAAAAACACCATTTAGGATTATAAGAATAAAATGAAGGTGATAAGCATTGATTAAGATTGTACCTTGAGATGGATAGCATAAGTTAATGGAATGTGTGTGTTTTGGAAGTAGGAGTGGGTTTTATTTTAGTAAAGTGATGGGTGTTGTTCAGCGGGAGCAGTTAATGAAAAACATCAGAAAACAACAAAACCAACGGCACGAATATCCTTACTTCCAGCGCTGTCTTTTACTGATTTACTTCTACGGATCCTAAGTTCTACTTTGTCCCTTTTCTTTCTTCTTTTTTTTTTTCTTCTTTTTTTTTTTTTTTTTCTTAATTTGTCAAATATCACTTTTTTTTTTCAAAAATAAATAAAATGGCTTGTTAAATTAGATTAAGAGTAAGTTACATGGATGGTCCTTGTGGTTTTCCCAAAATTTCATCTTTCGTCCCTGACGTATGAAAAACAGATGAAAACGTACAAAAACAGACGAAAGCGTAAGAAAAGGGCAAAGACGTATAAAAACGAACAAAAACGTATAAAAATGGACGGAATTATATAAAAACATATGAAAACGTAGGGACGAAAACATATAAAAACGGATCAAAACGTATAAAAATGACCGAAAACGTATAAAAAGAACGAAAAACTTTAAATTATAAACGGTCGTTATTATAAGGATAGACGATGCAAACGGTCGTTAGCCAAAAGGGCTAACGTGTAAATGATAACAGAATCCATTTGACTCCAGTTCAAAAAAGACCGCTAGTGTTATTTTTTTGCAAAGATAGAAACCGTCCATGCAACTTTAAACTTTGAAGGACGAAAATGAAATTTCGGGCAAACCACGGACCATCCATGTAATTTACTCTTAGATTAAATATTACTCCTATTAACATTTTGTATTTAGTAAAAAATGAAATAATTAGATAAGATTACATAAATACTACTAGTTATATAGCCCTGTGCACCGAGAGGGGTTTGGTATAAATCTTACATAATGTGTTTTTAACATAAGTCACACTGTATCTAAATTTTAATTATTTTTGCATTAAACTTATTCTAGTAATACAATTAGTTAATAATGTAAATTTCTATCTTAGCATGCTAAAGTTTGTTTGGTGTATACACGAAATTGCTACACAACATATATCTATGACATTATGTAAAATCTTTTATACTTATATAATTAAAATACATGTGCACACGTATGTTTTTACATAAACTTTATTATTATGTATTAATATTGATTAATATTTTGTATAGATTTTTGTTAGACGAAGTATTTGAATTCGTTTTATTGGCATGGTGTTGAGGTTGATGTTGTTTAAATTTAACTATTGATATCATGTTTAGCCATTATTCATGTTTAATAGCATGTGATTACCCTTGAAAAAATAATTTTTCGGATATCCTTAATTAACTCTAAGGAAAATTTACATGTGTCGCTGCTATATATACAATCTCGTGTGTTTATTTTCATCTCAGAGTAACCCGTGGGCCGTGGGGCCGTACATTCATTTTGATATTTATATTTTTGTTAATAATAATTTTAGTTGTATTCAGTTTTTAAACTCGTGTGTACGCGGGGGTTAAATTTATAAATATGAATAATATGAATCATTATTGAATGTGGATAGTAAAAAAAAAGTCATGGACATTCTTATTTAATCTCATAAAAAGGAATAATAAGTCGTTCACATATTTACAATCACGTGTATTCATTACATAATATAGTAACTCGTACTTTCATTTGAAATTTGTAAACAATATTTATAAATGACAACAACATGTTTTAAATATATATATATATATATATATATATATATATATATATATATATATATATATATATATATATATATATATATATATAGTGTAAGGTTATTGTAAGAACCAAATAAATTGCGAGAACTGCGAGAACCGCGAGAACCAATCTTAGCCTTTAAATTTTATGATCAATGGTTGAGAATGCACATGGCATTTTTGTAAATAAATAGAACTATTTTCCTGCATTTTTTAAAATTGAGGGTCAAAATAGGTATTATACATTTCATATTCAATTGTAACTGATTTGGTTCCATTAAATTAGCACATATAACTTCTCCCACTTGATTCAATCATATCAATTCCGAAAATATATCATAATTTAAAACACACACACTACTTATCATCTATCTCAGTTAAATTCCCCAATTACTAGGTTTTTTTCAATCGGAAAAAAATTGGGATTCTTAAAAAATCAAATCGGCCGTATTTTTGGTGAATAATGGAAGGTAATTTTATAGTTTTTTTATTGTACCGTTTTTTGATTGTACCATTCAGAAGCAGATCTGGATAACTCTTCTACAACGGTTATTCAGAAGCAGATCTGGATAGTTTTTTGATTGTACCATTTTTTTTGTAGCCGACCTTCGCAGTTGTAACCGACATGAAGCAAATCTGGATAACTCTTCTACAACGGGTGTGATAACGATGATATTCAGAAAAAAGTAACCGACCTGAAGCAGATCTCATATTCTCCAACGGGTAGGATTTCGTTATACTTTTAGCCGTTGCCGTTCATGAGATTAAATAAATATGTTATATGTTGTAGAGATAGAAGCATAGAAAGTATTATTGACAAGCATAGAAACCTCTGTTTGTTTAACTCTTTAATTTTTTATAATCATGATTTTGGATCTGGGTTATATGGGGCTGTGTTTAATTTAAATACATCTGTAATTGGTGCTGGTATTATGGTTTTACCTGCAACTATGAAGGTTTTAGGGTTGTTTATAATACATGTAATGTTTTCCTTTGTTATTCAGTTGTGATATAATTTAAGTATTATTTTTGGGAAACGATTAGGATGTTGCAAGTTTTTAATACACCTAAATGAATTTCAAACCTTTTCATTTGAAGCAGAGCATTCGAATTATTTAACAAAAGCAGAACCTTCGAATTATTTAATATGTTAAAGTTCCTTTAGTGTTTAAGGTTTTATGGATTGCATAAATAAAACGAAAGAGGTTTGCATATGTGTTTTATGGTTTGTATTAATAAAGGAAAGGATGTGCATATGTGTTTTTAAGGTTGATGTAAAATCAATGAAAATGTATGCATATATGTTTTAAAGTATGTGTATGTGTTAGAATTGGTGGTTGATTGTTATTATGATCTATGCGATACATCTTTAAATTATGCATATGTGTTAGGATGTGCATATGTGTTTTAAGTACATCTCTCATTTTATTAAGTATCTGGATACTTCTGTAAAAGCTAAATTAAAACTAGAGTGAACAAAACAGGTAATAGAAATTACATCTTCCATACCGAGCTTTCTGAAAAAGGTATATTACATTGGCACGTACCCGATGTTGCTTGAATTTTTTTTTCACGCACTTTACCTGAAGTATGTGCTTTATATCGATTATGTGAATTTTCACATTGCTTAACTTCACTGCATGTCTGCATTTACTTAGTTAAGGTCTTCTCACATCTCATTTTTACCGTGTTTGATTGTAATCTCTTAATGCTTGTTCTTTAGTGTGTGTTAATGCATTTGTTCCTAATTTGGATCAGTTGTATCGTTTTCTGGTGAGGAGGACAGGAAGAAAGTTCAATGCAGTGATTCTGAAGAGGCTCTTCATGAGCAAAGTTAACAAACCCCCAATTTCGCTATCTCGATTGACCCGTTACATGTCCAGCAAGGTATATCTAAGTTGTTATATATTTGATATTGCTTAATTTTTTGCGGAACATTATTGAGATAAGGATTTTTAAATTAAGATGCTAGAAGAGGTTAACTATATCAGTTGAATTTGTTTTGCATTTTAGTTATGTCAGGTCAAACAAAACTTTGTGGATGTGCGCTTACTTTAATTATTGCAACTTTAAAAATCGCAACCAATATTTAGACTAAAAAAATAGAGTAGTTTGTCTGTTTTCTTCTTGGTTTTTTATTGTGATGTGTTATATTGTTTTTGTAGGGCGACAAGGTTTATAAGCGGACGACAAGTTAAAGTTTTGCTATTATGATATTTCTTGGAATATGTAGAATCGAGAGCGAGACGATAAAAACACATGTGCACAAGGGCTAAAAACACATGGGCAGATTTCATGGCTAAAAACACATGTGCACAAGGGCTAAAAACACATGGGCAGATTTCATGGGCAGATTTCATGGCACAAGGGCTAAAAACACATGTGCACAAGGGCTAAAAACACATGTGCACAAGGGCTAAAAACACGGAGACGATGAACCAACTGTTAAAGACATTGTATTAAACACATGTGTACGCTTCATACATTTGTAATAAAATTAAATACAAGTGTAAACAAAATGGCGTTTGTGATAAATCTGAATATCATATAACTAGAGTAAGACAATTTGTAAATTTTGAAATGCTTAAATCTAATAATAAGGTTTTGTTGTTTGTATTTATATTTATGTAATATTTTTTTAAAGATATATGTGCAAAACACATGTGCACACAATGTTAAAAAAAACACATGTAAAAAAAAAACACACATGTAAAAAAAACACCTATGCATAAACAAAAAATACAATTATCACATAATGCAAAACACATGTGCACACAATTAAAAAAAAAATAAATAAAAAAAAACAAAAAAAAAAAACTCTAAAATTACGGGAACTAAAAAACGTTTTTTGTAAAAAAAAAAAAAAAAAAAAAAAAAAAAAAAAAAAAAAAAAAAAAAAAAATCAAATATAAAAAAAGTAATTTTACCATTATACCCTTTTGAATTAAATAATAAAAATTAATATAAGAAAAAATCTGATTGGTTGATGTTGGTTCTCGCAGTTCTCGCAATTTATTTGGTTCTGAAAATAACCCTTCCCTATATATATATATATATATATATAATCTAGGAGTTATAAAGTCTAGGGTTATTTATTAAATTTATAAAATTATTAAAACTAATAAGTTTACTTAAATGCATATAACTTATCTAAAATTTAACTACTAAAGTTTTATTAATTACTCTCTTTTTCTTTTTTTAAAAATTGACGCATGTATTTTTACACGGTTTATTTATTTATTTATTTTTTATTTTTATTTTTTTTGGATAAGATAGATTATTTTGACCAAATTGTTTCAATTTTGAATTTCCTATTGTCTAACGGGATGACTTCATTTCTACTACGTGACAATATTGAGCTATCCTACTAGTCAAATTAACCGAAACCTATTAAAATATTTTATTTTAGATTTTCTATGTTCTCTTGATATATAAGAGATTATCTCAAGTATAAGAACGAAATGTCAGAGGCGTTTGAGAGCATTCAATGCATATTTGATGTAGAATAATCAAATTCTTGTAGGGGTCTTTTTTTCGGATAACATCTCACACATCAAATTCATTCCGGATATTGTCTCAAATGCCATTAAAAATGCAACAACTTGAGAAAAGATAGACAATTAAGATGATAAAGGTGTGTCTAAATTAAGTGGTTTGAAGCAAATGTCTTAATTAGCCTTTTAATTGATAGACTTCGGTTTTAGTGAGTCTCCTAATTAAGAGACATTAAAGGTTTGAGCACACATTTTTTCCTATTAAGTAAAAAATAAACAAGCACTAAGGCTTGTAGAGACTTGTTTATTTCGGTCACACATTAGCTCAAACCGTTTTATACCTATGTTAACGTTTATCAATTTATGTTAATCTTTTTAACTCATGGGCATCAATATTGTTTTTGTTGTTATTAACATTTTTTTTAAAGGCCGTTATTAACAATTCCATCACTATTATTATTATTATGGAAATTATTATACTTATTAACGTGGTTGGGTTGTCAAAATAATATTTCCTATTGTCATTGTAAACAATATTGTTCGTTTTAATTGGATGAAATAATATTAATCAACTCAAAGTTTAGTACATACTTCGTTTACAAACTTTTATATTTTTTTTATAAATGTTCTAAATGATTCTCTAAAAGAACTTATTCCTATATGTATTTTTGTTTCATATAATAAAGAGTAGGTTAATATAATATAATTTCATTGGATTACTAAAAATGAATAATTCATTATTACGTATAAGTATATAAGAGAATTTGGTATGTGTATGATATAAAATTTGTATTAAAAAGCTAATTAAAAAATTTTCAAATGCATCTTTCATCACTTTGTAATAATTAAGATAAGAGGATGTTCATATTGATGATCTTTTAGATCATAATGTTCAACCTCGTTCTGTAAGGATCTTCGCCAAGAAAGAAGCATCTGTGAACTTTTTGATCGATTCGTTGGATGGAAGATCCACACTCAAACCGAAAGACGTTTTGGTGTTTGGATGGGTTGGAGGAAAACATGCGTGTGTGGATCTAACTGGGGTTTCTCATCTCATGGGTTTGAGTAGCCGGAGTTTTACAGTAGGACAGGCTGCTTTGAAAGCCGCCTCGTACAAAATGGCAAAACATGAGAAAACATGCATTAAAAATCAACATGTTTTTATTCCTTTCGCGTTTGATACTTTTGGTTTCGTTGCACCTGAGGCAATGAAGTTCCTCAACAGAGTTTAATGAGTTATGCATAGTAATGTTATGACACCTAGATCCACAGATGTAGTTTTCAAAAAAATTAGTTTTGCAATTCAAAAAAGGCTAGCGGCGCAGCTTGTTCACCGTTTGCCATTCACCTCCTTTATGTAAATTTATGTTTTATATTCATATAATAAAAGAGCTTTGATACATAGGCCTAACTAAAGAGGTCTAAAAGGAGACCTAATGCATAAATGAATTGTACAGTACTGTTACTGTACAATTCATTTATGCATTAGGTCTATTTTTAGACCTCTTTAGTTAGGTCCATCTATCATTTTCCATAATAAAAATCAAATCACATGTAAACACTCAACTAAAGTTATCAAGTACATGAAAACCTTAAGAAATAATTTAAATAACAAATCATGCCACAAAAATCACATAGATGAAAGAACCTTATATTTTGAGGGGAGTAGTTTAGTTTTTCCAATTCATGGGCTAATCTTCAAATTCGGTTGGGAAGAACTAGGAGAGAGTTTTCATTTTATGCATATTTGGCGTCGAGAGTAGAATCCATTTGTGAAAGCGGATTTTCTTTTCCTATTTGTGAAAACCCTTGTTTCATTGTTTTTTGAACCTTATACTCTCTTAAACCACTAAAAGGTTTTCTTCCCATTAGAGGTTGGATATCATTTTCAATGTTTGATACGTCAAGTAAATCAATATGTTAATGTGTTTTTACACTCGTACATTCTAGTAACTTAAAAAGATGAGAAGACTATTTGAATTACCTTTTTGATTGTGATGAGTATAATTGATTACAAATAGTCTATAATATAAATAGTTTTTACAATTAACTTTTTGCAACCAACTTACTGATAGATATGAAAAGACTTCATAAACATTTAGATTGAACGTTGGGTTGACATTAATGGTTAAAAAAATGAAACAACCTCAAAAAGATGTTTTAGATGCGAGCTTATTGGTATGAATGTATGATAGAAACGAGAAACCCTTGTTTTTTTAAATGAAGTAAATATGTAACGACATTTTCTAACACTCATGGCAACGTTTTCTGAAAATATTGTATATTGATTTGGCTTCAAAATATACGAATGTATTGATTAGTTGAATGACTTCAAAATCCTTAAAAGAATAAAACTTGTCGTAAGTCACTCGCTTATCCCTTATTTGTAATTACATAGTCTTGAAATTCTTGCATCCCAGCTTAATGATCTTACAAATTGCTCTTGGAGTGATCGATTGATTTTCATTTTATGTTAGGCTTGTATGAGTTAATTTATTGCATTTAATAACCTAGCTCAAACACTCTGTTCAAAAAAATAGAGGGGAAGAAAATTCGTATTTCATCCTAAAAGTGGGTGAAATTTTTGAAAGCAAAATCTTTCCTCTTTCACTCATTTACATTCACATTCCTTCCTAAAATAACATAACACGAGTTTTTTTTTACATTTTATCACTTTTTTTTCTCCTATTACTCAACTTGAAAACACATTTTACTCACCCCATACTCAACTTTAGAATAGAATAGATTCCTATATAGAGTAAATTCTAAAGAGTACTTACCAAGTCTCAAAATAAGTGTAACTTTGAAAACACACAAGTTTTTAAAAATGTCAGGTAACTACACTATATATCTATCTTTCTATTTGTATCTATTAAATTCTCTTTGAATGTGAAGTAGTGTTACACCCGTTTCCCATCAAGGTATTGTTAAATAGAAGTATTAAACTTTTGTTAGGATGAATATGAATGTTTCTTAAATATTGTGGCTAGTAAGGAAGATTAGGAACTATTTTGGCCAAAATATAGAATCTTAGAATAGAAGGACTAATATTGTCAATTGGCCTAAGTAGAATAAATATAAAAAGGGAAAATTAGTCTCATTTGAGACTTATCCAGGTTTGAAGAGATTACCTCAAGGTGAAGTAAGGGTTTGAGAAGAAAAAGAAGAAGGTATCAAGATCATCCTTAATTGAGTTAATTTAGGGCTATTGTGGTGATTATTAAGGTCAAGAGACCTTCAATTTCATATCCTTAATCAAGTAAGCAATTTCCCTAATCTTTGTAATTAGGGTCTTGAAGTTTAGAAGTTTAAAGTAGTTATAGAAGATGCCTAATTCATTGAAATTACTAGTTATAGTCTTTAATTAAGATTAATTGTTGTTTAGGAAGCTTAAGGAAGTGGTGACTCTACTTGGTAGAAGTCCTTGGAAATAAGGTAAGTATAGTGGGTTGATGTTATGTTATATTGAAATACGATTAATTGATTATGTTATAGTGGTTGGAGTTTGTTATAGTTTAGCTTGGATCCATAGCTTTGCATATTATGTAGTGTATATACCAATTCAAAGGTATGTGCTTATGTTATAGATGCTCCATGAATTTCTTATGTGTTGTTATAGTTTTAATTGCAATTGACCCATTTACTTACTAAGCAATTGCTTATGTTATAGTTGATGACATTTTGTAGGTCCTAGCAAGGAGGATAAAGGTAAGATACAAATGTAGGATGGAGTTTGCTTGAGCTCCTAGTCGAGTTTGTCTTTTGGAACCAAGGTGTTAAAGTTGGAAGCCCCGAAGAGTCAAGTCGTTTTGGTATATTTCCAAGTGTCTTGATGTTCTTTCCGTTAGTAGTTGTCCCTACGTTTATGTTCTCTAAAACATCAAGTCAATGTGTCAAGTTCTTGTAATTATGGGTCATGGAGTTAAAAATGATGTTTGGCGTAAAGCCAATTACTTGTTTTGATGGTTAAAGTGTAAGGATTATTAGTGATAGTTGCTCTTATATGAGTTACAAGTTGTTTTACAGGTTTATGGTAATGTTTAAAGGGATATGTAGTTTTGTTGAGTTAAAGGGTAATAAGTCTGCACAAAATGTGCAGGTCTGGGTTCCTGACGGCGTCGCGTTCAGAACCTGACACCGTCGCATTTTCACCAAAGTCTTCTGAGCCGTCACGATTATAATCTGACGCCGTCGCAATTTTTCCAAAAACTTTCTGAGCCGTCACAACGTATACTCAGACGGCGTCGCTCTTATAGCTTGACGCCGTCACGTTTAAAAATAAAACTTCCAGACTTCTTTTCATTCGTTGTCATTCATGTTAATAATAAAAGTTTTAAAATTTCCGTTTTGGGGGCGTAACAAGTAGACATGTTTAATAAAAACACAAGGAACATGGAAGTAATGTTTTAATACATCATGTAATTAATTGTTTGATTGTAATTAAGAGTATTAATGGGGTTATGTTTGTTTCATTTCTTAAGTATTTAGTAAAAGTTTATTGGACAGGCAATTTGAATCTGAAATATATATACTTGAGTTAATTACATAAATCGTCTTTATGGTTGTAGTAAAATTGCATTTTTGGTCCTAAAACGTAATTAACTACACCAATGGTCCTTGTGGTTGTTCAAATTGGGTTGACCGGTCCTTTGACTGATTTTCCATCCAATTGGACGTTAACTAATTCTACCATCAGGGGCAATTTCATCCATTCGCATATGATATATACCTAACTTAAGTCTTTGACTTATAGTTTCTCTTTTTTATTTCATTGATCGTCCATCCTTCTTCACCTCCCTCTCACACATGTAATCCTTGTGGTGTTTTTATTTGAATGTGCTTAAAGAAAGTTCAGGTGTGTAAAGAACATAGTGTATTTTCATGTTTACTTCAATTTTGTTCTTGGTTTTTAAAGAATGTACACTTGTTGTTAATGTGTCACAATTCTCAATTTCCGGTCATTTCTCAAACTCCATATTCATCATTTCATATCAATTTATTCATGATTTTTCATTTCACCTTAAACGCGTAAATTTCATATTAAATAAACGTTATCGCGTGAGTTATTATTTTGAACATTTAATCCGTTACTTCCAAAAATGATCCCGATATATTTTTATACTTACATTTAGTTTATAAAAACTATATTTTGAGTTTACCTAGTGTTCTAAATTTATTTTGTATATAAATCGTTAAAGTTATATTATTACGACGTTTTTCTTAAAAACTACACGAAAATTTTTATATCACTCAAATTTCGCAAGGAATGTATTTTTACAATTTTTATGATATCATTATACTCTAATTTGATCTATTAAAAATTTCTTTTACCAAAAATCACCTTAAACACACTAATGTACACATTACCTTACAAGTTACATTTATCTACACAATTTACTTACACATCTTTGACAAATTATATACAAGTAATAAGAAAAAAAATATATATATATATATATTGTGAACACAATCCCCCCATATCCGGCCATGGGGGGGGGAGGTAGTCAAGGTGGGTAGCTTTTTGTCTACAAAATCAAACTTATACACAATCTTCAATCATTTATTTCATTCAATCAATATCAAAGTTAGTAAAAACTTTTTCCTTCTCTCTTGTCTTCCTCTTCTCAACCGGCCACATCAAGGAGTTCAAAGGGATTCATCAAAATTTTGCTAATCAAGTTTTAAACAATCTAGATAACACTCTCATTAAGGTTTTGAAATAAAAACCTAGGGTGTTTAGGCTAAACCTTGTTCTTTGCACCTCATCATATCACTAGTAAGCATCTCATGTTTATTTTCATCTTAAATATTCATTTCATACTCATCTCATCATTTTTGAGCAAAAACATGCAAGACTTGTGTTGTTTATACCATTTTTCCATTGATTTTAGAGATATATATATATAAAGGTCATCCTATAATTATCCCCTTGGTATATGTTGGTCTTGATGATGTCTAGGAACCCATGACACCCTAAGAAGGTGTATGGTAGGATTAGAATAGCTTTGGAGTTGATTTGAAGGGATTGGAATAGGTTTAGTACGAGAAAAACTATTTTCGACAAGTATATAAAAGTGTTCTGTCCCTATTTTGTTTTTCTGGAAAATCCGACAGTAGGCACGAAATTTTGGCCTTGATATTTAGAAAATATACTTTAAAACGAATCCGTGGCCGCTTGAACGGAATAAAACGGAGTTATAACGAAGAAGTTATGGATTTTACAAGTTTGACGACGAAATATATATTTTTCAGAAATTTCAGCATACTATTTTTATCTTGTACGAGTCAAAAACGAGCCTTAAGCTTTACAAATTATTTCGACTTATCAAAAATATATTAGTATACGTTGATACGAAGCTAAGGACATATAATACGTAGAAAACGGATTTGAAACGACTAAGATATGCACGTTTTCATAAAATTGCCGTAACTATTATTTTCTGAAAAACTATATTATTTTTACGAGATAAGTATTACGGTAACTAAAACGACCATGTTGAAGGCAGTTTTTAACGATGATGTGGAACTTTTAGGAACGAAATGTCTTCTAATAAAATTAAGATCACCAAGCATATTTTTCAAAACAATCAACCGTTTGTATAGCGGAGTTTTAATAAATTATTTACGGATGCTTAAACTTAGCCGAAACTCACTTTTTACACAACATATTAGACAAAATCACCATCTTTAACCCTTATTATCTTTATGTTCGAGACCTTTATGTCGAAAACTCCTGAACTGAAACTTCTAGATTTTGATACAAGCTTTCCAAAACCGTCGAGTTCGTTTCCTAACGATCGACGTACACCATTTTACGACTAGTTTTTCAAAGCCATTTTTGTCACTTTCAAGAAATTTCCGACGACTTTATTTTACGACGAAAAGTGATAATTTCACTATAAATCATTACGAAACCATTGTAGGATGACATTTTGACGTAAATACTTATAAAGTGATTTAAGAATGGTCAAGACGTCAAAAGAGTATTTTTCGACGAAGAGTATTTTTTTTCAAAACTCGCAAATGGTATAAATAACATACGAAATGCATGCATAACATTACATCATAACTCATTACGTATCATATCATTCATAATAGGTCATTTTCGAGATTCACGCTACATTTCAGTGTACTCACTTTTGTCTCCGCATCATCAAGTGAGTTTTCATAGCCCCACTTTCTATTATTTAATTGTTTACAAACTTTTGGGGGAGATACATGCTCAACTACATGTTTTTATAAATACAAATACTCAAAATATTTACACTTTTATGCTACGCTATACTTTTTATACATGATTGCATAATACTTGATAACATTTATACTTAATAATATTTACACTTGATTGCATTATACTTGATTGTGTTACACTAAACTTGAAAGTCTCCTTGGATAACACACGCATTTGGGTTTCGGAGATGAAGTAGAACCAATGCTATTACTTTCCTTGTGAGTTCATACCCCGCTTTAACTCATTTAAATTCCTATAAACTATTTGGGGCGAGATATGTGCTTATTTATCCAAACATTTAAACTCTTTTGCCAAACAACATACTTATACTCTAGACTTGGTGTGTGTATTGACTAGACTTAAACAAACATCCCAGCATTTATATGTTGGAAGGCCATTAATTTGGATACAGCCCAACGTGCGTCGTTGGAGGAACATCCCAGCATTTATATGTTGGAAGGCCATTAATTTGGATACAGCCCAACGTGCGTCGTTGGAGGAACATCCCAATATTTATATGTTGGAAGGCCATTTATATGGATACAGTCCAACGTGAGCGTTGGAGGAACATCCCAACACGAGTTGTTGGAAGACCCTTGTGGTGACATTTATACTTTTAACCATCTTAATGTGCATATACATGATTGTCATACTATTTTTAGCAGTGGGTTGTAAACACACAGGTTGCAAGTTTTGTATGGGCGGGACTTGGAACTGAGTGGATTTACGATGCCTTTGCTTTGTGAACTATTCTATATGACCAAAAACTTAGACTTTGTTGCATGAACGTTCTTTAAAGGCTTTATATTTCAACACAAACTCTATGAACTCACTCAACCTTTGTGTTGACACTTTTTAGCATGTTTTATCTCAGGTACCTAAGGCATTCACTTCATGGCATGCATATGGACATATCATAGAGTCGTGGTGACGACGCGTCTCACTTGGGATTTATACACTTTAAAAACATCGTTTGGCTTGTAACAAACTTATTTCCGCACAAGTTGATTTTCATTTGAGACCAATACTTTGTAAACTCTGATTGTTTTAATAAATTAAACGATGTGTTTTCCAAACGACACTTTAGGTCGTTCAATATAACTGTAACTTTGATGCTATGACAGTCCTCCCCAAGGTATTCAATTCCGCTGCAAAACAGGTAATTTGGGGGTGTGACAGATTGGTATCAGAGCATCGGTTATAGAGAACTAGGTTGCATCATTGACCCTAGACTATAACCACATCATCATAGCATCTCATCATATCATTATAAGTGCATATTCTTTATACATGCGAACTTATGACTCAACACCAAACATCATATGAGTCGATTAGTCCAAGCATTGCATAGTTACTCCTAAATTATACATAGCCTGATCACCTATGTCTAATTCAGGAAGAATCATGCAATGAAGGGAGTAGTAGTCTCATATGAGTAAGCAATTCCGTAATCGAGCCAAATTTTCAAAAGATTTTCTTCAAACCACTTGTTTCCAGTTTGATCCGCGTGACAGTTCTTGTTTGATGAGTTGCAAAGATCAAGCTAGAAACAAGTTGTTACCTAAACCGATTTAGCCTAATCGTATGACAGTTCTTGTTTGATGAGTTGTGGGATTAAGTAAAATCGGTTACAAAAAAAAAAGTCTTTTGAAAATTTTGCTCGAGAATGGGAAAGCCTGCCTTATCAAGCCTAGTCATAAGAGAGCATGTATTTAGGACGAGAAATGCTCACGATAGCACGGGAACGTACCTTGTTGGATGAGTAACTCATATGCATGAACATTGACATAATCATTTAGACCATACATGAGCATAAACTTTTAGAACCCTTGTCGCGTTTTGGGCCATAGTATCATTAATCGAATCACGAGGACGTGATTCCTCTGACATGGGAAGAATGTCACAATTCTCAATTTCCGGTCATTTCTCAAACTCCATATTCATCATTTCATATCAATTTATTCATGATTTTTCATTTCACCTTAAACGCGTAAATTTCATATTAAATAAACGTTATCGCGTGAGTTATTATTTTGAACATTTAATCCGTTACTTCCAAAAATGATCCCGATATATTTTTATACTTACATTTAGTTTATAAAAACTATATTTAGAGTTTACCTAGTGTTCTAAATTTATTTTGTATATAAATCGTTAAAGTTATATTATTACGACGTTTTTCTTAAAAACTACACGAAAATTTTTATATCACTCAAATTTCGCAAGGAATGTATTTTTACAATTTTTATGATATCATTATACTCTAATTTGATCTATTAAAAATTTCTTTTACCAAAAATCACCTTAAACACACTAATGTACACATTACCTTACAAGTTACATTTATCTACACAATTTACTTACACATCTTTGACAAATTATATACAAGTAATAAGAAAAATATATATATATATATATATATATATATATATATATATATATATATTGTGAACACAATCCCCCCATATCCGGCCATGGGGGGGGGGGAGGTAGTCAAGGTGGGTAGCTTTTTGTCTACAAAATCAAACTTATACACAATCTTCAATCATTTATTTCATTCAATCAATATCAAAGTTAGTAAAAACTTTTTCCTTCTCTCTTGTCTTCCTCTTCTCAACCGGCCACATCAAGGAGTTCAAAGGGATTCATCAAAATTTTGCTAATCAAGTTTTAAACAATCTAGATAACACTCTCATTAAGGTTTTGAAATAAAAACCTAGGGTGTTTAGGCTAAACCTTGTTCTTTGCACCTCATCATATCACTAGTAAGCATCTCATGTTTATTTTCATCTTAAATATTCATTTCATACTCATCTCATCATTTTTGAGCAAAAACATGCAAGACTTGTGTTGTTTATACCATTTTTCCATTGATTTTAGAGATATATATATATAAAGGTCATCCTATAATTATCCCCTTGGTATATGTTGGTCTTGATGATGTCTAGGAACCCATGACACCCTAAGAAGGTGTATGGTAGGATTAGAATAGCTTTGGAGTTGATTTGAAGGGATTGGAATAGGTTTAGTACGAGAAAAACTATTTTCGACAAGTATATAAAAGTGTTCTGTCCCTATTTTGTTTTTCTGGAAAATCCGACAGTAGGCACGAAATTTTGGCCTTGATATTTAGAAAATATACTTTAAAACGAATCCGTGGCCGCTTGAACGGAATAAAACGGAGTTATAACGAAGAAGTTATGGATTTTACAAGTTTGACGACGAAATATATATTTTTCAGAAATTTCAGCATACTATTTTTATCTTGTATGAGTCAAAAACGAGCCTTAAGCTTTACAAATTATTTCGACTTATCAAAAATATATTAGTATACGTTGATACGAAGCTAAGGACATATAATACGTAGAAAACGGATTTGAAACGACTAAGATATGCACGTTTTCATAAAATTGCCGTAACTATTATTTTCTGAAAAACTATATTATTTTTACGAGATAAGTATTACGGTAACTAAAACGACCATGTTGAAGGCAGTTTTTAACGATGATGTGGAACTTTTAGGAACGAAATGTCTTCTAATAAAATTAAGATCACCAAGCATATTTTTCAAAACAATCAACCGTTTGTATAGCGGAGTTTTAATAAATTATTTACGGATGCTTAAACTTAGCCGAAACTCACTTTTTACACAACATATTAGACAAAATCACCATCTTTAACCCTTATTATCTTTATGTTCGAGACCTTTATGTCGAAAACTCCTGAACTGAAACTTCTAGATTTTGATACAAGCTTTCCAAAACCGTCGAGTTCGTTTCCTAACGATCGACGTACACCATTTTACGACTAGTTTTTCAAAGCCATTTTTGTCACTTTCAAGAAATTTCCGACGACTTTATTTTACGACGAAAAGTGATAATTTCACTATAAATCATTACGAAACCATTGTAGGATGACATTTTGACGTAAATACTTATAAAGTGATTTAAGAATGGTCAAGACGTCAAAAGAGTATTTTTCGACGAAGAGTATTTTTTTTCAAAACTCGCAAATGGTATAAATAACATACGAAATGCATGCATAACATTACATCATAACTCATTACGTATCATATCATTCATAATAGGTCATTTTCGAGATTCACGCTACATTTCAGTGTACTCACTTTTGTCTCCGCATCATCAAGTGAGTTTTCATAGCCCCACTTTCTATTATTTAATTGTTTACAAACTTTTGGGGGAGATACATGCTCAACTACATGTTTTTATAAATACAAATACTCAAAATATTTACACTTTTATGCTACGCTATACTTTTTATACATGATTGCATAATACTTGATAACATTTATACTTAATAATATTTACACTTGATTGCATTATACTTGATTGTGTTACACTAAACTTGAAAGTCTCCTTGGATAACACACGCATTTGGGTTTCGGAGATGAAGTAGAACCAATGCTATTACTTTCCTTGTGAGTTCATACCCCGCTTTAACTCATTTAAATTCCTATAAACTATTTGGGGCGAGATATGTGCTTATTTATCCAAACATTTAAACTCTTTTGCCAAACAACATACTTATACTCTAGACTTGGTGTGTGTATTGACTAGACTTAAACAAACATCCCAGCATTTATATGTTGGAAGGCCATTAATTTGGATACAGCCCAACGTGCGTCGTTGGAGGAACATCCCAGCATTTATATGTTGGAAGGCCATTAATTTGGATACAGCCCAACGTGCGTCGTTGGAGGAACATCCCAATATTTATATGTTGGAAGGCCATTTATATGGATACAGTCCAACGTGAGCGTTGGAGGAACATCCCAACACGAGTTGTTGGAAGACCCTTGTGGTGACATTTATACTTTTAACCATCTTAATGTGCATATACATGATTGTCATACTATTTTTAGCAGTGGGTTGTAAACACACAGGTTGCAAGTTTTGTATGGGCGGGACTTGGAACTGAGTGGATTTACGATGCCTTTGCTTTGTGAACTATTCTATATGACCAAAAACTTAGACTTTGTTGCATGAACGTTCTTTAAAGGCTTTATATTTCAACACAAACTCTATGAACTCACTCAACCTTTGTGTTGACACTTTTTAGCATGTTTTATCTCAGGTACCTAAGGCATTCACTTCATGGCATGCATATGGACATATCATAGAGTCGTGGTGACGACGCGTCTCACTTGGGATTTATACACTTTAAAAACATCGTTTGGCTTGTAACAAACTTATTTCCGCACAAGTTGATTTTCATTTGAGACCAATACTTTGTAAACTCTGATTGTTTTAATAAATTAAACGATGTGTTTTCCAAACGACACTTTAGGTCGTTCAATATAACTGTAACTTTGATGCTATGACAGTCCTCCCCAAGGTATTCAATTCCGCTGCAAAACAGGTAATTTGTGGGTGTGACATAATGTTATGGGGTTAAAATTGCAGGTGGTAAACCTAAGTCAGTCTCATTTGAAATCCACCATGGCGGGTGCTTTACACTAACACCTCGCAGGTCTTACATTGGTGAATAGGTATCATCTGTTGATGTTGGTGATATTGATGAGTTTTGTTTACATGACCTTAAAGAAGTAGTTAAACTGGGTTATGGTGTAGCAGACTTAATATACTACTATTTCTACTACGTGACAATATTGAGCTATCCTACTAGTCAAATTAACCGAAACCTATTAAAATATTTGATTTTAGATTTTCTATGTTCTCTTGTTATATAAGAGATCATCTCACGTATAAGTAACGAAATGTCGGAGGCGTTTGAGAGCATTTAATGCATATTTGATGTAGAACAATCAAATTTTTGTAGGGGTCTTTTTTTCGGATAACATCTCACATATCAAATTTATTCCGGATATTGTCTCAAATGCCATTAAAAATGCAACAACTTGAAAAAGATAAACAATTAAGATGCCAAGGGTGTGTTTACTAAATTAAGTGGTTTGAAGCAAATGTCCTAATTAGCCTTTTAATTGATAGACTTTGATTTTAGTGAGTCTCCTAATTAAGAGACATTAAGGGTTTGAGCCCACATTTTTTCCTATTAAGTAAAAAATAAACAAGCATTAACGCTCACAGAGACTTGTTTATTTCAATCACAGGTTAGCTCAAACCGTTATATATATATATATGTTAGCTTTTATCAATTTATGTTAATCTTCTTAACTCATGAGCATCAATATTGTTTTTATTGTTATCAACAATTTTTTTTGGAAAGGCCGTTATTAACAATTCTATTATTATTATTATTATTATTATTATTATTATTATTATTATTATTATTATTATTATTATTATTTTATTTTATTTTTTTTAAACAAACACTTTTATTAAAAACTCATAGGATTACAAAAAATTAGTGGGGAGCCTCGAAACCAACTGAGCCCCCACACTTTTATTAAAAACGATATTATTATTATTATTATTATTATTATTATTATTATTATTATTATTATTATTATTATTATTATTATTATTATTATTATTATTATTATTATTATTATTATTATTATTATGGTTATTATTGTTATTCTTATTAACGTGGTTGGGTTGTCAAAATAATATTTCCTATTGTCATTGTAAACGATATTGTTCGTTTTAATTGGTTGAAATAAAATTAATCAACTCAAAGTTTAGTACCCGCCACCTCAAGTGCCAAAGTAAAATGGTTCCTCTTCCTTCCTCGCCCCCTTTTTTCGATATATGCGGCGACGGGTTCCCAAAGAAGAGGGGACAACTTCTTTCTCCTTTGCATTGCTCAATCTTCCTTTTCTGAGTTCGTTTACAAACTTTTATATTTTTTTAAATGTTCTAAACAGTTCTCTAAAAGAACTTATTCCAATATGCATTTTGTTGCATATAATCAAGAGTAGGTTAATATAATATGAATTCATTGGATTACCAAAAAATGAATAATTCATTATTACGTATAAGTATATAAGAGCATTTGGTATGTGTATGGTATAAAATATGGGATTAAAAAGTTAATTAAAAGATTTGCAAATGCATCTTTCATCACTCTCTAATAATTCAGATAAGAGTATGTTCATATTGATGATCTTTGAGATCATAATGTTCAACCTCGTTCTGTAAAGATCTTCGCCAATAAGGAAGCCCTTGTGAACTTTTTGACCGATTCGTTGGATAGAAGATCCACACTCAGATCGGCAGAAGTTTTGGTGTTTGGATGAGTTGGATGGAAACATGCGTGTGTAGATCTAACCGGGGTTTATCCTCTCGTGGGTTTGAGTAGCCAGGTTTTACAGTAGGGCAGACTGCTTTGAAAGCCGCCTCGTACAAAGTGGCAAAACACGAGAAAGCGTGCATTGTAAATCAACATGTTTTTATTCATTTACCGTTTGATACTTTTGGTTTCGTTGCACCTGAGGCAGTGGAGTTCCTCAACAGAGTTCAACGAGTAATGCATAGTAATATTATGACACCTACATTCACATATGTAGTTTTCAAAAAAATCGATTTTGCAATTCAAAAAATGCTAGCGGCGCAACTTATTGACCATTTGTCATTCACCTCCTTTATGTAAATGTCATAAAGATGTTTTTTGACTAATTTAATGATCATGACTTTATGATAAAGCTTACATGCCTCTAGTTTTCCACCATGGGCTATAAATGCCATTCAGGAGGCATGAAATTTAAAACCATGTTTTATATTCATATAATCAAAATAAAATCGCATGTAAAAACTCAAATAAAGTCATCAAGTACATGAAAACCTTGAGAAATAATTTAAATAACAAATCATGCCACGAGAATCACATAGACGAAAGAACCTTATATTTTGAGGGGAGTAGTTTAGTTTTTCCAATTCATGGGCTAATCTTCAAATTCGGCTGGGAAGAACTCGGAGAGGGTTTTCATTTGACGTATATTTGGCGTCGAGAGTAGAATCCATTTGTGAAAGCAGATCTTCATTTCCTATTTGTGAAAACCCTTGTTTCATTGTTTTTTGAACGTGATACTCTCTTAAACCGCTAAAAAGTTTTCTTCCCATTAGAGGCTTGATATCATTATCAATGTTTGATACGTCAAGTTAATCAATGTGTTAATGTGTTTTTATACTCGTACATTCTACGTAACTTAAGATGATGAGAAGACTATTTGAATTACCTTTTTGATTGTAATGAGTATAAATGATTACAAATAGTCTATAATCTATAAATAGTTTTTACAATTAACTTTTTGCAACCAACTTACTGATAGATATGAAAAGACTTTAATAAACATTTAGATTGAACGTTGGGTTAAAATTAATGGGTAAAAAAATTGAAACAACCTCAGATGTTTTAGATGCGAGCTTATGAGTATGAATGTATGATAGAAATGAGAAACCTTTTTCTTTTTAAATGAAGTAAACATGTTACGACATTTTCTTACACTCATGGCAACGTTTTTTGAAACTATTGTATATTGATTTGGCTTCAAAATATATGAATGTACTTGATTAGTTGAGGGACTTACAAAATTCTTAAAAAATAAAACTTATCGTCAGTCACTCACTTACCCCTTATTTGTAATTATATAGTCTTAAAATTCTTGTATCCCAACTTAATGATTTTACAAATTGCTCTTGGAGTGATTGATTGATTTTTATTTTATATTAGGCTTGTATGAGTGAATTTATTGCATTTAATAACCTAGCTCAAGCATCAATGTGTTCTAAAAAAAGTAAAAGAAGGGGGAGTAAAGTTGTGTTTCACCTTAAAAGTAAGGTGAAAGTTTTGAAAGCAAAATCCTCCCTTTAGCCATTTACTTTTACTTTCTTTCTTAAAAAAACTTTAAGAACATGAGTTTCTTTTTTTTTTCTTTTTTTTTATCACTTTATTTTTCTTTCCTCTCTTTTACTCAACTTGAAAACACAATGTACTCACCCCAAACTCAACTTTAGAATAGAATAAATTCCAATATAAAGTAAATTGAAAAGAGTACTTACCAAGTCTCAAAATAAGTGTAACTTTAAAAACACACAAGTTTTTAAAAATGTCCGCTAACTACACTCTATATCTAACCTTCTATTTCAATCTAATAAATTCTCATTAGATATGAAGTAATGTTTTAATATATTTTTTGAACTTAGTAATGTTTTAATATATGATGTAGTTAATTGTTTGATTCTGATTAAAAGTATTAATGGGGTTATGATTGTTTCATTTACTTTTTCTTACGTATTTTGTAAAGTTTATTGGGCGGGTGGTTGGAGTCCAGATTATACTTTAAAGTAAAAAATATGAAATTTGATAAACTTAAAAGGCCTAATCAGTCTAATATATTTCGAGTGATCATTTTGCGTTGTTTTTGTTAGTACAAAAAGTGTGACTGCTTTGGATATGGATTGAGACGCTTGCTGGGTCGGGCTAACAAGTTATCAGTGGATTGGATCTGTACTAAACCAAGTAGTGAGATGATTCCCTACACAAATGAAGGTAAACCGTTAGCTTCCCCACGATTAAGCTTCGGCTTGAGAGTAAGTATTCATGTTTATCAGAGAATATTAAAGTATGTGTATTAGTATGTGTGAGAAAGTCATACCATGTAAGAGTATTAGATAGTTCCTTTTATAGGCGAGTCCACTATTAGGGTTTCCTAGTATTTCGCTTATAATTGTTAGTGGCCATAGTTGGACCCTTTTCGGGCAAGGTTCCGCAGTAATCGTAGTTGCGGACGCATATCACCTTCCGCGGTCATGAGCCTGATCCGCTGGGTGTTCTACGTGCGTCTTTGTATCCAGACCATGGCCAATTTGTCATTGGGCTTAGTGACGATCCAGTATTTTTGGTTGTTTTACCTTGTTGGGCTTGCGCCCAAAGTGAGTATAGCACGAGCTAGGCCCAATACGCCTGATGTACGTGTTATACGTCATCAAGTCACCCCAGTCTAGTTCGTTCATTGTGTGCGATGTATCAGTTGCGTGCGGCGAATGTTGCTAGCCTAAGGTATCAAAATGGTTCTGCTACCGCTATACCAAAACGTCTTTTTGCTTCCTTGACGCTTCCCTATTAGGTAGGTGAAGCGTGAGACGTGGACGTTTATGGGCTTTTCATCTTTTGACTGATTTGACTGGGTGGCCCACTTATCTTACTGTCATCCTCATCTTTTACCTTTAATCCTAACCGTCAACCCAATCGTCATTGACACGTGCAATCTTCTGGGATTAACTTGAATAAAATATACCGTGGGTATAAATACCCGATTTGGTTTTTACTATTCAACTTTGCCTCTTCCACTGTTTTTCGCCATTGTTGAAATTCCTTCAAGCTGTTAATCTGTTCATCTTGTATCGCACTCTTCTTCGAGAGATTTTTCAGTTCCCAGGTTAGATTTCAATACTTTTCCTTCTGCCATGGGAAATATCATCGACATTAAGTGCCATCTTACCCAGAGGGCATTTGAAACCTTTTGTAATAAGTTTTATATTCCCCCTGAGGTTCATCCGGAAGTTCCTTCACCAAACCAAACTATACACGGGCATCCTGGGGGGAAGATTGGTTTGTATACTAGGTTTTTTGATTTTGCCAACTTTCGGTTGCCTTTGTCTGTTTTTCTTGTAGATATCCTTAGGTATTATCATATCAACATATCTCAGCTTTCGGTTACAGGAGCAGCCAAGGTTTCACATTTTGAAATTTTGTGTTGTGTTCACGGTATTATACCAACCGTTGGGTTGTTTTGTTGTTTTTATGTGAATTCAAAGACTAAAAGGTGGATGTCATTTAGTAAGCACGATGGTGCCACTATCTGTTACAAAAAGCCTCTTGACTCCTTCAAAAATTGGAACAACCAATTTTTCTAGGTTGACGATTTTGCTTGACCTGCTTCCTTTTCGTGGCATACGAATAAGAATGTCATTAATCCTAAGGCTGGCGAGTTTAGTGTGAATGATTATGCTACCCTTGCCGCTCATCCTGCTCCATTCCGGAAATTTTTGGAATCATTCCTCTGTTGGGTTGGTATAAGTCGTTACTACCTTTTGAATGAGGATACTTATCCCGAATTTGTTTACGGCGACGAAGTGGGTGGGTGTTCGTTATCTCGTACATATTTGTTCCTTCTTTTGCTGCTTTGGAATTTGCTTTTAACTTGCTCCTCTTGTTGTACAGTGATGGATTGTTTGCTTTTATCAATGTTGTGGATCCTACCAAGGTAAAAGTTATTGAGAGGGAGCGGTTCGAAGGGGAACCAAGGCTTTTAGATGCTACTGTTGGCTCCTTTCATTTGCGCCCACTCGCTCAGATGGCGAACTGGAGGCTAGTGTCGATGAGCTTTTTGTATATGATGGCGGTGATAGTATTGCTGGAGAAGTTGTTGCTACAGATCAGTTAGTTACGGAGGTTGTGGCTCCGGTGGCTGACGATGATTTTGTTGGGCCGAAGCGAAAAAGGAAGGAAAAAAACTCTTCCGTAGGTGCTAATGAACCTTCTCACTCTGCAAAGAAACTAAGGGATGACCACGGAACTTCTAGCAAGACTTCTGTTGGCGGTAAGTCTAGGTCCGTTCTTCAGAGTTTGCTAGCTCGGAGCGTTCTGAATGAGGTTGGTGTTGAGGCCTTGCAGACTCTGCCCTTTATTACTTCTTTTATTTCGACCACACCAGAGCTTGATACTGAGGTTCATGCTGACTCCACCACTGGGCATAATCTCCCTTCTTTCGGTCCCGCCCAAAGGTTTGTCATCTCTTCGGACTCTTCTCATCATTCTAGTACCTCTGCTGCTGAAGCTGAGGTTAATTCTTTTACCAGGTCTGATACCGCCCATGTTATGACATCAGCCACCATTACTACCACTGCGGCTGTACCAATTTCGAATTTGAAGGAAAAGGTTCTTGGTCCTTCTCCTTTCCTCGCGGGTTCTTTTTCAGTTAGTGGTGCCGATCAGGATGTCGGTGGTTTTTCGGACCTTTCCGGCAGTGAACTTTTAATCGGAAATATCCATGTCGCGGCTGATGTTGACTCCGACTTTCTGCATGAGGCTTATATTCCGAGGTAGAGTGTGACCAACAGCTCCCTCCTCGATGAACCTATTGAATGTCGTGGAATGGTTGGCGAGTTTGCTCTTCCTAAGTTTTTTGCTTCGGTTCGCGACTTGGATTATGATCAGTTGTTTTCAGAGTTCAACGTTGGGTCTGCTCATCAATTATGTTTGGGTGTTGAAGTCAGAATGCGTGCTGAATATAATATTAAGGAAAAAAGGAGGTTGTCCGCTAAGTGTGATCAGCAGGCTAAGTTACTGGAAGGAAAGGATAGCGAGATTGCTAGGTTAGTGGCTAGGTTTTCGCTAGCAGAGACTGAGGCCGCGGAAGCAATTCATCTCCTTAACCGAGCCTCTACCCTCGAAGCCGTGGAGAAAGATCGTGATTTCTTGGCTGCGAAGGTGACAGAGCTTGAATCTTCCGTAGTTAGCAAAAATCAGGAACTTACGGGGTTGAACTCTACTGTTGCGTCTCTGAGGTCTTTAAATGATGGTCTTGTCGGTCAGGTTTGTATCTTGAAATTTAGTTACCTTGTATACCTCTTTCTTATTCTTTTTTTTATCTTATCTGTTTCAGCCCTTCTTGGTGTAGGTGCAAGCTCTGAAAGGTGAATGTTCTGGCCTCCGTGCCCAGATTTCAGAGTTTGACCATTTAAAGGAGCAGCTGGAACAGTTTCAGGATGCTTGACTGAGCGTTGTTCATGGGAAGGTGGCTGAGCTAGATACTGACTTTACAGAGATGGCTCTACACCTTGAGGAGAAATTTTATCCTCATTTGCTCACTGTAATAGATGGTCGAAGGTGGCTTCTGGATCAGGGTTTTAAGCTTGCTATCACCAAGTGCTTGAATTCGTCATATTATCTTGGAGCTTTAGGTGCGGCTTTTAGCCGTGCCATCGAGAAAGAGATGCAAGACGGACTTGTTGCTGGCATTAATCATGGAAAGGAAGACATAAGTCTTTTGGATGTAGCAGCCGACAATCCTTCTACGGAAGCTGATTATAAAGATGCAATAAAAAAGCTCCGTGAACTGGAATTTCCTCTGTTACCTACCTTGAAAGCTCACAAGGATGCAAGCATTGAAGATGTTATGAATCTACTCCGTCTTGAAGATCATGTTGCCAAAGCTCTTGGGATGGTTAACTCGCAGTCTGATCCGGAGCAGCTTACTTTTCCTATTCACCGTCCGGAGGATCACGTTATTCTTGGTGAATCTTCATTGTCTTTTTCCCAGAGTGTTTGTTATGACAAAGTTAAAAAGATAAGGGAGAACATTGTTGTTGATCGGTCAGCGCTTGCGGATGTATAGGGTTCACTGGTTAAACCCCTATCTATTGAAGCCTTAACAGGTACGGTCGGTACTTTGGGGAGTGTGTCGGTCGTTGCTGTGACCACGACTGCTTTATCAGCAATTGTTTCATCCACTGCCGTTGTACTACCCCTCACCATAGATTACTACGAGGTACCAGATGCAGATGAGCAAGGCAATACCGGTGGTGATGCGGAGGCGGAATTGATTCTAGAACCTAGTCCTTCCAGCTGAATGTAGCGTTATTTTGCGACCATGTGTGGTATTTCTATAGCGGTTTTCTATGTTCAAACAACACTTTTTATTCAACTGCTATGGTCGTGCTTTTCGATACGGTGCTTTGTACTTAGACTATTTGTCTGATGTTCGTACTTTATTATTATTATTATTATTATTATTATTATTATTATTATTATTATTATTTTTTTTTTTTAATTATTATTTTTAGTTAACATCACTTTATTAAAAATCAAAGGATTTACAAGAAATTAGTGGGAAGCCGAGAAACCAACTGGGCCCCCACTCCTCTAGCAATAGCGAAACTAATACGATTAAAAATGTGAACCGCAGCACGAGCCCCAATGTCTTGAGTCAAGGAGAAAAGTCTAATACGCTTTAGTAAGGTTACCGGCTCTTTCTCAAGTTCTCCAAAAGAAGAAAAAGAAAAGGGGAGGAACCCGTATCCGATATCTGCGCATTTAGCCTCATACTTGACACGTTTACGTCGTGCAGCTTCACAAACCGCACGCCCTGGCACAAAATCAAGCAACCCCGATTGCGTCAAGGGAGACGAACCTGTGAGATCAACACAAACATCACGCCCACCATCCCAAGAATAAAGCAATATTATTATTATTATTATTATTATTATTATTATTATTATTATTATTATTATTATTATTATTATTATTATTATTATTATTATTTTTTATTTTTTTTTTATTATAAACATCACTTTATTAGAAAATGATAGGATTTACAAGAAGTTAGTGGGGAGCCGAGATACTAACTGGGCTCCCACTCCTCTAGCTATAGTAAAGCTAATCCTACTAAATATATGAGCAGCTGCACGTGCTCCAATGTCTTGGGTCATCGAGAACTTTCGGATTCGTTTAAGTAAGGTCACTGCGTCTTTCTCAAGTTCCCCAAAAGAAGAGAACGAGAAGGGGAGGAACCCATATCCGATATTCACGCACTTAGCCTCATACTTGACGCGTTTACGTTGTGCAGCCTCAACCACCGCACGACCCGGCATAAAATCAACCATACCAGTTTGCGTCAAGGGTGAAGACCCAGTCAAATCAACACATACATCAAGCCCTCCGTCCCACGAGTAAAGCAACATGTCAGCTGGACGTAAGGGTTTGTCCCTTTCCCCATAAAGCCCAATATCAACCTCTTTACGAGCCGAAATCCCCGATCGAGAACATATGTCAACAAGAACATCACGTACCACATTATGCCGATGTTTAATGCCAATAATACCCGCGCAAGATACAGCATGGTCCCCATAAATATCCCCAGTAAAGACCTTCGAACAGGCTGAGCACGGCATCTGAACTGAGAATAGGGGAACACCTAGTCGATAACACAACACGCACCGGTAAGTCCTAGCATTCATAGTCTGCCCCAACCCAGATATTGGAACCACCCTAAGCCAGTCTGAAGTGTAGTCCTCCATTTGCGATTTCCATAAGGCAACTTGTCGAGTAGATAAAGAAAATGTAGATTCGGCTATTTGAGTAATACGTGTGAAATATATATCTGCCAATTTTTTCATAAGTTTGGGGGCAGCGATCTCACATGGATTACTCAAAAGGTCAACCTCCATTTTCATATTAAAAGCACACAAGGCATCATCAAAGGAAGGCCCAGGAGTTACGATACCAGAATGTCTAAGCAACTTAGTCTGCAAGCTAGCAGATTGAAGCCTAGATGCCAGAAATGCATAGTTCAAGACATCACCTACATAGTAAACCCCAAGCCCACCAAAAGCAAATGGTAAGGTAGCAAGCCTCCATTGCCAATCGCCAAAACCAGGTCCAGAAGCAGTGACAATACGCTCTAAAGTAGAACGAAGAGCCACATCAAATGAAATCTGAGCACGCTCAAATACCCGGGGAGAGCAAGTGCGCATAGTAAAATATAATTTGGAAATACCAGCACAAGCACGAAGTAGCAACAACTCACACTGAGGGTCATTAATCTTAGCAACAGCACCCATAAGCTCAATGGTTTTGGCAACCCTTTTCATAACAAGCTCACTACTAAAATCAAAGTCTACACTAGCGGGTCCACCCAGTAATTTAACACCGTGTAAAGGTCGGGCAAATATCAGGTGGGAAAACATCCACAAGCCTGCTCCTGGGATCTTCCTTAGGCCAAAAAACTTCAGTTTTATTAACATTAAGGTGCAAACCACAACGAGGTCCATCCACCATGATAAGCTCTAAAACCTTCCCCACAACCAAAGTATCTCCAATAATAGTGCCATCATCCAGATACCAAGCTTGAAGGGAAAGGCTAAAGGAGTCTCTAATCTTGCATACCAAAGGATGTAACACCAAAGAAAAAAGCAAAGGTCCAAGTGGATCACCTTGTTGCACACCTTGATGCGACCGTAAAGTGTGTTCCCCATAATATAATCTAGCTGGGTTGGAGTAACAAAATTCCACCCAACGTGAAATAGCAGGACAACGAAGGCGAACCTCATGTAACATAACCTCACGATCCACCAAGTTGAAGGCGTTTTTGAAATCCACCAACAACATCGAAAGACCCACATCATCTCCACGATCTTCAATCAACCGATTCACGGCATGAAGAATAGCCTCTCCTCCTCCAGATACCCCAACACCAAACTGTAGATCATTTAAATAACCATCCAAAGAATGGCCAATCATAGTAGCACTAACCTTGGAAACTAAACGCCTCCAAACGGTCCCCACAGCAATAGGACGAATACCGCCTCCCTGTTTAACCAACGGCGTGAGAGGAGCACTAGCAATATACTCACCCAAAGCCCAGGGGCATTTGCCATCCAGAAAAAGATTCACCACTTGGGTGATAGAAGCGACTAACTCATCAGAAATAGCCACTGCAGCACCACTTAAACAATCCAAAAGGTGTTGGGCACGCAAACCATCCCGACCGCAAGAAGTACCACGAGGGAAACTCTTAATCATATCAAGAACCACAGCAGGAGATGCAACGAGGTGATGATGATCAAGAGGTAAATGCGGCAAAGAAGGAGCAGGTTTGAAGGGGTGCTTAGCCTTTAAATCCTCAAGAGTAGCATCATTATAATTAGCAACACCAGAAGAGGAAAGAACTCTTACAGCCGCAGTATAATGGCCATCACAAATCTTTCTCTTACATTGCTTGACATTACGCTCTCCCAAGTCCAAATTTTCCTCATCAATATTAGACCATGTTGGGGAGGGTTCGGCTAAAACCTCTCTCACAAGTTGCAAACCACCACCAGGAGTACCCCAAGATCGAATGGCATTAGTAATATACTCTTCCTGGCGTTGGCGCTTAATAGCAGACCTACACTCAAGATTGCTCCTCGGACAAAAGGTTTTAAGGAGACAAAGAGGCAAGACTAACAAACTAACCCAACAAGAAATGTCATCAGCTGTGCATATCACCTTATCAAGAGCCCCTTTCAAAACCCTGGAGAACCCCAAGCGACACTTGGGAGGGATGGATTTGACAGTACGCAACCCTTTAGAAAGCAAAGTGTCGAGGAGAGGCAAACCAAAACCACCATACTCATTCAAAACCAAATCTTCAACTTGGGTAAGTTGAACAGAAGAAGGGACTTGCGGTTTGGTGAGATCATACAACACGAACCTAACCACACCATCACCACAATCAGGAGGAGACACAATATTAGAACCATTGCCATGTCGGCACTTGGAACGAAAGGTATGCGTTTTAAAACAAATCCCACATAACCAATGACCCATGCGTTTAAGCGTAATTTCAGCCGCCTCAAAAACAACAAGACTAGTAGCTAGAGAATGTTTAGTGATAGCTAGCCCGTCCCCATTAAAATGCCGATCTCGAAGATGAGTGATTAAAGAGGTTTTAGTAAGCCCGTTTCCGCTACCATCATGGTAACCACTAAGACCAACAAAAGGGCAATGAAACCGAATAATCGCCATATAATAATCCAAAAGCAACTGCCAGAAACTAATAAACAATGCCAAGTAAAACAATGTAACCAATGTGGACCCAAGCACATACACTGTACCAAACGTATACCAAGGGAACAATGAATGAGAAACACCACTGTACGAAGAAGTAAAGCAACCAAAATACAAAATCCCCACAAAGATTGGCACCACACCTGTTTTACAAATCCAACGAGAAGAACCAAAACCTGTTCGAACAATAGATACCACCAACCAGTACCAAAGCAATATCCAACTGCGGAACCGAAGACGATACCACTAAGAGTCACAACCTGCGCCAAATGTATATCAAACGAACCACAATCGCACCACAGAAATAGTTCGAGGTAGCAGCAGTACATAGAACAACAATGGCCAAAGTACCCACTCAACAAGAAAGCCAAATGGAAGGGACAACAGCAATCGAACGAGAATGGTTACAATCGCAAACCCTAAAAAACGTTCAAAAAGAAACCCTCCAACAGTATAACTGGATGAAGAGGAACCCCAACCAAAATCTAAATAGTCCCAGCAATTGTTTTGAAGAATCAAAACATACGCAACCCAGCAAACTAACCGAAAACGGGTCTCGAAACGAAACCTAAAAAAAAAACTATACGAAGAGGGTAAAAGGAAAACCCTAGAACTGCGAACCTGTACAAAGAAGATAACCAAGATCCATGAGAGCGACTGAATAGTCTTAGCTGAATATTTGTGGGTTATTCTCCCGATACCGAACTTGCAATATCTCTTATGTATCTTGAGCTAATTGTGAGGTTACTCATTCTATCGTTATACGGATTAACACTTTGTGGGTCATGCCTGAATGTTTGTGCATCTTACTTACATGCAAAGTAACTTTTTAAAGTAAAAAGGAACAAAGGATTTTTTAAAATAAGCTTGGTGAAGGTAGCTAGTCTTCACATTTTTCATTAAAAGTTAAAAAAATATTACAATAGATAAAAGTAAATTGAAATGCAGTTCCCACCCCCTATGGAATTCGCATGGATGAGTTGCTTACATTTTATGGATATAACACTTCTTGAGGTTACAAACATTCCATGTTCGCGGAAGCTGGTTTCTCTTGCGGTCTTTTAGCTTGTATGCGCCTTTTCTTAGTGCTTCCGTTATTTCATAGTGTTGGGTCTATTATAGATTTGATGATACAAAACAAGAAGAATGAAACATGAAGGACTAAAAGTGACAAGAAGGGAAACTACAAAAAGATGGAGGATTTGGAAGATTCTAGAAGATATGCTTAAAAGAATATTTAGTTTCCTAATTGTATTATGATTCCTCTTGTAAACCCTAGATGTCTCTAGTATATAAAGAGACATAGGGTCATTAGTTTCATAGTACGTACAAGATGTAAACACCAAAGGTGTGTGTGTGTGGGAACCTAGGCGTAGGGATTTGGGAAAACGCTTATGGTTTAGTGGTTTAGTTAGTGTTAGATCAAGTCTTTGATCTTTATTATAGTTAGTTAGTTTATGATAATAAAAAACCTTGTTCATAATAATATTGATTCTATGTTTGAATATTCCGCCTTTATTATTATGTGTTCCTAGATATAATATTAGACCTAGTCTAAGAGCTTCAACGATCTTCACATGTGGTATCAGAGCCTGGGGCTCGTGATATCTAGGATCTACAAGGTTTTTCGAATAGAAAAGAAGAAAAAAATTCGAGTCTGAAATTTTCGTATTACTTCTGCAGCACTGTTTTCAAGAGGCCATAACTTTTTATTGAACCGTTGGATTGAGCTAAAATTTTGGCTGGTGCATCTCATTATATCTATCTAAATTTTCACCGAAGGGATTGTCAATTAGAGCTCTCAATCAAAAGATATAAGCAGTCGAAGTCTGCTGCAGAAAATTCCGTAAGGCTTCTGCAGGACTGTTTTGAAACGATCATAACTTTTTCGTTAACCGTTGGATCGTAACGAAATTTTAGGTGGATGTTCTCTATATACTCATCTAACTTTCCACCGAAGGGATCTTCGATCTGACCTATTATGTGAAAGTACTGCTTAAAGTACTGCTGTTATGTCGAAAGTACTGCTTGATTTTTAAAGTACTGTTGTTCAGTATATGAAAGTATTGTTTGGAATTCAAAGTACTGCAGATTATATACGAAAGTACTGCTTCTTGTCCAATGTACTGCTCAAGGTACTGATTTTTTTCTCAAAGTACTGCTCAAGGTTTTTGCATGGCGAAATTTATTTGGATTGGCAGTATAATGGTTTATTACAAGGAGATTTGGAATTAAGGGGAAGTCGAGCATAATTATTTTTATAGTTTTTGGACGACACACACACAGGTTATTGTTCACACACACAAGGAGTTTGGTGATTTGTTCTTAAAAGGATTCAAAAAGGCTCGTATTTGACTCTTATGGATTAATTGATTACGAAGAAGGTTGAATATCATTTATTTGATGTTGTAGTTGAGTTTCACAGGTTTGTGTTCTTATCATATAGCTTGATGAATCTAGCAATGTGTGATTTTTCTTATGATGCTCTATGCACACATTGGCTATCACTTAAAGGAGTTACATTGTAGTGCTCAGTGTCTCATATTAGTTGAGGATTTTGTCAAGGGATTGCGGTCTACTTATATTTGGTGATTCGTATAACTATGGAGTTTCGTGGATAGTACAAGATTTAAGACACAAGTTTGGGAAAATTCTACTTCTTCATCAAATTCATTATACTTGGTTTTCTTCACAAGTAATCATTACATAAAGCCTACAGATTTTGAAGAATCAGTTGATGTTCATGCATCACTCGAGGGGAAGTTTCTACGGTTTATTCATTCTCTATTTGTTGATAACAAAAAGGGGAAGAGATGTTTGAGTGACATGTTCAAGTCAAGGGGAAGCATGGAAGACAAGATTGTTTCATTCATGGTGAGATTTAATTATCTCAATTTCTCTACTTCGTCTAGGGAAGTTCGTACAAGAATCGTGTTTGTTTTGTCATCCTCAAATAGGGGAAGATTGTTGGGTCTATTATAGATTTGATGATACAAAACAAGAAGAATGAAACATGAAGGACTAAAAGTGACAAGAAGGGAAACTACAAAAAGATGGAGGATTTGAAAGATTCTAGAAGATATGCTTAAAAGAATATTTAGTTTCCTAATTGTATTATGATTCCTCTTGTAAACCCTAGATGTCTCTAGTATATAAAGAGACATAGGGTCATTAGTTTCATAGTACGTACAAGATGTAAACACCAAAGGTGTGTGTGTGTGGGAACCTAGGCGTAGGGATTTGGGAAAACGCCTAGGGTTTAGTGGTTTAGTTAGTGTTAGATCAAGTCTTTGATCTTTATTATAGTTAGTTAGTTTATGATAATAAAAAACCTTGTTCATAATAATATTGATTCTATGTTTGAATATTCCGCCTTTATTATTATGTGTTCCTAGATATAATATTAGAGCTAGTCTAAGAGCTTCAACGATCTTCACACATAGGGTCGTTCCCACTTAGGTCCTAGTTTTCCCCCTTCTTCTGCATGACTTACATCATTGTTGCGATACACGAGGTCTCCTGGCTTGAAGCTTGTGTTGCGAACTTTGGAGTTGTAGTACCTTTCCATCTTTGCTTTGCTTTTTTCTTCACAGATTGCCTCCTGTTCTATTCCTTCCTCCAAAAGGTCTAAGTTGATCTCCAAAGCCTCTTTATTGTGTTCCGTGTCTACCTCCGTTGTTCGCCATGTGGGCATTCCTATCTCAGCTGGAATGACATCCTCCGTTCTATGCGTTAAAAAAACAGGGTGTCCCCGTTGCTAGATTTGATCATTGTGCGGTGCACCCATAGGACGTGCGGTACTTCTTCTATCTAATTCTTGCTTCTTTCTTCCAGCCGTGCTTTAATTCCTTCCCCTAAGCTTCGGTTTGCTCTTTCTACTAAACCATTAGTTTGTGGATGCTTAACAGAAGCAAAATGCTGCTGGATGCATAACTTTTCGCACCAGGCTTTTAACGGGTTGTATTGAAATTGTTTTCCATTGTCAGATATGATTTCTCCGGGAAGTCCAAATCTGCATACTATGTTCTCACATACAAATTTTTTATTTGGTTACCCGTAATGGCTGCGAGTGATTTTGCTTATATCCATTTGGTAAAGTAGTCTATTGCTACTATTAGGAATTTGACTTTTCCAAGTCCCTCTGGAAAAGGTCCCCCTATCTCAATGCCTCATTGGTAGAACGGCCACGGGGAGGTGATTGGAGTTATGTTCTCTTACGGATTTTTTGGGATAATTTTATGTACTTGGCAGTCTTAGCATGCCATTATCAGCTTCCTTCCGTCTTTGTGCATGGTAGGCCAGCAGTATCCAATCTGCAAGGCTCTAGCCACTATGGATCTTGTTCCTGCGTGCATGCTACAGGATCCCTCATGGATTTCTCTTAGCACGTAATTTTCCTGGATTGGCTCGACACACCGTAACCATGGTCCGAGAAAGGACTTCTTGTAAAGGATTTCGTTGATAATGGCGAACCACTGTGACTTGCGTTTAACTGCCCTTTCTTCCTTTGGTTCCGTAGGAAGTGTCTCTTCCGTTAGGTACTCCTATATTGGTGTCATCCAGGTGTATCTTTGCTCTTCAACTATTTTCAATACCGCTATCTCCTCTATTTACTTTTGCTTGAGCTCCTCGACCAACACTTGTTTGCTTAAATGTGCAAAGCTAGTAGATGCTATCTTGCTTAGTGCATCAGCTTTTTTATTTTCGCTTCTAGGAACTTGCTTGATAGAGAACATTCAGAAGCCACCTACGAGTGCCTTTACTTTTTCCAAATATTGAATCATGCCTGCTTCTTTCGCTATGTATGATCCATTAACTTGATTAGCCACAATCCGTGAATCCACATTTTCCTGGAGGTATTTTATGCCCATTTTCTCTGCTATTCTGAGTTCGGCTATTAGAGTTTCATATTCGGCCTCATTGTTTGTTGCCTCGAATCCAAATCTTAGAGCGTAAGTAAAATCCGTTCCTTCCAGATCCGTGAGTATTAGCCCTACTCCATAACCGTCCGTGCAGGATGATCTGTCCGTGAATAGGGTCCACGGCTCCGGCAATTTTTCTTTGACCTCCATTGGATCATCTGCGGGATCGTCTTCTGGATGCTCCACTATGAAATCCGCTAGGATCTGACCTTTAACTGATACTCTCAGTCTATAGTGTATAGCATATTCTCCAACTCTATGCTCTACTTTTGTAGTCTTACGGCTACTTCTGGTTTTGACATATTTTTTTAATTGGTTGGTCCGTAATTACTACAACTGTGTGTGCTTGGAAGTATCTTTTCAGTCGCTTGGTAGCATGTACTAAGGACAACACAACTTTTCCATAGGTGCATAATTGACTTCCGGACCTCTCAAGGCGCGACTTACAAAATAGTTTGGTATTTTCTTGACCTCCCTTTACGTCATTAATACGGCACTCACTGCTTCTTTTGCTTCTGCGAGGTAGAGAATGAGTTCTTCATTTTCCCTTGGTGCTGTCAGTGTTGGGAGATCTACTATTAGCTTCTTCATCTTCTTAAATGCATCCTCTTCTTCCAGAGTCCAACGGAACTCGCTTTTTTTTTACACTTTTTAAGAGTCTTAAGGAAATGTAACGATTTTTCTGCAGATTTGCAAGGAACCTGTTTAGGCCTGCTAACTTTCCGTTCATCTTTTGAACATCTTTTAGACACTTGGGAGATGGGAGGTTTAGAACGGATTCCGATTCATTTGGGCAAGCCTTTAGTCCTTTAGTGTTTACAGTGTACTAAGGAATATCCCTTCCTCCATGCCAAAGGTGCATTTCTAGGGATTTAGCTTCATATTTATATTTCTTAAGGTTTTGAAAGTCTCCTCGACATCTCACATTATTTCATCTTCCGTAAGACTTTTGATCACCAAGTCATCAACATACACTTTTAGGTTCCTGCCGGTTTGTTTATGAAAAGCCTTATCTACTAGCCGTTGGTATGTTGTTCCGGCGTTTTTTAACCTAAACGGAATTTTTGAGTAGCAGAATATCCCTTGGATTGTGATGAAGGTCGTCTTTTCTTCATCTTCTTTTGCCATTTAAATATGAAGATAGCCTTTATATGCGTCCAGGAAGCATTTGAAAGGGTATCCACAAATGGATTCGACCTTCCAGTCTATTTCCGCCAGCGGATAGCCGTCTTTGGGGCATGCCTTATTCAGATCTTTAAAATCCACACACAACCTCCAGCTTCTGTCATGCTTCGTCACCATCACCGGATTGCCTAACCAACTGTGATAATGTACTTCTTTCATAATACCAGTGTCAACAAGCTTTTCTACCTCTTCTTGAATTGCCTTGTTTCTTTCTGGCGCCTGGCTTTGCTTATTTTGCCTGACCGGGGTACACCCTTCGCGCATATTTAAATGGTATTCCGCTATGTGTCGCGGAACACCCGTCATGTCCGCTGGACAATAAGCAAACACGTCCAAATTCTTTCTGAGTAAATCACACATTTTTGTCCGGCCTTCCACTGTAAAAGTAGATCCGATAACCACCGTTTGTTCGGGATGTTCTAGATAAATTTCCACTTTAATTCATTCCTCTGTTGGCTGGTTGATGGCAGTAGTTTGCGCTTCTGGTCCGGAAACCATCGTGCATTCAAGCTGAACAACCCTACTACTGTGTAGCATTAGTATTCCTCCTTCTACTGGTAATTTTCATAAGCTGTTGACGGGACCGCTTGTATTTTTCGAACTCTTGGCCTTCTTATGATCCCATTATACGGTGATCGCTACCTTACTACCACGAAATTCATCCATGCGGATGTTGAGTGTTCTTCATCCCCAATCTTTACCAGCAACGATATTTGCCCTATCAGCCATATGAATTCACCACTGAATCCGATGAGAGGCACTATGGCTGGAACCATTTGGCCTCTTATCTCGGGCCGGAGCCTTTTAAAACATTGTCCGTATAATATTTTTTTTCGGAGGCAGATCCTCCGTCTATGTACATGCGATGTATGAAGTACCCCTATGTCTGCCTCAATAATCATTGGGCCTTTGGTTCCTTCCTCCATTCCTAAAGGCGGAAATGAGATTTCAGGATCATGGGAGAAGCTTTGTGTAATTCTTTGTCCGGTTACCCTCTGCTGAGTTTGTATCATTAAAATTGAGAGGGGTTTGTCTTTTCCAGACGTTTGTCCTTTCTTTGCTGCCTTGGGCTGGTCTTTTCCACCATTCTGTTTCAACTCCTTGATCACGTTTGACAGCTTTCCATTTTTGAGCAATTCTTCTATTTGCCTCTTCAGGTGCATGCACTCGTCTGTGTTATTCCCTACCTTTCTGTGGAACTCGCAAAACTTGTTGACATTCCTTTTTTCAACAGGGGTCATCATTGGAGGCGTGGTTTTAAACTTTTCCTTTTCTAGAGCCAAGATCTCTTTTAGGGATTTAGAGAGAATAATGAATCTATCTTGCTTTCTCTCCATCCTATGCTGGCTCCTAAATCTCCATTTCTTGAAATTTTGCTTTTGTCCGGTTTCGTGTTGCTTCCACAACACATGCGGTAGTGTCTTTTTTCTTTCTGGGTTTCCGGCTGCCACCTCCCCCTGGAGGAAGGATGTGGTTACCTTCATCATTTCTTCTACTGATTTTGGGATTTTATCATGCAGACGTTTGATCCACTCCAGGTTGGTTATTCCATGCATGAATCCTGAGATTTTCATGACTTTCGGTACTCCTTTTACGTCCCTACTTTCTATCTTAAATCTTCGCACCAAATCTTCTGTGGATTCCCCTTCTTTCTGCTTGATATGATAAAGTTGCACGGGATCCTTGATATATTTCTTTTGCTAGAGGAAGTTTGCTAGGAACGCTTCTTTCAGATCGTCGTAACTATCTACGGATTCCGGAGAGAGGTCGTCGAACCAAACCCTGTCAGATCTGGTGAGCATGGAGTTGAACATGTGCACCAAGTTGGCAAGGCCCAGCGTTTCACTTTAGATGTTGTTTGGAAAATCTTAAGATGATCTTCCGGGTCTTCACTTCCGTCATATGTCTTGACGTGGTTTGGCATACGGGTCCTTTTTGGCAGATCGAAGTAGCGAATATGAGGAGTGAACAGATCGGTTTCCTTGCATACCCACGGCCTTTCTAAGTCGTCGTCCTCAATGCTTGACCTTTTTTCTTCGATCCCGAGTTCCAATGTCCGCCCTCACTATCTTCTCTCTCAGAAAATTCGCCTGCCCTTCGAGAGGATGCTTTGTTGTTACCGTTCCTTCTGGTGGTGAGCTCCGTTCTTCGCGAATGAGAATTCTGGTACCAACTTTCTTCCCTTCTTTGGGCACTGCGGTGGGACTGGTATTTGGAGTCTCCTGAGTATGCTGACACACTTCTTTCCTTATCTCCCAATCTGTGGAACACGCCTCTTTCCAATCTTTTGAACACTGTTTCTTTTTCCGGATCCCTCTTCCTTGGTGACCTGGATCGGTCATTCCTTCGGTCGGGGCTTTCGTATACACTTTGGTGTCTTTTAGATTCGAGTTTTTCCCCATATCCTTTCTTCTACTCGGTGTTCCTGATTCGGAATGTTGCGAAGCTTCTTGTTAGTTAAGTCGATCTTTTATTGCTTCTATTGCTTTAAGCTTTTCCTGTTGCTTCTTTTCTTGATGAACTTTCTGAGATATGATTGGCAACAATTGGTGGTAATGTCTGTCACAGTATTCTCTGAGAGCTGCGTCGGACGCGGATCTGACATGATCTTCCAGTGACGCATCTTTTCCTTTTCCTACCGTGTTCCGCACGGAAGACGTGGGCACGGAAGGAGCGGATCCGGACTGAGTGCTCATGGTGAGTATTTTCAAAAACGTAGTTGTGTACTGGTCCCACAGATGGCGCCAACTTGTTAGTACAAAAAGTGTTACCGATTTGATATGGATTGAGACGGCTTGCTGGGTCGGGCCAACAAGTTATCAGATGATTGGATTTGTACTAAACCAAATAGTGAGATGATTCCCTACACAAATGAAGGTAAATCGTTATCTTTACTGTGGGGACGGATCCCACGATTAAGCTTCGGCGTGAGAGTAAGTCTTCATGTTAAAGAGAGAATATTGAAATATGTGTATTAGTATGTGTGATAAAGTCATACCTTGTAAAAATATTAGAGAGTTCCTTTTTATAAGCAAGTCCAATACTAGGGTTTCCTAGTATTTCACTTATAATTGTTAGTAGCCGGAGTGAGACCCTTGTCGGGCAAGATTCCGCAGTAATCGTAGTTGCGGACGCATATCACCTTCCGTGGTCATGAGCCTGATCCGCTGGGTATTCTGCGTGTGTTTTTGTGTCCGGACCGTAGCCAATTTGTCATTGAGCTTAGTGACGATACAATACTTGTGGTTGTTTTACCTTGTTGGGCCTGGCCTAAAGTGTGTATAGCACGAGCTAGACCCAATAAACCTGCTGTACGTACTATACGCCATCGATTTTCATTCTAGATAATGTTAACTTCTATTATTTAACCTGTTACATATCATTTATACTTAATTGGTTGATCATCACCTCTAATCATGAATACCTCGAGGATCAAAAATTAAACAAGAGAAATGTGTGTTAACAACAGATGTTACAGTTCAATATAATATTGTATATTAGATGTATAAATGCATGCATTTATGCATCTACATGTAATGATCAAATGATGCACATGCATAAACAAATTAACAATCATGGGTCATCAACTCATCATCATTATATGGTGATGAATGGTGATAGGTCTTAATCATCATCATCGTCGTGTGTTTATTAGTGCTAACAAGTAACAACTAGTACATAATTAATTAAGGGTCCTGCTAAAAACACCAAGAAAAATCTTGGTCAATATATTGGAAACTGAAAAAACATTTATTAACCTAATTTAATTTTAATAAAGTAAAAATATAACTTTATTGAAAAACAAAAAAACCCTATGATACTCTCTTTCTTCCTATAGCATAAAACTCTTTCAGACATATAAAGTCTTAAATCATCATTCCGGCCACCTTATCTCACTATGTTTCCGGAAAATATCGCCGGAAAATATTGTCGAGAACCACCCTATCAACTCGCCGTAAATCATCTACGGTCGGAATCTTCCAATCGGATGTTTTTTCCGGCGACATCATCATAACAATTTCATTATTACTACTGCCATTTACTTGCCATCATACCCTCTACCCTACTAGATCTAGCAACCATCATCAGTTGGGATCTTGTTCATTCTCTTGTTTGGAATTTATATGTTTTTATTTGTTCTGATATTAGAGTTTGAACTAGTCTTTGAGCTCTATTTGCGTTTATATATGAGGATTCCTGGACTCATGGAGTTGATGAGAGAAAACAAGGACTCATGGAGTTGATGAGAGAAAACAATAGATGGTGGTAACTGATTAATTGAGATTGACATGATAATTAATATGTAATTATTTTTGGTCAAAAAGTTGGTGTAATTCTTTGTAATAAGTCAATAACTCAATGATTAGATAATAATATTGGTGTATTTAGACTATCCCTTAATTAATTATCTGATAAGGTTTGTTGATAGGTCTTAACCATCATCGTGTGTTTATTAGTGCTAACAAGTAACAACTAGTACATAATTATCATATGATAAGGTTTCTTGGGAGGTTTAAATCCTACTATCCGTATGCAGGGCCGGCTTGACAATAAGGTCGCTAAAGCCAGAGTCGTATATGAATGTGTGTTGTCATACAATGTCTCTAAATTATCGGGTCTCAAAATTTGTATATGATATATATATATATATATATATATATATATATATATATATATATATATATATATATATATATATATATATATATATATATATATATATATATATATATATATATATATATATATATATATATATATATATATATATATAAATATATATATTCTATAAAAATGAATACAAATATTTGATTTAAAAGGTTGCATTAAAAATGCTAACCGAAACACTTTAAAAACGATTATTTATCATTTTATCTCTTTAAAAAACTATTTTCTTTCTATTTTAAGCCCCGTTTTTTTTTATTATACTGAATTTTGCACATAACTTCCGTAAACTCAAAGACGACACTGACTAAAACAAAAGCTTTAGACCTCATATTTTAAGGCCTCAAAAATATAAATTTGTATATGTACATATCACAAGTTACATATCCAATAAAGCCATACACTAAAAGTGAAAGTCAAATTACTTACTATAAGAATAACTTACTTACAAAATTGTCACAAATGCTAAAAGAAGAGCATCAACAACAAAAGCATCAAACCAACCTATATCAAAACGGTCAAAATATGTTTGAGTCTAAATGCATAATAATTGTGAAAATTTTATGTTACATTTTTAATAAGTTTCTTAAGTCAGTTGAGTATTTATATCTTAATATTTTGTTTAACAGACTTGGTCTTCTAAGTGGGTAATATTCGCCGGAGGTCTCGGGTTCAAATTCTGGGAGAAAATTAATTCTCATGTGGTCACGGAGGTTCACTTGCAATGACTCCGGGTTATCTAAAAAGGGTAGTCACTCTGAAATTAGTCGGCTTGCAATGTCGAGTCGAAACTCAGGTTAAAAAAAAAAAAAAAAAAAAAAAAAAATACACTTTATCCTAAGTATAAGGTTCACAATTTGCTCTTGCAATTTACAAACAATTTTTTTCAGCTCTGTTGATATTAATTTGCTTGAAAATAGATTCTATTTTACTAACTCTTTATATTTACCATATCTAAGTTACTTTATAGATTTGTAAGCATTTATATATGGCTAATCGCTGAATAATTTCAACCTGAAAATATGAACCAGCGTAAAGAGCATTAGGTATGGTAACTTGAGTAAACAAAAAAAATCTTGTCACGTCAGCATCACATTAGCTTTATCATTTCAACATTAATACCAAAAAAACATCCATTATCATAACACCACCTTAACACCACTTTTTTTGACCTACTTAAAAAAATAATAATAAATAAAAATAAATAAATAATAATAATAATAAATAAATTACAAATTACAAATAAGATATGGTAACTTGGGCATAACGTGAGGTGGGTATGATAACTTGAACATAACTTGCGTTTTCTCCCACATTATTGCATTAACTTGCATTATAACGCCACCATCGTGGTATGGTAATACCGCCTCAACATCTGCCACGTAAGATTAACACCGGATCAAATGTTATCGCACCTAAAGCTCTAAAAAAAATCAAGGTTTCTGTGAGATCTCGCTTTAAGCCTCTCGAGATATTGAGAGGGGTCTGGTAGGCATATAATTACAATATTTTCCATTTTCATTTATTTTTTTTAAATTTAATTCCTAGGTTAGCATAAGTGTCAATTTACTCACCAATCGTACTTGAGATGGTGACCCCTCACTATACAGCTGTTAAACTAACAATGTTAGACTAGCACATACATTTTAGAAAAAATTACACGTTTTAGAAAAAATTACACGTTTAGTCCCTAAGTCGTTTTATTTACACCAGAGATGCTTATTTTTGAAATTTTGCACTCATTTAGTCCTTATTTTGGATGGGCGTTAGTGCAGTCCATTAAGTGTTTTGCGCTGTTAGTCCTTCGTTAATAAATTTTGCACCGTTAGTCCTTATTTTTTTAAATATAGTTTTCCCCAGTTAGTCCCTCCGTTAATAATAGTTATCGCCCGGTTTTTTACGTTTTTGTCCGTTTTTATCCGTTTTCGTTCGTTTTTATCCGTTTTCCCCCGTTTTTTTCGTTTTTCGTCCGTTTTTTACGTTTTTATCCCTTTTCGTTTGTTTTAAAATGCTTTCGTCCGTTTTTTTACGTTTTTGTCTGTTTTTATCCGTTTTGGTTCGTTTTTTATCCGTTTTCGCCCTATTTTTTACGTTTTTATTTGTTTTCGTCCGTTTTTTTACGTTTTTATCCGTTTTCGTCCATTTTTTTTTACGTTTTTGTATGTTTTTATCTGTTTTCGTTCATTGTTTATTCGTTTTCGCCCGTTTTTTTTACGTTTTTATCCGTTTTCGCCAGTTTTTTGACGTTTTTGTCCTTTTTTTTCGTTTTCGCCCGTTGTTTTACGTTTTTATCCGTTTTCGTTTGTTGTTTATCAGTTTTTGCCTTTTTTTTTGCGGATAAAAAAGGACAAAAATGTAAAAAAAAAAAAGAAGGCGAAAACTGATAAACAACGAATGAAAACGGATAAAAACGTAAAACAATGGTCGAAAATGGAAAAAAACGGACAAAAACGTAAAAAAAAACAGGCGAAAACGGATAAAAACAGACAAAAACTTAAAAACCGGACAAAAACAGATAAAAATGTAAAAAAATGGGCGAAAACGGATAAAAAACGAACCAAAAAGGATAAAAACAGACAAAAACGTAAAAAAACGGGCGAAAATGGAAAAGAAAACGGACAAAAACTTAAAAAAAAACAGGCGAAAACGAATAAACAACGAACGAAAAAGGATAAAAACAGACAAAAACGTAAAAAATGGTCGAAAACGTAAAAAAACGGACGAAAACGGATAAAACCGTAAAAAAACGGTCGAAAACGGATAAAAAACAGACAAAAACGGACAAAAGCGTTAAAAAACGGACGAAAAGGGATAAAAACGTAAAAACGGAGGAAAACGGATAAAAACGGACAAAAACGTCAAAAATCGGGCGATAACTATTATTAATGGAGGGACTAACTGTGGAAAACTATATTTTAAAAAATAATGACTAACGGTGCAAAATTTATTAACGAAGGACTAACAACGCAAAACACTTAACGAACTGCACTAACGCCCATAAAAAATAGGGACTAAATGAGTGCAAGGTTTCAAAAATAGGTATCTCTAGTGTAATTAAAACGACTTAGGGACTAAACTTGAAATATGAGCAAACCACAGGGACCAAACATGTAATTTTTTCTACATTTTATGTCTTAAAACAAAACATCTCATCATTAACCAGCTTTAAAAAATTATGCGTTATAAAATGAAAATGGACCGCCGATCACCTTGAACTAATGTTTGTGTTTTTTAAAGTACCTTTATCCATCACGTCAAAACACTCTCACTCACCTTCCATCTCAGTAGCACATCGGTTTTTTCTCTCCATTTTTTTCACTGAGACTCTCACTCACCATTCACCTTTATCAATCACACCATCCTCATCATTCAAACCATCTCTTTATTTCTTACTGTAAAACTAAAACTTTTATTCATAAATTAAAACCATTACATTAAAAATAAAAAAATTATATATTAAACATTACGATAAACATGTTCGATCAAATCATAACGAAGGTCTTGATGTGCTTGTGACGATTTTATGTGTCTCATAACTCTATGCCTTTGTTCTTCGGATCGTATGAGGTCTTCTGGTTGATGTGCTTCCTCCGGATACCAGTCGGAAGAGATTGACTTCCCTTTTTATCTTTTATAATCATATTATGTAATATGATGCATGTATTCATCGTATTCATTATTTTTGTCTTTAGTATACGGTAGCTCATTTATTCTTTAGAATACCAAATGCTTGTTCCACGTCTTTCCTTGGCGCTACTTGCATTCGCTTATACCATACTCGCTTGTGGTCATTGTCGGCCACATTCGAAATCGTCTTAACAAATGTCGGCAATTCTGGAAATATCATGTCTACAAGATAAATCCCCGCTTGTAAGTTAATCCGTTAGCCACAAACGAAATCTCTGATGCTTTTCCTTCTTTGAGATCGTTGAATATAGGGGATTAACGTATAACGTTAATGTTGTTGTTCGACCCATAAACACCAAAGAAAGCATGTCATATCCATAAGTCTTGTGAAGCAACAACTTCCAGCAAAATGAATGGATTCGCACCATGGTCACGTCTACAATATTGCGCTTTATATGCGCACGAACAACCAAACCACGGCCAATCTATACAATCAAGGCTTTCTAACATTCCCGAAAACCCATGCTTCTGTTCGTGATACACGTATAGCTTTTCAACATCAGTCGCAGTCGCTCTTTGCATATACTCTGCTCCAAAAGCTTCCATAACACACCTATAAAAAATTTCCAGGATAGACGCGAAGTTGCTTCGCCTATATGCAAATATTCATCAAGGGCGTCAGGAGCGGTGTCGCATGCCAATTGACGAATTGCGGAGATGCACTTCAACAACGGGGAAATGCTTGGTCTTTCGGTACAATCAGTCTTCTCACGAAAGTATGCACAATGAAGAGTTACTTCTTCAACGAAATTTGTGAATATCAACTCATTCAAAACCTCTCCACGAAAGTTTCATTAGGAAAAATCGGATTCGCACTAAAATAGGCTTGGACTAAACGATTATGAGCACCTATATGATATCGATGTATGTTGGTTCTCTTCTATTGGATGTGGTATACAAATTGAAAACGACAATGCTCTGCTAAAAAAATTCATGTCATGACGAATAACTTCTTCTTCTTTCGCATTTAAATCTTCAACGTCTGGGAGCATTATTGCTTCGAATCCATATCCATAATAATTATTGTTTGAGTTGTGTGAGATTAATTTTGAAGTTTTGTAAAGAAGGAGTGGAGAGTGTAATGTGAAGCTGTGTTTAAAAATGTTAAAGTTTAAAGAGTATTTATAGGTAAATAAAACGGTAGTGGGATTTTTTATTTTTATTTTTTATTTTTTTTAAATATATATATATATGCATATACAAGTATCCGTTCATAGTGGGGGGGCCCACTTTTTTCACACAAACCGAAAAGCGAAACACTCACCATTGTGATCCCTTTTTTGGCCCTCTAGCGCGTGACCAGCCTTTCCCGTAGTGGGGTGGCGCGTGACAATGGTCTCTCACCGGTGCTCAGTTACGAGTAGTTTTAGCAGTCGTCTTGTGTTTTGAGGTTTTTGAGATTGAGCTCTCAAAACAAACTAATAATATTGTTTGAAAAATCGTGTTATCATAAAGCACACATTTACCAATCTTTTACATTTTTTTTTTCTAATCATTCATATTTTACAAGCACGATAATCACATAATTTCCTTCAAAACGCAATCTCAAACACCTTCCTAATAATGACAATCTCCTTAAAGCATAATCTCAAACACCCCCCAAGTGGTGAAGCCAGGGCCTCACATCTAGATCAGTAGGACACCAAGAGCGTGTCTAAAGATTAAGATTCAATTTTAATGACCGTGACATTGTCGTGATCCAGTACTGTTGTTTAAGACTGCTCATTATGGCAACCCAACCGATCAGTTGGGTATATGCAACGCGTCCCTCCATGAAGAGGCACCAAGAACGACACAGCCCCCAAGCCAATTTGCTCCGTTCGATTTTGCAAGCGACCATAATTTGTGTTTGGTTTGTGTGTTTTTTTGTTTATTAATTTTTGTGAGGTATGTATTTGGTTGTGATTAGAGTCGCCATACTGCGGGCTTAAGGTCATGTTTTTAGTTTAAGATAGAAAATCAGATGTAGCGTTGAGATAGCAAAAGAGAAAAAAAAAAAGTTTAGTTACCATAACTACTAGTCTAATAATGTTGAAATTGCGTTCCATTCTATACATCTAGTCAGCTAGTCTGCTTCTAGTTTCCTTATTGGTCCATAATATTTTTTGTTATTATGTAGCTATTTGTTTCTACATGTTGTGTGGAACTATAGAGTAGCATCGCCCAAATCCCAGAATATTTAGGAAAAACAACCTGACTGCCGCAATCTTACAACCACCTGAGTTCTATTCTAACTGTAATACTAATATCTACCCGCATGATTTTCATATGTGAAATTTAGATTTCTAAAGTTAAGGTTCTTCATGCAAACAAGGTGAGGATAAAAGCGAAATCAAATAATGAAATGTGACGTAATATGGAGAGGAGAAAAGAAGCATAAACAAGTACACTGATCATAGCTTGTATGTTATATGTCATCTGACTCATCTGGCACACGCACGACATGCAACAACACAAACTAACAAAAAATCTCATCATGATTCATAGATAATCATCACCTTTAAAGGGTAATATGGTTCACACACCATCACTATTTTTAGTATTATTTTTTAAGTGGTATGGTTGGTACAATATTTTTAGCTTACTATCCTTGGTAACTAAAAAATTACTTTCTCACGTTCCAATACATAGTACGGAGTAGCATTTGTTGAAACTTGCAGCTTCCCAATAGTCTCTTTCAATGTATATTTACTTCAAAGTTTCATTTTTCTTTCTTATATGGTCACCAACAAAATTTTAAACCACCACCACAAACCCACAACAATGTCGCCGCCTGTGATTAACCCACCACAACCATCGCCACCTCTGGTCAACCCACTGACGCCACCACATCTTCACCTTATATTTCATAGTCACCTTAACACCACCACAACCACCTAGCTTCAAAATTCATCACCACTCGTGTCACCACCACACTGCCGACAAACCACCATTGTCACTTTCGGCAAAACACCACTCAAGCCACTGCCTCCCGTGTCACCACAACCACACACTACCGCATCCCGTGTCACCACCATCTGAAACCACTGACATGGTATATTTAACTCATCACGAACACAACTATCAAATCTGAAAATGTTACAAACACATCATGCGGCGGTGTTTTCGGTAGTGTTGTGGTTTCCGGGTGGTGGTTTCCGGTAGTGGTGGTAGTTGGAGGCAGCGGCGTTTGGTGATTACGAGACCAACCAATCATTTTTTACAAACGAATTACACCAAAAATCGTCTATGTTAGATCTCATGTGAAGATGGTGGTTGCTGTATCGGTTCTGTAGTTTTTTCACGTAAAAAATAAAGTATTGTGCATAGTTCCACCTAAAGAAGCAAAGAATCTGTTGCACTTTTGTTTAGACTTTGGATCCTTCCCCAATAGAACTAGACATAGTTTTTTATAAAAGTTTAATGCACAAGGTACAACTAATAATGGAGTGTGAATACTAATTTAGTGGAGTTTAAACCCACTCAGCCCCTTTAAAAGGTCAGAGATCTTATAAGGCTTGCTGAGAGAAGCAACTGCAGATATAAATGATGTATTGTAAAATGGCGTAACCGCATAACCACCTATTAAATAATCAATCATAACATGCTACATTTATAGGGGTGGTCCATTACCATCAATGGCACTAGAAACCAGTAGGCAGGGCCAATGGTCCCAAAATACACCACCCCAGGCTTACCTTTGGCAATTTCGATATGCAGTTCTCACAAGACCTCCAACACACTTCTTATTTCATGCAAACAGTAAAGAGAAAAAAACTTGACGCCAATATATTACAAAAAATTAATATGTACAAAGAGAGTCATGAAATGCAAGCAACGGAACACAAATCAAATATTAGAAACTTCAAATCCCTACAAATCAAACTTTATATAGCATGACCAGCAAATGAACATTTGTTGCCATTATTACTGTTTGAGTGGCTCTCAAACAAGCATATGTAATAAAGTTACAGACCAGAAACCACCCATAGTACAGCCAGAGCCTGTTGAATCTTAGTCGGCTGTCCAGCTCTGCTCAACAATCTCGCGCACTTTCCTGTTGTACTCCCGCTTGTTCTCACTGAACATCCGCGCTGCTTCAGAGTTGGCTGGTGAGTTTGGGTTTGGGTCGCAGAGCAATGACTACAATGAAAAGGATAAATGTGACGTCAAGAAACAATGAACGGGAGTCCAACTACTGATACAATACTGGAAAACACAACCTTATATGTGTGCCTAAATAGAGGTTATTTAAATCTGAAGATGCTGGAGTTATTGTTGTTAACAAATTATAGTAGTTGCACAGGTTCTTATTAGTTGTTATGTAGTGATAGCATATAGATGTTCTTAGTCACACTAAAGATGGATATTTGTATCGTATCAACTAGAAAAAGGACAATGGATCATCTTATTCAATTATGAGTTCACAAATAACCAAGACATGCTTTTCTACATTAAAACAATAAAAAGTGTGCAGAGTCTATAGTTGTTCTTATTAATATATGAACTGTGTAATGTACGTGTACCAAAGCAGCAGCAGACGATATCCATAACTTTATCACATTATCAAACTAATCTCCTCTTCAGCCTCAGATGTGATATAAAATTTCCACTATTTTGCCATAGAAGACTCATTTTTATTAAGGACCAGGTAATGAATGGGAAGTTGGGGAGTTATTAAGTTCATAAAGATTAAATACCTTAAATTTTACTATCTAATATAGTGGCCATTAAGATATCCATAGCGTTTAAACTTAAACAGCTAGAAACCATCATGACAAGTTATTAGGTGACTGCCAAAAGTCTAGCGGCATCTCAAAGATTTTACAAATGTGAGTGAAACCTGATTTAAAAAATCCTCTCATGATTAAAGAAGGACCATTCAAAGTACAATTCATTAACTAAAACTGTTCTTTATTTTGTCAACTTTTAAATTGGTTCCCCGAAAATTACCTCTTAATATCATAAATTGTATCAAGATTAACAACCCATGAACCACAGGGTTCATAAAAAGGCAAATTGATAATATTTATTTATATAATAAACGTCACAAGTTATTAAAGGAAGATCTATCCATAAATGATGTGAAGGAATATTTATATAAACGTCATAAGTGTGGGTATGGAATATAGCAGAGAAGAATGTGCAAGAAAATGTGTGACAAAAAAACTGATGTCAATAGAAAGGAAATACACGACGTCACTAAACAATAATCAGAGTTCAACTTATTGACCCAATACTGGGAAACATAGACCCTATCTATATGAGTCCCTTATTACATTCTTATGTAAAGCTTATTTAAATGTGGAGATGCTACTATGCTAGAGTTAATATTGTTGACAAATTATGACAATTGCACAGATTCTAATTAGTTACATGTAGTAATAACATTTGTAGACGTTCTCAGTCTACCTAAAGATGTATGCAGTATGCTTATATAGTATCAACTAGAAAAAAGACGAGTCCTATGCTTTAATAATGATCCATAAATAACCAGACATTCTGTTCTGCACATAGGCTATAGTTCTGACTAAAAATGAGAACTGGAATGCCCTAAAAGCAGCAGATGATCTCAACAGCCTTTAAAATTTCAAGGGACTACAACCAACATGAATAGTTATCAACAGCCTTTAAAGTCTCGTGGCACCTCAAAAGTTTATAATAGCACCAAATGTGAGACCTTATGTTACACTCCTCATGATTGATAAATTGGCCATTAGAAGTAAGTAACCATTCATTAGCTAAAACTTTTCTTTATATCAAGGTTGACAACCCATGAACCACATGATTCAAGAAGGTAAAAGTAAAATTAAAACCAATTATACAAATATTTTAAGTGATGATGTGATCCTTTACTTCCTGTTCTCAACTAATCCAGTTTTTCCAATAATAATCAAGCCTCTTTCCATTTCTCACACTATCAAATTAACCTTCCTCTACGTCAGGTGTGAAAAGAAATTCCACTCTTTTCCCATACAATAAAACCTTTTTTCCTAAGGACCAGGTAGTGATATGGACTGGGGAAATTATTAGGTTCATAAAGGCAAAATACTTTTATTATTATAATTATCAGAGATAGTGGCCATAAAGATCTCCATAGCGTTAAAACTTAACCTACTACAACCATCATCTCCAAGTTATTAGTAGCCAACAACCAAAAGTCTACCGGCACCTTAAAACTTTAAAATAGTACCTTATGTGAAACCTGATGTTGCAAAATCTTCTCAGGCTTAAAGAATGGCCATTCATGGCAAGTAAATGGCATTCACTAACTACAATTGTTATTGATTTTGTCAACTTTTGAATGATTCCCTCAAAGTTAGCTGTTTATGTCAAGTAATATATCACGATTGACAGCCCATTAGCCAAATGATCCACAAATAGAAGCAAATTAAAAATTACTGTTACAATTGTTACAAATCATAATGTGATCCTAATTGTTCATTGTCGCCAAATATGACAATTTGCCTGCTATGGCATTAATGTTACCTCCTATGTCAACTAATCATAAATAATCAAGCCTTTTCTCCATTTATCAAATGATCAAATTAATAAAATCCACTCTTTTCCCAAACACTGAATCCTATTTGTGAAGAACCGGGTAGTTAAAGGGAGGAAGTTATTGAGTTCTTAAAGGTAATAAATCATTTGTCTTAAGAAACAGGTAGTGAAAGAGAAGTAATCAAATAATGAAGTTATTAGTTTCATAAAGGTCGAATGCTTATTATGTTAAATCTATAATAGCTCAAATAAACTTAACCAACAAAACAACAATTCCATGGGTTATCGCTAACTTAATAGTCCAAGGCTTCTCATAATTCTTACTATATTTAGACTCTAGAAAGCAAACAGATGCTAATTAGCCTTGAGCAAAATATGTCTATAGCTGGATAAGCATGAAGATATGTAAACTTTAGAATATAATAAACCTTGTCACGTATGTATCATTAAAGCTAACTCACCTGAATTGATGTGAGAATAGCAGCAACATCATAAATAGGACTCCACTGATTCTGAAGAATGTCCAAGCATATGCTCCCATCTGCATAAACTGGTCAACGAAAAACAGAAAAACAAAAGTAAGAAAAAGCAGGTTGGTATCATTACTCACTATAAAAAAACATCCCATAACGTCATAGATATAAACAGTAAACGTGTAGCTTAAAACAACCAGATTCATGTCATTATGTAGATAACGTCCAAGTCTCGAGTCAGGGAACTGTCAATTATCTATATACAATGGCTCATTAATATGTCCCTTACGTCACTCAGCCAATACCGAATTATAAAAATCACACATGTTCCCCAAGCTCCCATCCATTAACAGAAAATATATAATGTTGGTAATAATGACAACTTACTGTTTGGATGAAACATTCTGGAAATAAACCGCACAGTCGGTGGTTTATTCGGGTAATCTTCAGAAAACTGCAGTGTCAACTTGAAAGTACCTGAGAGTACAAGTTACATGTTGTCAGTGAATACCAAGGACACAGAGTTTAACTTGTTGTCTATACTCCATACCATCAAACACACACGTCACTTACACACACATAAACAAAATATGCTACATAGTACAGAGAATAAGCTACTAGTAGGCTGCACTTAAGTTCCCCCATACCCCAACCGCCCACTACCAGAACAAATTGTCCCCCTCCATTACTTTACGAGCCGTAAAATAGTAGTAACTTATATCAAATTGCTAACATAAAGGTGACATGTTCTTCTAAGATCTCATATTACTCGACAAATATTTATCAATTTCATATCTTTAGAACCCATATTCTACTAAAAGTCTAAAACAAACGACAAGAGTAAAAACCGACTCCATACCTCCATCCCAAGGAGTATCATCAGGTCTGCAAAACAAACAAACAAAAAAACCAATCAGTAAACAAACTCACGTCATCTCGAAAACAAACAATAATCCAAACTATCACCTAATAATTACCCGAATATAACCGCATTCCAAAGCATAATATTATTATCATAAGGAGCACCACTAATTCCAGCAGGTGGATCCTGTTGCAACCTCTTGAAATCCCTCATTAACCGCTTCCTCGCCGGTGTCGACATCTTCTTCGCACTCCTATAACAACAACAATTCAATTCAACTCAATTATTCAATCCACCTATTAATTCATCATATATACAACAAACTACACTTTCAAACCCTAGATCTACACCACATATCGAATTACATACAGTTAAATACAATATTTAAGCAATAAAATGTATAAATTCTAGGGTTTGTTTATAATAAAGGTGTTTTAATGGATGGATATAGGGATTGAGAAAGAAAAGTTGTTGCTACCTGATGAGCTGATCGGACGGTTGAGAAGATGATCGGCGGTAGGTGACGGTGGTGGTGACGTCAGCCCTGTTAAAAGGGTTTTGAAGACCCGAGGATTGAAAGTGTTTTTCAGTTCGCCTAACATGTAAGCTATAGTACTTGATTGATGATACTTGTGATTAAGTTATGTTAATGGTCCCTGGAGATGTTTGTTGTTTTCATGTGATCCCTTGAATTTAGAAAAATCTAATAATAGAATTTTTTTCAATCTCGACTTTGTCATACTTGTGGCTAAGTGCGCAATGACAGAACTTTAACATTTTTTTACAGGAGGGCTAAAAATATGAAACACAAATCCGGCCAATGCTAATTGAAGTTTGATTGCTTGGCTGGTTGGCCCCAACCGAGTATGTGACTGAGTTATGCCCATTAGCTGAATCGAATATAATCAATCAAACACCTAATTTTTCATATGTTATGGTTAGATACCCAATCAAGTAAATGTGATAATTTTTGAACATTGAATACCACTGTTGCATTAAACAAAGTAATAAAATAAAGAATAATGCTATTTAAACCTACTAATCAAGCATAAATACATGACTAATGCATAAATCATTTGTACAATTATATCATGTACTTTCTCTCTTCAAATTCTCACCAATCATTTTTTTAAAACAACCAATCAAATCATTAGGTACATTTGTATGCTTCATTAGTAGGCACAACAATCATTTTTCTTAAATATGGTCACCACTAGCAAGTTATGATTGGATAGTCTTGGAGAGAGAAAGTTGATGAGATGATGAGATGCTTCATTAGAAATTCAAAATTTTACATGTAAAAGAGAGGTGATAACTATTCATAGGAACCAAAAAAAATTACAACTTTTCAACACTAAAAATTACAAATTAGCTTTACGACCTTCAAGGGCTTTAAATTCATCAATTACAGAGTTTGAATCTAACTTTTTAGCAATTTATTTTTCAATGTAAATCACCAAGTTAAAGCAAGAAACTCGTCTCCCATCTTATTGTAAATTCGAGCCTTACATATTTCATTGTTGACAATCCTCTCTCAATTGTAGTCGTAGAAACAGGAAGTATCAAGACTAGTCGAATCAATCTGTTAAGTACATAATATTTCTCACGCTTCTTAGTTTCCACAACACGTGTGCATAAATCTACAATACTTGATGCATCACTGGGCTTCGGGTTATTTTGCATTTCAATGGGGAAAATCTTCAACTCATGTCTCAATCAAAGTTTATCTTACTCTGTAAAATCTGTAGGATAATATTTTCAGCAAGAAGACAAAGCTGATCAATAGTTAACTTTTCACAATTCTTTTTAAGCAATATTTAAAATCTGTAGGATAATATTCTGGTAATACATTTTTTAATAATTTTATTCATACAGTAATTACAATTAATGACGTGTTATTATTTCACTGTAAAAGTTACAATAGTTAGACATGTATAGCATTTAATGCTTTTATATTTATGTATTTTAGTTAGAGCCATTATAATTTTTATTGCTCAACAACATTTGTGAAGTGTTTAATGATAAAATAGTTAGAGCTAGGGACAAGCCAATTATTACAATTCTATAGTATATTAGGGAATATTTCATGAAGAGAATAGTTAATGTACAAAATGTTATTAACAAATGTGATGGTCCTTTAACCCCTACTAAAACTAAAATCATGGAAGCCATTAAGAAAGAGACTCATTTGTTGAAAGTGGAATGGAATGGATGAGTTAAGTATCAAGTATCAGGGGCATGGCGTGATCAGTGTGTTGTATATGTACAAAGTATGAGATGTTCATGTAGGAAATGAGAATTGACACGGATACCTTGTAAGCATGTTATTGCAGCTTGTTGGAATACGACTCTCAATGGAAAGAAAGTAGGACCCCCAGAATCTTGGGTACATCCTTGTTATTAGTTGACTACATGGAAGAAAGTAGACACTCACTTAGTGGAACCAAATTTAGGAGCAACTACTGGAGAAGTCCAGATGTCCAACAACACTTTTTCCACCAAAACATCATGTCCAGATAGGCAGACCAAGGAAGAAAAGAAAGAGGTCCAAATTTTAGGACGAACCACTTGTGAAAGATGGTAAACTGAGCAAGAAAGTGAAAACCATTAGTTTTCAATCTCGTGAAAACATTGTACACAATAAGTCTACATGCAAAGAACAAGGTCAAGCTCCAAGAATAAGTAGTTGTTTATGTAGAAAACTAGAAGGGGGGTTGAATAGTTTTGACGATTAAAACTTTGATTTAAAGTATTTAGATTGACTTATGTCAATCCATTTTGATCGTGTGTTGGATATTGATAGATAGACATATAAATAAATAAATGCAAAGAGATAAAGAGTAAAGGAACACAAAACCACGACACAAGTATTTATAGTGGTTCGGCTACAAGGACTCCTTCCTTGCCCTACTCCACTCCCCGAGTACCCAACTCGAGAGTTTCTAAGCACTACACAACACAAGCTCCTTAATATGACGGAGAAGCCTTCACAACGTCGCCTACACTTTATCCGATACAAGGCTAGACACCGAGTTCTTCCACGACGTATAACCAAACCTATCACAACATCACCTACACTTTATCCGGTACTAGGCTATACACGTAGTTCCATTACAAATGAGGAACTACTACCCAACACTACAACCCAAAGGAGACAAACTCCTTTTTACAACACTTCAAAGGATATCAATACCTTTTTACCCAAACAACACAAATATACATCGACGACCCATATCGAATGTACACCTTCGGCACTATAAACCAATGCCTTCAACTTGACACATTAATGGAGGGAGAGAAGAACTATCAACAAGATGCACTTCAATGGTCTTGATGATAACAAAGCTTAGCGACTCATGACCTTGATCTTGCACGTCTTAAAGAGGTTGTGATTTCGCCTTTAAGAGGAACCTAGAGAATCACACAAAGAGAAAACTACATAGAATGATCCTTTAGATCTGAGGTTAAAGAGGTTAGAACATAGAGAGAAGATAAGTCTAAAAGGGGGTTTTTAGCAAGAGATAAATGGCTCACTATTTATAGGAAATCTGCCTACAGTCCACCCGGATTCAGCAGATCCCTTACCCAAGGGATCCAACCAGTGCAATCCAAAGGATCCGGTAGTTGGGTCACACTAGTCCGGATTTTGGGTTGCAAACCAGGTTATGGGTTATGGGTTATGGACCATGGGTCATGGACTTTGGATCATGGATACCCAACAAGATACATTGTACCTAGTCAATGGGTCATGGGTCTTGGGTCATGGGTCATGGATCATGGATAATATCCAACATGATTTCATGCATGATGTCATGCAATGGATCATTGGTCATGGATCATGCTCCATGGGTATGGGACATGGACTTTGTTTTTTACCCACATATTCCCATTACAAGTTATATTAAGCACATATACATTTTTATTTTTATAAAATATAAGTAAATAAAATTACTTGTAAGTGTTTTATAAAAATGGTTTTGTTTGTTAGGATTTAGAAAATCCATATGACAGACTCCGAGTAGCATTTAGCACAAGTTAGTTCATAGTCTTAAACGTAAAATAGTTAGTTTAAGTAACACCATGGAGGGGGGACGAATCTTTACCCACTTTACACCCGATCTATAGCCCGCAGGAGGGCGTTTATTGTAAGACTATATAAACCCTTTCCCACCATGGGGAAGGGTTGGAGCTTCTAATCATACAACAATTTCTCTTTCATTTTATCTTTCTAGAACTCCCATTCTCTCTCTCTTTCTCTCTCTAAAATCTGCCAAACCACAAAGTGTTACAAGTCTTATGATTTCAAGTATATTATAATTGGTATTAAGAGCCATGGTTTGATTTGCTAAATTGTGTGTGCTTGGATTCGTGGTTGTTGTTGTCTTGTTTTTTTTTTGTTTGAATAGTATAACAACATAAATCGTAGTTTGAGCCTTGTGTGTGGTTAGAAATGTTGTAAGTTTGTACTTTCGTGTTCACAACAATCTCAAGCATCGTTTCTTAGTGATCTACGGTTTATTTGGTGGATTTCTTGGAAGATTGTTGTAATTTTCTTGGTTGCGTTTTGTGTCTAAAAGGGTTGTTCTTCATTGAGATTTGGTACCGCATTTTGGTTAGTAGCTGAAAAGGGAAAAAGACAAAACTGGGTGAAAGTGACATTTGAAAGTGACTTGCGATTTGCTATTACGGATTGGTCTCTGCGTTTTGACCATGCGGTTTGCCTAGAAGGATTGAGTTTTGATCAATGTGGTTTATCTCTTGCGGTTTGACCATTGCGTTTTGGTACTGCGGTTTTGTCATTGCGTTTTGCCTATGCGGTTTGCTCAAGACTATTGCGTTTTGGTTATGTGGTTTGACCATTGCGATTTGAGAATTGCGGCTTGGTCTTGCGGTCTGGTCTTGCTTATTGCATCAAGAAGATTGCGGTTTGACTTCTGCGGTTTGCTTATGCGTTTTGGACATTGCGGTTTGCCTCAAGACATTGTGTTTTGTGTCATGCGGTTTGTCTATCACAGGTTTCGGTTTACTATTGCGGTTTGACTACTTGCGGTTTGACCAAAGTTGACTTTTTACGTCAAAACTTCAAACGATCATAACTTTTTAATCGTAACTCTGTTTTTAGCGAAATACCTGTAAAACAACCGGAACAGCCTGAATATTGTGGATTTACACCACGAAGTCGTGCAATGAATTTTTCGAGGCCCAAATCCCTTCCGAAAGGAAGTTATTGACGTTTTTAAGTTTTAGACCAAAATCTCACTATAACAACGTGCATCAACCAAACCAAATCACAACTAAACAACATATCACCTAGTCTATCAAACGATAATCACGTTTAATACACATCACTAGTCATTGTACCGATCCAACAGGCATCACAACACATATCAATTATCATTGACTCATGGTTTCTTCTTGATTTTGTAAAATCCCGCGAAATATTTTATTTCTCGGTTTAAATCATAGAATTGTAAAATCCCGTGCACATTCATATCATGTCAAAACACTTCGGATTCAGTCATAGCTGAGGTACTCAAATTGTACGACATGATCGATGAACAAAAGATTCCCAACAATGTACAACTAATAAACGTGTTTGAGTCGGATAATGCTAATTTGGAATCTTTGTGCTCGAATTCACAAGAGAGACAAAGTTGCACATGTTACAACAAATGCAAGATAATGCAAAGGATAGTTGCATGGAATATTTTTGACTACTTCATTCACATCTCAAGGTACTTTTAGAAGGACCTGGATTCGAGGGAGGATTTGAACAAGCGTTTGCGTCACTCTTCGGTCAAGATGTATAAACATTCACAGGCACATTGTTCTTGAACTTAGAGCAACTTGAACAATAACTTAACAAAGAAGAATTTCAAGAAATTGGGTCCATGGCTGCACTTCAAGTGATCAACAAACAACTTCAATCATACATAAACTCCCAATACACTTGGGATTATGACTATCAAATGATAGAAATGTGCTTTGCTAATTACACTGGTATGGAAGTTAGCATGTTCAAAAAAAATTACTCCAACACATGGGTAATGTTAAGAAGCACATTGAGGAGAAAGCACAACACAAACTCAAGTATGACATCAAGATGAATGAGAGTTGGGTGCAATCAAGAGATATTAATGTTGATTCGAGTAAAGCATTGGATGCTGGATCAGATGTCATTAAATGCAGTGGGACAAAGTCAGATATGCATGATACAAGTAGTAGTTCAGTGCCTCATATCGCACATGATATGGATGCAAATATCACACCGGTAAATAACAATGTGTCATGTGCTAAGGTACATTTAAATTTTCAACATAATGTCCTTACAAATGACCGTCAACATACTGATCAAGTTGAATCTAGTTATGACACATATGTGTTGGAAACGGCTGATAGCAATATCACTCATGATTCAACAAATATTGATCATAAGGGAGGAGAAATTGATCAGGATTCTGAACATGATCGAGAGAAATGTTCTTCACTTGAGGCTGAGTCTGAGGCTAAGTATTTCAAAACAAATGATATGGTTGATAAAGAGGTTTTTAATGAACTTTCAAACAGATTCTCACAACTTGAAAAACATTGCATTTCACTTGAAATTGCAATACAACATAAAGAAGAAAGTTTTCAAACTAACAAACCATGTAAGAATCCTGGAATTTCGTGAATTTTTTGAAATAAACACTTTAAAAGCTCAGCTACAAGCCAAAAACTCTACGATCAACGTTTTGAAAAAGCCGATCGTAGATATGTATGAGATAAGTAATGTAGTCAAGACTAAACATAACATCGGTGTTATTAAAACAAGAAACATCGAATTGGAACTTTATATGGCTAAATTTTTAAAGAAAATGAGACTTTGAAAAAGCATCACAATGACATGTGTGACTCAATAAAAGAAACAAGGACTAAGAATATAGAACAAACAACCTCTTTGATAGCCAAAAATGATGAATTCAAAGCTCAACTTCAGGAAAAGGGTTTTACAATTGCAGCATTAAAAAATGAGGTAAGAAAATTAATAGGAAATAGTGTGAACACTAAGTTTACAAAACCATCAATCTAGGGGAAACAAGTTGTACAACTACTTAGAAACCAATGAGTTGTTAGACAACCGACTGCTTTTAGATATGAACGACCAAAATTTTCAAAAACACGGTTTGCCTCCCAAGCTGATGCGAAACAAGTTTTGTTAAAACCAGTCACTTCACAGTTTGCAAAACCTCATCATATGAGTGCTTTTAGTTCTTCTAGGATTAGTTCAAAGAGTGTGTCATTTGTGACACCAAAGGAACATGCTAGACATAAAGACATTGTTCAGAATAACAACCTAGAGGATGCTAAGAAAAACACACATGAAAAGACTAGGAATTTGCATGTTTCTAAGAGTAGTTGCGTATCGATTAAAGCGATTCCCGTAGCAGATCACTCTAAGAATTCTAGATCTTTTAATAGACTCCAAACACTTTGTTTGCTCGACTTCTCGGAAATGTGTTTCTAATGCAACTCATGATAAATGTATAACAAAATTCCTGAAGGAAGTGAATGCTCGTGCTAAGGTTCAATCCCCTTAGACTAGAAACAACAACAATCTCGTAGAATCAAATAGTTATAATCAGAAACCTGGTAGGCAGATTTCTATAGGACAAAGGTCTTCTCTCAACAAGTCCTCCACTATGCATGAGAAACCAAACACTCATAGATCTTGTCTTAGGTGGATACCGACGGGTAGAATTTTTAAGATTGTTGGTCTTAGATGGAAACCTACTAGGAATATGTTCACTGATTGCAAAACCAAGGTTGACAGAGAAACCCCAAATGGTTTAGATGCTGATATCACTAACCCATATAAATGCGAACAAACTCTTAATGTTAGTGTGGAAAACTAGAAGGGGGGGGGGGGTTGAATAGTTTTACTGATTAAAAAACTTCGTTTTAACTATTTTGATCAACTTATGTCAATCTATTTGAAAGTGTGTGTTGGATGTTGACACACAAGCGTATAGATAAATAAAAGCTAAGATAAAGAGTAAGAAGCACAAAACCACAACGCGAGTATTTATAGTGGTTCGACTACAAGGACACCTTCCTTGCCCTACTCCACTCCCCGAGTCACCTACTCGAGAGTTCGTAATCACTACACAACACCAACTCCTTGTGGCAGAGAAGCCTTCACAACGTTGCCTACTCTTTATCCGGTACAAGGCTAGATACCGGGTTCTTCCACGAGGTAGAACCAAACCTATCACAACGTCGCCTACCCTTTATCCGGTACTAGGCTAGATACCGAGTTCCATTACAATGGAGGAACTACTACCCAACAATACACAACACCTAACCCAAAGAGACCCACTCATTATTACAACATCATCAAGGATATCAATATCCTTGGATACAACCTATCTCTATTTGTACATCGATGTACCTCATCGATTATACATCCTTGTCATCTTTCACTAATGCCACTTGACACTTCTAGGCACCCTTCACTAATGCCTTTGACACGGACGTGTGGCACCTTTCACTAATGCCTTCATCTTGACTCCTTTAGCATCTTTCACTAATGCCTTTGACACGGACTTTAAGTGATTCGTTGTTGTGAGTGTGGTGAAATAAACACAATATCAATATATCAAATTAACCGTAAAACTCGACAAATTAACCTTTTAGGAAAAGGGTTAACGTCCTGAATCTCACGGGTGTGATAAAAGTGATACTGGAAAAGTGATTTCCCGGGTCGTGTCCCAACGAGGTGTGAATGGAAGGATTCGTTGAGTTTCGTGATTTATAACTTGAATTGGTTTTAAAGATTTTGGATTTGATTACGTATTCTACAATTTAAAACACGGAATTGAAATTTAAGCACGTAAAACAAAGGTAAATACAAATTATACTAATACTAAGCCTAAGAAACAATAAAACGAAGCTAACTAAGTCCTACGATGCTAAACCACAAAAACGTAAAAAACCGGGAACGACACGAGCCATAAACGTAAAAAATTTGCGTTTAAGGGATACGGGTGTAAAAACAATTTTCCTACGTCCTAATCGACTAAAAATAATTTTAGAAAAAAGCGGGGTATTTTTTTGACTTTTAAATTATTTTCTATATATTAAAAACTAAATTAACATAATTAATTAATTAAAAATACTAAACATTTTGAGAAAAATATGAAAAAATCACAAAAACTACTTTGAACAATGCTGATTCTAGGAAAAATAAAAAACTTGGTGTTTGTTTTGTAAAATAAGCAGATAATAAGCATAAGATGGCTTATTCCTTAAACTGCAAAAGTTCCCTTTTAAATTTAATTATGCATGAGATGACTGATAAAAGACCCAATGGCAAGTGTTAAGTGTGTTGTGTGTGAGCTGAATGTCGTGGGTTCGAGTCCCACACATGACAGTTTTTTGCAAATCTTTTTTTTTTTCAATTTTTGCTTATCAAAACTTCAAGACATGATCTGATTTAGAAAAAATTGTGAAAACTTTTTTAGTGAAACCTTACAAATAAGCTGTTGGAACAGCTTATTTGTACAAATTTTGGACATAACCAAAAGAAACACACCTGATCAGTTATGAGCACAAGTTAAGCTAAGGCAAGCATGCGATAAGCAATAGGGAGTGACAATAGATAATTCTTACACCAATAAGCTACCAATAAGCAAACAAATGGGAAAATCAGTTGGCTAAAAGGTTACACTAAGGGGAATCCTAAGAAGCTACTAAGGTATATGGGAAACAAACAAAGGATAAGCACTATGGAGAACCTAATAAGCTATAATTAAGCTAAAACTAAACTAATACACTAGAGTATAACTAATAAGCAGTTAACAAAGCTTGACAAGCTAAAATAAAAAGCAATTAGTGACCTGCTGCAATTGTGCAGGCTGAAAACAGCCTATGGGGGGATCTTTGGAGCTTATTCTGAATAAGCTAGAGGACCAATCAACCACTGAGCTTCTTGGAGCATAGAGTCAACCCAGCCAACTCACTTTTGCCCCCCAATAAATACCATTGATAAGCTGTTTCAGCTTATAAATAAGCTAAGAAAAACCTGGAATTGGACAGCATACCCTGCACAGAACAGTGAAATGGCCAACTGACCCACTTTAACCCATAGGCAGACCCCTTAAAACAATTTTGTGATTTTTTTTCCTTTTGACAGAAATTGAACAAGCTACTGAAGTTACTATTTTTATTTTTTAAAATTTTTTATCTCAGCTAAATCTTAACTAAATGGCTATAAAACAAATTGACATAACACGCATTTTTTTTTGAATACCAGTGATACTGTAAACTTATGAAATTTGTAAAAACCTTCTCAAAACTGATGAAACTTGACTCAATTGTGATGAAAGTGGTTTGACTACTCAAGTCAAAGTGGGTACAAACCACTTTGACCCAGTTTTCTGGCTTATCCAAACACTCCTTTATGGGGAGTTTAGCTTGCAAACTGATCTTTTAAAAAAAAAACTAAGTGAATTTTTAGTTGAAACCTGATTTAGTAACTAAAAAGTGACACAATTGAGCAAAGTATAATAAATAACAAGCAAATAAGCTCTAGATGCTTATTTGCAGTAATAAGCTAAAACATAATTTAAAAGGAAAACACTTTCTTTTCATTAATTAAAACTTTAGCATTACACTGAATTAAAACTGAGACTATTTTAAAACTAAACTTTTTCCTATGTCCTTTATGTTTGGCTACATCAGACTATTTATACTAAAAAGCTAATGGGGTCTTCTATCTTCTCTTTGTGTTTCTTCTGTGAGGGAAATAAGTCAAGCTCCACATGTGTGCTTTCTCCCATCCAATCTTCACCATTGAATAAGTAGGTACCATTTAGAAGCAATCTGAGCCTTTGGATGGGTTCTTTTTAGCCAAGGATTGCCACAGTGGCATCCTGGAAAGGAGGGAAAGTTTAGTAGTGGGTTTGGGATATGGGGTTGACTGGGTAAAGGAGATTAAGGTGGTTTTGGGGTATGGTGATTTGTGGGTAAAAGAGTGATGGTGAGGTTGAGTGTTTTGATATCAGAGAAAGGGGAAAGGTGAGTTTGGGAGGGAAAGTAAAAAGGGGGTCGATTCTATTAGTGGGGAAGGGTCAAATGGTTAAGGTGGAGGGTCAAGTGGGAGAGTTCAAGTGGAGATGTGGCAGGGAGGTCAAGTGGAGATGTGGCAGGGAAGTCAAGTGGAGATGTGGGTGTTCAAAGGGTTATTTGGAAGGGAAAAGGGTTTAGAAATAAAAGGGTTTAAAAGAGTTTGATAAAAATGTTTTATTAATATTTTTGATTTTTAAAAGTTTTTTTTTTTTTTTTTTTAGAAAACTAATAAATTGGTTTTAAGAAAAAATGAGTTTTTACAAAAATGGTTTTTAAAGTGAAATGATATTTTTGGATTTTTTTGGTTTTGACGGGCAAAATGGGCATTTGAGTGTCGGGACAGGGTAATTTGGAAATTTTTGATTATGGGATAGGTTTTAAGATGGTTTTCCCAAACCCACTCTAAAAATGTGTCCGGGTCTTCAATTGATCAACGATCGTAGAAAATCACATCCCGGCACCGGCTTCTCAGCACTTTTCTGATTTTGGCTCGATTTTGTCCGTTTTCGCTCTGTTTTCAATCCTTTTGTACCTACAAGACATAAAACACATTCCGAGGATATTTTTGACATATTTTGATCGTATTTGGGTGTTTTTAGTCGTTTAGTGGTCTTAGGTGGGTAAAACGATGAGTGAATAAGCACTCATCATTAAGCACCTTTCACTAATGCTTTCGTCTTTACTCTTTCGGCATCTTTCACTAATGCCTTTGACACAACACTTCTATGGAGGAATAAAGAACTATCAACAAGAGAACCTCAGTAGTATTGATGATGACGAAGCATGGCAACTCATGGACTTGAGCTTGCTCGACTTCAAGAGGTGGTGATCTCGCCTTTAAGAGGAACCTAGAGAATCACACAAAAAACTACATACAAAGATCACTTGGATCTGTGGTTAGAGAGTTTACAACTCAAAGAGAAAATATATGTGAAAGGGGTAAGTTACAATGAAGAAATGACTCACTATTTATAGAGGAAAAAGTGCTACTGTTCCATAGATCCCTTACTTGAGGGATCCGTCCAGTATATTCTTAGGGATCCGTGGGACGCTCCTCTTTGCCCATGGCTTTTGGGTCATGGGACATGAGTTATGGGTCATGGGTCCTAGACTTTGGACCATGGGTATCTAAGTAGATACAATGTATCTACAAGATGCAATGCATCTAGTCCATGGGTCATGGGTTAAATCCATGGGTCATGGATAATATCCATTTATGACTTATGCATGATGTCATGCAATGGGTTATGGGTTATGCTAAATGGGTATGGGTCATGTACTTTGGGTTTTACCCAACCACATTCAATGTATTTAGTCAATGGGTCAAATACTTAAACTTCTACTAATTGTATAACCCATTACAATATACACTAATTATGTATATATCTACCCAATATGTAAACACTAGTTGTTGTACATATGTATTACTAAATCATAAAATCACTACTACTTGTTTAGTGTTTTATGTGAAAATGTAAGTATGTTAGTAAACTATTGGCTCAAACCATTTACGTATTTTATTTGTTTCGTTAAAATGATTTTACGTTTGTTATCGACAAAACATTAGAAGATCGTAAAATATAAATAAACGTTTTTACGGCTTATTTGTATTAACAATCTCCCCTTTTTTGTTAATGACAAAACATAAAATTATTCTAAGGAAAAACTAAAATTTGTAAAAGTTTGAATTAGAGTTTTTACTCTCTTCTCCCCTGTAACACCCCAACCCGATAAGGGTAGAAGTATCACATTTATGGAGTCAAATCAGAACAATACATATAAACCATGCAAGCGGAAGTCTTAAAATAATAATCAAAAGAGTAAACAAGTCAACACGACTTGATCAATACAAAGTTCCAAAAGATGTCCCAAAGGTAAAGAAACGATACAAAGTCTAAGTCTCCAAATCAAATAACAATGGTAAATAAAGTCTAGGATAACTAAAGCAAGTCCTCAAAAGCATCCTACTCTCAATCCCCAAGAAAAACCCCAGCTCCTAGCTTAATAACCTGCCGCAGGAAAAGAAATGCGGCTGAGCTTAAAAAGCCCAGTGAACAGATATAGCAATACAAAAGCAACAATAGAATCAAAGGCTGGTTAAATAAGATATGAATGATATGAAGCAATATAGAGTAGGTAATTGAAACAAAGGAAAGGAATGTCAGTTTTCCACCACGAGCCAACAAAACAAACCAAATCAAATCATATGTCAATATCATGTAGTAACCATTGTATTCGGAGGGGTGACCTCGGAATACCAAACCAATATGAGGGGAGTCCTCGAGTAGCCATTGGAGTGATCAGCTCCCAAAATGTGAGGGGGTGTATTGCACACACCAACCACATCACCAAACCATATATCAATACAAAACAAATACAAATCTAGGATGCATTCATACGCCCCCCTGCAAAACAAATAGTGGCCATACAAAATATTCGAAGCGCGCATAATCAATACAAATATGGGGACGGTGTGGAACATCACTCAACCACACTAAAGTCATGCCATTGGTGCATCAATGACACGGACATGGAACCCCCATGCCTAGTTAATGGCTCGGGTATCAACTGACAGGTCAAAGTGTACAATATAGAGTTCAATCAATATCAATGTCCAATATTAGCAGTTCACAATTCAAATCAATAGTTCAATATCAATGGTTCAATTTTCAAGGTTCAAATATCAAAGGATCAATATCAAAGGTTCAAATAGCAAAGCAAAGGTTCAATATCAATATGGCAAGAGATCAAAGATGCAAAGAGATCATGAGAAACCTTATGAGAAAGGTCAGAATATCTGTACCTTATTCGAAGCAAGCAAACAAAGAAAGTAAAGTCAAGAGTGAGATCAATCACGCCGCCCGGAACCTATATGAATTAGATAACGTTCTATAAGAATCCGAAACACTTGTTTTAAGACGGCTTTCCATTTTTAGCAAGTTTCCCATTTTAGTAATCTTTCCATTTTAAGTAACTTTCTATTTTAGGAAACTTTCTATTTTAGGCAGGTTTCTATTTTTAGCAACTTTCCAGAATTAGCAGATTTCCATAATTAGTAACTTTCTAAAAATAGCAGGTTTCCATATTTAGTAAGTTTAGTTACTTATCTCAAGTTATAATAGAAAATGAGTATTATAATGCTTTAAAGATCATTTATGACATGTTACAAAAGTTTAGGGTTTAAAATGTCAATATTGCAAAGTATAGGGTTAAAAGTGTAAATATAGTAAGTTTACCCATTTTACTCATTTAATCCATTTAGTTAGTATTTTAACATATTAATCCATCAAGTTTTACCATTTTACCAAACAACCCCTTAACTATATATAATCATGAATTACAAGCCCTATTTTACGTTATGATTTACGTATCCGTTTTAAACATGTTAGCTAGATTAATACAAGATTACAAGACACCTAATGTGATGTAAAAATCAATTCGAATCAGCCCTCCCCAAAACAATTATTGTACGTCCCATATAAAATCAAGAACACCCTCGTAATCCTTGTTAACAAGTCCATTATTCATATACGAAAACATGTAATCAAAAGATCATTAAACCCTTTTATAAACTTAATATAAATCGACATAGAGAAGGCTCAAAATCAGTTTCAAAATCATATTATAAGTCACTTATCATTCGAATATATATTGATAAAGATTCAAGGTTTAATCATTTCATGTGTTATCATTATTTCATGTGTTATATATATCTTATGATTTTATGTGACCATTTACAAGTTACAAACCCTAGTTTATATCATGAATGCCACGAATTGATTAAAGACACAAGGAGGGATAGATTAAGAAGTCGATACGTTACCCTTGAAGCGTGTACGAAACAAGAACAATAATCAAACCACGAAAAACCAAACCAATCCTCCCTTGGATTCTATGAAACCCACGGCCAAATGAAACACCCACGTCCAAGCCTTCAAAACGAACCAAACACCAATGCTACGTCCACCAAACGATTAACTACGATCAAGAGCCTCCTAGGATCACCTTGGCTTGACAAAAATTCGGATTGAATGGTGGAATTAAAAGGGTGCCGCCACCTTGATGAGAGAAAACAAGAGCTAGGGTTTGTTGGTGTATTTTGAAATGAATGGAAATGAGATAATGAGGTTTAATGAAATTTGATATGATGAGGGATTATAGGGGCCTAATGGCCGGCCACATTAAGGGGGGGAGACCATTTCCAACTTCCAAACTTATCTTGCCAATCACGTATCTAGTCTTGTTCCTAGTCCAAATTAATATGTAGATTTTGGTACCTTTATTTGTTACTTAGGATAAATTCTTTCAAGTTCATTTCTTTTATAACATAAGTTTATTATTTCATGATGTGCATATATTATTAATGATATACTACTTGTTAAACGATGTTGAAGTGTTTTCCCGGGTTTTTATAATTTTTAGTTTGAGGGCAAAATTGTCATTTCACGCGATTTGAGATTTTAGGGTTTTACAACTCTTCCCCTCTAAAAAGAAAATTTTCGTCCCCGAAAATTGAAAAGGAAACGAAGCAATAAACGAAGACATACCCGATGATGAAAAGAAATGTGGATAACTAGCTCGCATAGATTCCTCGGTCTCCCAGGTAGCTTCACGCTCTGGGTGATTCTTCCAAAGGATCTTAACAAGCGGAATAACTTTGTTTCTCATGACTCGATCTTGCCGATCCAAAATAGCTTCGGGTTCCTCCGAAAGAGACATATCAGGCTGAATCTGATCAAGCGGATAAGAGGCTACATGCAAAGGATGATAGTTGTATCCCCTCAAAAGAGATACATGAAAAACGTCGTGCACATGCGATAACTGCGGCGGAAGAGCCAAACGATAAGAAACCTCTCCAATGCGCTCGAGAATCTCAAACGGCCCAATAAAACGAGGACTAAGCTTCCCTTTAATACCAAAACGTTTAACACCACGAAAAGGCGACACTTTCAGAAATACCCGATCACCAACCTGAAACTCCAAATCACGACGATGTTTATCTGCATAACTCTTTTGCCGCGTACGAGCCTCCTTCAACTTTTCCCTAGCAACTGCCACCTTCTCATTGGTGATCTCAATAATCTCAGGCCCCTCAATCAAACGCTCACCTACTTCGTCCCAACAAATAGGTGCTCTACATTTCCTCCCATACAAAAGCTCATAAGGTGCAGCCTTGATGCTAGCATGCCAACTATTGTTGTAGGCAAACTCCACCAAGCACAAATACTCATCCCAACTCCCGGTCCACTCTAAGGCACATGCTCGCAACATGTCTTCCAATGTCTGAATGGTCCTCTCCGACTGACCATCCGTCTGAGGATGAAACGCCGTACTGAACTTAAGGCGAGTACCCCAAGCCTTATGCAAACTCTTCCAAAAATGAGACGTGAAACGAGGATCCCTATCTGACACAATCGATGTGGGAGTACCATGAAGTCGAACAATCTCCTGCTGAAAAATCTCTGCCAGTCTACAAACACGATCAGTCATACGAATGGGTAAGAAATGAGCAGACTTGGTTAGCCGATCAACGACCACCCAAATCGCATCATGTCTTTTACGAGTAAGAGGCAAACCGGTGACAAAATCCATGGAAATCTCTTCCCACTTCCAAGTAGGAATCTCCAATGGCTGAAGTAGACCACTAGCCCGCTGATGCTCTATCTTGACCTGCTGACAAGTCATACACTTAGAAACGTACAAAGCCACATCCTGTTTCATACCACTCCACCAGAAATGCTGCTTAAGATCTCGGTACATCTTAGTAGAACCCGGATGAATAGTGAATGGAGAACTGTGAGCCTCAGACAACACCGTCTCACGCAAATCAGGATCATTAGGAACACAAAGCCGATCACCAAACCATACCACACCAGAACTATCAACCCGAAACTCCGATTGTTTCCCTTCCTCAATGTTCTGAACAATAGACCAAAGTTCACCATCATCCTTCTGAGCTTCCTTGATCCGCAAAATGATGTTGGACTCCACCTTCATACTAGCCCAATAACCATCATAACCCCGGAAACAGAATTCCACATCCATAAGCTCAAGATCATGAAGAACCCTGGGTTCAATCTCCAAACTAGCAATCATACCCGACTTTCGGCTTAGTGCATCAGCAACCACGTTAGCCTTACCCGGATGATACTGGATGTTCGTGTCATAATCCTTAAGAAGCTCCAGCCATCTCCGCTGTCTCATATTGAGCTCCTTTTGTGTGAATATATACTTTAAACTTTTGTGGTCAGTAAAGATATCACACGACTCGCCATACAAATAATGCCTCCAAATCTTTAAGGCAAAAACAACTGCAGCCAACTCCAAATCATGCGTAGGGTAATTCTCCTCATACGATTTCAATTGCCTCGAATCATAGGCAATCACCTTACCGTGCTGCATCAATACACAACCCAAACCTTTCTTCGATGCGTCGCTATAAATCTGGAAACCTCCGGAACCCGATGGAAGTGTCAAAACAGGCGCCGTAACCAACCTTCATTTCAACTCCTCAAAACTCTGTTCACGCTCCTCCGTCCATTCAAACTTTTCTCCTTTCCTCATCAATTGCGTCAAAGGTAACGCCAATTTAGAGAAACCCTCAACAAAACGACGGTAATAACCAGCAAGCCCCAGAAAACTCCTAATCTCCGTCACAGTAGTAGGTCTCGGCCATTTTGTGATAGCCTCTACTTTAGATGTGTCCATCTTGATACCATCAGCAGACACAACGTGACCAAGAAAAGCAACTTGGCTCAGCCAGAATTCACACTTAGAAAATTTCGCATACAACTTCTGCTGTCGAAGAATCTCCAATACGATACGAAGATGCTGCTCGTGCTCGGCCTCACTCTTAGAATACACAAGGATGTCATCGATGAAGACGATTACAAACTTATCAAGGTACTCGTGGAAAACACGGTTCATAAGATCCATAAAAACGGCAGGCGCGTTAGTCAAACCAAATGGCATAACCAGAAACTCATAATGGCCATAGCGAGTACGAAACGCGGTCTTAGGAACATCTTGCTCCTTCACACGTAATTGATGATAACCAGACCTCAGATCAATCTTAGAGAAGAATTTGGCGCCCTGCAATTGGTCAAATAAATCATCGATGCGAGGAAGAGGGTAACGGTTACGGATAGTGATACGGTTCAGCTCACGGTAGTCGATACACAACCTCATACTCCCATCTTTCTTCTTAACAAACAACACCGGTGCACCCCAAGGTGAAACGCTGGGTCTAATAAAGCCGTTCTCCAAAAGTTCTTGCAACTGCTCTTTCAACTCTTTCAATTCAATCGGCGCCATACGATAAGGAGCTTTGGATATAGGTTCAGCACCAGGAATCAAATCAATACCAAATTCAACTTCCCTAGCCGGAGGAATGCCAGGAAGTTCATTAGGGAAAACGTCAGCAAATTCGCGCACAACAGAAAGGCTTTCAATAGTCGGAACCTCTGAAGAAGTATCTTTGATGGATGCCAGAAAACCAAGGCAACCATGAGAAATGAGAGTGCGGGCTTTCATAGCCGAGATGATCTTAACCGACTTAAGTGGTTGAGCACCATGGTATACAAAATCAGGTTGATGAACATTACCGAAGATAACATTACGAGCATGACAATCAATAGTAGCCTTATGCAAGGCCAACCAATTCATACCCAATATAATATCAAAATCAGACATATCCAAAGGAAGAAGATTAGCCGAACGAATACCATCATTGAAACGTAGAGGACAGTTCACATACTCGTGATTAATGAGCACATGACTTTTCATAGGGGTTGATATAGATAAAGGATTCATTAATGGTGTTGGAGGTAATTTGAGTTTCTTAGCAAAATTTACCGATACAATAGAATGTGTCGCGCCAGTATCAAACAAAACAAAAGCAGTAGAATCACCAAAATAAATGGTACCAGTAATAGTACCTGACGCCTTGTCTGCCTGATCTCGAGTAACCGAATACACACGTCCAGTGGTGGGAGGTGGTTTGATGTAGTTCGAAGGAGTAGCCGATGCCTGCTTGGGACAATCCCTCACCCTATGATCTGTCTCCCCACAATGATAACAACCTCCAGAAATCCTACGGCAAACACCTGGATGCGGCTTACCACACGTAGCACACTTGGGAGGAGGAGGTAGCACCTCAGAAGTCCTCCTCTGTGAAGAAGCTGCCGCTGAACGATCCTGATAAGTGCTGCGAGATGACTGATCCCGCTGCTGTCTCTGAAAACTGCCACTCTGACCCCTACGATCATCACCTGACCTATCAAATCTCCTCGGATTACCCTGCTGCCTAGAATCATAGCCACGGTCATAACGACCTCTAACACTCTGAACCTGGTCCTGGCGACCCCTCTGATCGGAACTGTAGTCCTGACGCCCCCTGGAATCTTGAACATGGTCCTGACGACCCCGAGTATTAATACGGTCCCCATCTCTGTTCCGCTTATTGTATCCCTGCTCCTCATGTAACAACTCAATGTTGCGGGCATCATCCGCAACTGCAGCTACCTCAGTATACTGATGGTTGATCATCCTATCTAGCACCCACTTCTTTAGCCCCCATTTAAACTTTCTAGCCTGCCGACGAGCATCCCCAGCAACTACAGCACCCACAAACCCAACCATCCTCATGAATCGCTGCATGTACTCATGAGAATTTTCCTTCTCCAGCTGGTGTATGGTCTCATACTCCCTTTCGTACCGCTGCTGTTCCGACTCAGGGAAGTACTGCTTATAGAAGATCTCTCTGAAAGTAGTCCAAGCACAAGTATCAACGAAGTTCTCTTCCTTGGTCAAGATATAGGCTTTCCACCAGTTTAAGGCATCACCCTCAAACTTGAAAGTGGCAAGCCGGGTTTTCACTTCATCCCCACAACCCAGTACATTAAAGAGTTTCTCCATATGTGTTATCCAATCCTCCGCCTCATTAGTGGAAGCTGCCGAACGAAAAGGAAGAGGCTTAAGCTTGTTAAAGCGCTCTATCCAAACATGAATAGGTGTGGGTGGGTTATCACCTCCACCATTACCCCCACCCGAAGAACTAGCACCACTCCTAACATTCTCAGTGATGGCAGCCACTATCCCGGGCATAGCAGTGGCTAAAGCGCGTGCGATCATAGCTTCGAAGTTAGGATTTCCATCCCCGTTGTCGTCACCATTCCTACGAGTTTGGACCATCTGAAGAGTTCATAAAACGATTAGCAAAAGTTAGGAAAAAGGATGAAGAGCATGTACGGAAATGACGATAATGAACCTAGAATTCTACCCAAACCTCACCAAATCAAACTTAAGCTCTACAGGTTAACGCTTAGGGTCCATATGTCACAGGTCCTGACTACAAGTCGTAAACCTGGGCTCTGATACCATAATTGTAACACCCCAACCCGATAAGGGTAGAAGTATCACATTTATGGAGTCAAATCAGAACAATACATATAAACCATGCAAGCGGAAGTCTTAAAATAATAATCAAAAGAGTAAACAAGTCAACACGACTTGATCAATACAAAGTTCCAAAAGATGTCCCAAAGGTAAAGAAACGATACAAAGTCTAAGTCTCCAAATCAAATAACAATGGTAAATAAAGTCTAGGATAACTAAAGCAAGTCCTCAAAAGCATCCTACTCTCAATCCCCAAGAAAAACCCCAGCTCCTAGCTTAATAACCTGCCGCAGGAAAAGAAATGCGGCTGAGCTTAAAAAGCCCAGTGAACAGATATAGCAATACAAAAGCAACAATAGAATCAAAGGCTGGTTAAATAAGATATGAATGATATGAAGCAATATAGAGTAGGTAATTGAAACAAAGGAAAGGAATGTCAGTTTTCCACCACGAGCCAACAAAACAAACCAAATCAAATCATATGTCAATATCATGTAGTAACCATTGTATTCGGAGGGGTGACCTCGGAATACCAAACCAATATGAGGGGAGTCCTCGAGTAGCCATTGGAGTGATCAGCTCCCAAAATGTGAGGGGGTGTATTGCACACACCAACCACATCACCAAACCATATATCAATACAAAACAAATACAAATCTAGGATGCATCCATACGCCCCCCTGCAAAACAAATAGTGGCCATACAAAATATTCGAAGCGCGCATAATCAATACAAATATGGGGACGGTGTGGAACATCACTCAACCACACTAAAGTCATGCCATTGATGCATCAATGACACGGACATGGAACCCCCATGCCTAGTTAATGGCTCGGGTATCAACTGACAGGTCAAAGTGTACAATATAGAGTTCAATCAATATCAATGTCCAATATTAGCAGTTCACAATTCAAATCAATAGTTCAATATCAATGGTTCAATTTTCAAGGTTCAAATATCAAAGGTTCAAATAGCAAAGCAAAGGTTCAATATCAATATGGCAAGAGATCAAAGATGCAAAGAGATCATGAGAAACCTTATGAGAAAGGTCAGAATATCTGTACCTTATTCGAAGCAAGCAAACAAAGAAAGTAAAGTCAAGAGTGAGATCAATCACGCCGCCCGGAACCTATATGAATTAGATAACGTTCTATAAGAATCCGAAACACTTGTTTTAAGACGGCTTTCCATTTTTAGCAAGTTTCCCGTTTTAGTAATCTTTCCATTTTAAGTAACTTTCTATTTTAGGAAACTTTCTACTTTAGGCAGGTTTCTATTTTTAGCAACTTTCCAGAATTAGCAGATTTCCATAATTAGTAACTTTCTAAAAATAGCAGGTTTCCATATTTAGTAAGTTTAGTTACTTATCTCAAGTTATAATAGAAAATGAGTATTATAATGCTTTAAAGATCATTTATGACATGTTACAAAAGTTTAGGGTTTAAAATGTCAATATTGCAAAGTATAGGGTTAAAAGTGTAAATATAGTAAGTTTACCCATTTTACTCATTTAATCCATTTAGTTAGTATTTTAACATATTAATCCATCAAGTTTTACCATTTTACCAAACAACCCCTTAACTATATATAATCATGAATTACAAGCCCTATTTTACGTTATGATTTACGTATCCGTTTTAAACATGTTAGCTAGATTAATACAAGATTACAAGACACCTAATGTGATGTAAAAATCAATTCGAATCAGCCCTCCCCAAAACAATTATTGTACGTCCCATATAAAATCAAGAACACCCTCGTAATCCTTGTTAACAAGTCCATTATTCATATACGAAAACATGTAATCAAAAGATCATTAAACCCTTTTATAAACTTAATATAAATCGACATAGAGAAGGCTCAAAATCAGTTTCAAAATCATATTATAAGTCACTTATCATTCGAATATATATTGATAAAGATTCAAGGTTTAATCATTTCATGTGTTATCATTATTTCATGTGTTATATATATCTTATGATTTTATGTGACCATTTACAAGTTACAAACCCTAGTTTATATCATGAATGCCACGAATTGATTAAAGACACAAGGAGGGATAGATTAAGAAGTCGATATGTTACCCTTGAAGCGTGTACGAAACAAGAACAATAATCAAACCACGAAAAACCAAACCAATCCTCCCTTGGATTCTATGAAACCCACGGCCAAATGAAACACCCACGTCCAAGCCTTCAAAACGAACCAAACACCAATGCTACGTCCACCAAACGATTAACTACGATCAAGAGCCTCCTAGGATCACCTTGGCTTGACAAAAATTCGGATTGAATGGTGGAATTAAAAGGGTGCCGCCACCTTGATGAGAGAAAACAAGAGCTAGGGTTTGTTGGTGTATTTTGAAATGAATGGAAATGAGATAATGAGGTTTAATGAAATTTGATATGATGAGGGATTATAGGGGCCTAATGGCCGGCCACATTAAGGGGGGGAGACCATTTCCAACTTCCAAACTTATCTTGCCAATCACGTATCTAGTCTTGTTCCTAGTCCAAATTAATATGTAGATTTTGGTACCTTTATTTGTTACTTAGGATAAATTCTTTCAAGTTCATTTCTTTTATAACATAAGTTTATTATTTCCTGATGTGCATATATTATTAATGATATACTACTTGTTAAACGATGTTGAAGTGTTTTCCCGGGTTTTTATAATTTTTAGTTTGAGGGCAAAATTGTCATTTCACGCGATTTGAGATTTTAGGGTTTTACATCCCCCTTTTTGTCGAAACAAAAAAGATCGTTGAAAAGAACTTAACATCTTGTTTTAAGAAAAACATGTAAAAAGAAAGAAAATAAGAATATAGAGAGTGAGTAACGGGAAGTGTTTCTCGTCTTAGCTCCCCCTTGACGAGTCCATCCCTGTGTGAGGGCGTCAAGTAAGAAGAAATACTAAACTAATGCATTGCAACTATGTTTGCAAATGGTTTTGTCTTTGTGACGAATATACTCCCCCTTAATGATTGCAACTATTCAAAGGGACGTCATGTAACGTAATCCTAAAATATATTGCAAATGATTTTGCAATGTATCGCTTTGACACGAAACTCCTCCTAGCTTAGGGTGTCAAAGTCTTCATGTGTATATTAAAAATCTACAAAACAAATGTTAGAAAACAAGTATATAATGCATAATTTCCTGCAAATAAGACTCAAGTTAGTAGAAAACAAGTCTTCTGTTGCACGGATCCCACGGTTCCCTCCTTGGAGGGATCCGTCTAGGCAAAAAAGAGGGATTCGTCTGACTGTAAACAAAATACAGTAATGGTGAGGTAACAGCTGATGTTAACATCAAAGTGAGATATGTATTGAAACCAACAAACATACACTCAAAATAATATGGCACATAACATGTAATCTCATTCAATAAAACTACGAGAAATGATCTACAAATCTCTAAAACTAAGAGAATGATTTAAAACATGGAATATCATTCCTAAACTATCTAAAATAAGCTTAAGACTAGGACACCACTTGAATCCTTAAGCTCAAGGTTGTTTGGGTTTGTTGATCTCGTCGAAATGTTCGAGGAGGTGATAAAACATGAAACTTTGATCTTCATGTACTTCATGTATCAAGCTTTCAACATGTTGACAATGATGACAATCTTTCTCATGGCTCGGAAGTGGTGGTGGTAGAAAGGAAATAACTTGATGTGAAGGATCAAGTGAAGAGGGTTGAGGAGCCTAAAAAAAAGGAGGGATTGGCGGAGGCACATTCGATGATGGCTCAACTAAGGATGATGGCGGAGGTAGAGAGGTGTCAACTTCCATGTGGTCGGGTGGTTGACTTCGATGATTCCTCATAATCCAAAATGGACTATTTGAGGGTGACGGAGAAAAGGATGACGGGGCTAGTGTTGATTCAACACCTTGATTTTGTTGCGCTATTCTTTCCATTGAGAATGTTGGCAATGGTGGAGGATGTGATGGCCTAGGAGGCAAGTCCTCTAGATTATAGAGGTTTGGTGATGAAAGTGGAGTGGTGAATGATATGGCTCTAGGCACTAAGGTGATGGTTTAGTGGAAATAGGGGGTATAGTGGTGTTTGGCATTAGTAGTTTTTTGGGAACAATCCTTTTGGGGATTGGTTTGATAGGTGGAGGGGAGATCCTACCATTTGTGGATTTAACGGGAGATGATTCGGTTGAGGAAATTTCGTGTACTACACGAGCAATTTTCTTAGGTGGTCCTTTGGTGGATGAGTTACCACTAGAAGCTTTCTCATGATGAGTTGATTAAAAGAGGTTTGTAAAAGTTTCTAAGTGCTGAGAATGAGGATGTAGGATGACTTTAGGAGTCTTAACAAGATGGTTTATAAAGGAAAAGATTTGACAAGTGCATTCAAGACTTAAGCCACTAAGATCCTTTGGAATGTGATGATTGACATGCACAAGAGTCAACTTCAGAGTTGCACTGAACTAGGGACTTAATTAAGATAAGATGAAGTGTTCAAGTTAGCAAGATGAGCTTGAAATGATTGTTTTAGCTAGAGTTAAGGTGAATCTGTCACCCGGATCCCACGGTTCCCTCCAATGAGGGATCCGTCTAGGCTAATCCGAGGGATCCGGCTCTTAGCAGCTAAGAAAGGAAAAAAATGATGTTTGTAAGGTCTAATACCTATACCTCTTGAGTGTTTCAGTCTTCCTAAGTGTCTTAAATGAAAGGGTACTTAAATGATCAAGGGCAATGAGTGATCTAGCTAATGATTTCCTTTTATGGAAGAAAACGGAACTTTTATGAGTACCAATGAATGACCAAAGATGACACCAGAAAATTTAAGAGTGTCAAGTGGAGCTAAATGATCCTAGAGATCAGATAGTAACTTAAGATAATTTTTTTTGGAAAATATCTTAAAAGTTATAGGAAATGAAAAAACTAGAATTTGACCCATTTTGAGGTAAGGATGACTAAAATCAATTTTCTAAAATTGAGAGATTTATAAAACTAGATGTATTAACATGTGAGATATGATGTGTGAGTATAAGAGCGGAAGAATGATAAGTTTTGGTGAAATGATAAATCGAAAAGCACATTGAGTGTGATCTTAAATGAGCTATGTGTGAGAGTAAATCTTACTAAGTGTGAGGAAGACTTAAGAGATCCTAAGGCATTATGTTCACCTAGTGTGAAGTAGTCTAGGAATCATGGTTTGAAGTATACAAGACTGCAACTGCATTTCTGTTTGCCCGGATCCCACGGTTCCCTAAGTGGAGGGATCCGTCTAGTACAAGATGAGGGATCCGGCTCATGCAAAACAGTACCTTTACAAAAGGTATGCAAAAGTTGCACAAGGCATCGTATTTCAAGGATAGTGTTTTCTAAGAAGTTTGAACAACAATATAATTGAGACATCAAACGTTAAATGTTTTATTTCATGAGAGAAATTACATTACAATGATAAAGGATGAAATCTAAGGATGGAGCCTATTTGGAAAGAAGACTAAGTCTTTTGAGCGTTTTCGCTAGATGGATCGTCAAATGGCTGATGAGTATTTGCCGATTCAGCAATGAAGAAAGACTTCATGAGAGATGTGTTAAGAGGCTCCATCATTTTATTCACGAGTACGTACAACGGACTTTGAAATTGAGGGTGGAAGTACATGATGTAATGATAAAGGCATGTCAAGAACATTCCATAAGGGATTAGTTTGTTCTTATTGCCTTGAAGGTTTACAATTCGCCTTGCGAAGAAATAGGCGAGATTTTATGGTTGTTGTGTTAGCAAACAATACATTATGTGAGCACAACAAGCGGGAAGGATTTCTCGATTTCCCCTAAGACTCCAAACATTTTTACGTAGGATGAGTGCGAGAGGCTTGTACTCATCTCGGATATCCCGTGTATATAATGTTTGGATCAGAGTAATAGGGTCGAGGTTTGCATAACATGCGAGTCAAGTCTTGAGGAGAAGGTATGAGTGAGCAATATGGACTATTTTCTTCACGATGGTTGAAGAGAGAATCAAGAGCCCAATCTTCAGTAAAGGCACATGGTCCATGATTTGGAATTCGGAGAATGTGAGCAAATTGCCCAAGGGTTAGAACAAACTTTTGGTTTTTGATCCAAAACCAAAGAGATAGAGAGCGATCCTCGTTACGAACGAGTTCAATTTGACGAAAGAATTCCAATACAAACCTCGGACATATTTTCTCGTTGATTCCGAGAAGGCATTCTAGTCCTATGGTTCGGAAAGAGGTATTGATACTCTCTTCGTATATTAGAGGTGTGTCGACAATACGTCCTTCATGGAAGTGACGAGTTTCGAGATTATTGAACCCACGGACATAATTACCAGGTGTGTTGGGCTCAAGAGAGATGTTAGGAATGTAGACATAAGTGAGTGAAAAGTCGAACTCATACTCATAAGACGAGACCTATGGAAGTGAAAAGTTAATATGATGAGATGTATTAAAGCAAAAGGATGATCACCTAACGTTTTCACTAGTTATCTATTAACAATGACAATTAACTCGCTTCGTATTTAACATTCTAGTGGAATATTTATTTAAGTAAGAAAATGGTTTTTATGTTGCATGAGAAACTGTTTTCCAGAAAGACGGTTCTCACGGTTCCCTTCCAATAGGGATCCGGCTAGTTTAACTACAGGGATCCGTGGATCTGTAGTGACAGAAAAAATAATTTTGATAAAAAATAGATTTTTGTAACTTATATGTTTATACAATTATATGTATTTTAGCCAATATGTACTTTAGCATGCATTGTTGGTTTCTAATGTATCTCAAGACCAAAATTGCGCAAGATAAAAAAATAAAAGAAATGACAAACACATTATGAAAAATAAACTAGATAAACTAGAATATTAGTATTATTTCATTTCAATGTTAAGAACGATGCAAATGATTGGGTATATAACACCAATGTAGATTAACAACACAAAGTACATATCTCCATAAGAAAACTTAATCATGGGGAACACGAGAGCGATGAGTGTTAAGACGATGAGTACGAAGGTTATGTAAACCATGATGATGAAGATCTTTCTTGGTTTTGGTTTGAGATGAGATGAGATGAGAGGAAGATGAAGTTTAAATGAGAGGTAATTTTTGAAGGTGGAGGCTTTGAAAAATGAGGGTTTGGTGGAGTGGACGTCGGAAGGGATATTTATGGGGAAGGAGGAATTTTTGAGATTTGTGTTTTGTTTTATTATTAGAAAGATTTGATTTTTGGATTAAGTAAAATAAGACACAAATTTATAAACCTAAACTATAGACGGAAGAGTAACACGTATGCAAGAAAAGTTTCCTAACGAGACTACGTGTAATATATGAGTATGTGAAAAGATAATCATATAAGTTTCTATGTAAGCATACTTATTTTCTAAGCTAATGTTATCTAGAGATAAGTAGAAAATCATACCTCTAATGCACTTATGAGTGTCTTTCTAATGACAAAAAGAAATGTCAATAGACAACTCCGGTTCCTTTGTGATTAAGATACCTTATTGGGGAAGGTAATCTTGTTACCAAGCAATTCCTATGGTTTGATAAATATGAGCTTTTAACTAATCAAAATGACAAGGAAGGTTAGTGCAATCTAGTAAGGTAAATAAGAAAAAAATATTGTTATCATTTAATCAACATCCTACAAAAGTGTTTTTTTAAAACATGGTGTTTATTTTTGTAAAAGACCTTATTTGTAGTTTTCAATTAAACACGGATCGTATCAAGTTTTTAAAGTACAACATACTCTAAGAAACTTGGTAACGAAGCTCTGATGCCAATTGTGGAAAACTATAGGGGGGGGGTTGTATAGTTTTACCGATTAAAAAACTTCGTTTTAACTATTTTGATCAACTTATGTCAATCTATTTGAAAGTGTATGTTGGATGTTGATAGAAAGCGTATAGATAAATAAAAGCTAAGATAAAGAGTAAGAAGCACAAAACCACTACGCAAGTATTTATAGTGGTTCGGCTACAAGGACACCTTCCGTGCCCTACTCCACTCCCCGAGTCACCTACTCGAGAGTTCGTAATCACTACACAACACCAACTCCTTGTGGCGGAGAAGCCTTCACAACCTTGCCTACTCTTTATCCGGTACAAGGCTAGATACCGGGTTCTTCCACGAGGTAGAACCAAACCTATCACAACGTCGCCTACCCTTTATCAGGTACTAGGCTAGATACCGAGTTCCATTACAATGGAGGAACTACTACCCAACACTACACAACACCTAACCCAAAGGAGACCCACTCCTTATTACAACATCATCAAGGATATCAATATCCTTGGATACAACCTATCTCTATTTGTACATCGATGCACCTCATTGATTATACATCCTTGGCATCTTTCACTAATGCCACTTGACTTGACTTCTAGGCACCCTTCACTAATGCCCTTGACACGGACGTTTGGCACCTTTCACTAATGCCTTCGTCTTGACTCCTTTAGCATCCTTCACTAATGCCTTTGACACGGACGTTAAGCACCTTTCACTAATGCTTTTGTCTTTACTCTTTCGGCATCTTTCACTAATGCCTTTGACACAACACTTCTATGGAGGAAGAAAGAACTATCAACAAGAGAACCTCAGTAGTCTTGATGATGACGAAGCATGGTAACTCATGGACTTGAGCTTGCTCGACTTCAAGAGGTGGTGATCTTGCCTTTAAGAGGAACCTAGAGAATCACACAAAAAACTACATACAAATATCAATTGGATCTGTGGTTAGAGAGTTTACAACTCAAAGAGAAAATATATGTGAAAGGGGTAAGTTACAATGAAGAAATGGCTTACTATTTATAGAGGAAAAATTGCTATTGTTCCACGGATCCCACGGATCCCTTACTTGAGGGATCCGTCCAGTGTATTCCTGGGGATCCGTGGGACGCTCCTCTATGCCCATGGGTTTTGGGTCATGGGTCATGGGTTATGGGTCATAGGTCCTAGACTTTGGACCATGGGTATCCAAGTAGATACAATGTATCTACAAGATGCAATGCATCTAGTCCATGGGTCATGGGTTAAATCCATGGGTCATGGATAATATCCATTTATGACTTATGCATGATGTCATGCAATAGGTTATGGGTTATGCTCCATGAGTATGGGTCATGGAGTTTGGGTTTTACCCAACCACATTCAATGTATTTAGTCAATGGGTCAAATACTTAAACTTCTACCCATTGTATTACCCATTACAATATATACTAATTATGTATATATCTACCCAATATGTAAACACTAGTTGTTGTACATATGTATTACTAAATCATAAAATCACTACTACTTGTTTAGTGTTTTATGTGAAAACGTAAGTGTGTTAGTAAACTATTGGCTCAAACCATTTACGTATTTTATTTGTTTCGTTAAAATGATTTTTTCGTTTGTTATCGACAAAACATTAGAAGATCGTAAACTATAAATAAACGTTTTTACGACTTATTTGTATTAACAATTAGTGCAAGTAGTCTTTACTTAAGTGCAAGTACATTGTTCACTCCTATTAAAGAAAGACTCAGAGTTTGGTTGCCGAAAAGACTGATATCTCATAAATCAGGGGTTTAAAAAACTCAACCTTGATGAACATGAAATATGACGTTTAAACACATCAGTTCAAGCCTCTTTCTTCAACGACAAATGGCGTCTGCAGATAACACTTCAGGCCCCGTTCCTCAAAGAAAAGAAAGGCGTAAGCTTTAGTGCTCTTTATCTTCGGAAGAAGAGAAATCTTTTTGTTTATGACAATTCTCATAAACATGCTTCATGCTTTTTCCATGTTCGTTCTGTCATCAAGTGGATCTACTTACCTTTGATCGTATTCTTATTCAGTTGTTCAATCAAAAATGGCAACCTCATATGCAATTTTTGAGGGGAAAAGTGTGAATAAACTACATGTTGATGGATGTTTGAAAAATGGTCATACGACTCTCCTCCAACGCCTAATGTTCAACTTACTAAGGATGAATGATATTTATTGTTTCAACCTATGTTATACTTCCAACCTTCAACGAATGTTGATCATCCAGATCCTGAAGCTCCTGCTCCGGTTCATACTGACTCAACTGGTTCACCTTCTTCAATTTCCATTGATCAAGATGCACCATCTAGAAGTACAACTCAGACTACTCAAGAAACCTAATCTCTAGTTATTCCTCAAGGTGTTGATAATGACTTTCATGATATTATAGTTCCACTCATGAATAATGATCCGTTCTTTGGTATTCCTTTCCCAGAACGTGGTTATGAAGATTCTCTTTCTTCACAGATTATTGTTCCTCCTAATGTGCACTCTGTAAATCAACCACATGAACATAAAGGAAATTGGCAACCTCATCCGCTTGAAGACATTATTGGTGAATCTTTCAGACCAGTCTCTACATGCCTCCAACTACCCACTCAAACCATGTTTTTGTTACTATGATGCTTTTCTATCCTCAAATGAACCTAAAACTTACAAAGAAGCATTGACTGAATCCTACTGGATTGAAGCTATGCAAGAAAAGCTCAATGAGTTTGAAATACTTAAAGTTTAGGAGCTCGTTCCTGGTCCAGATCGCGCTATGATTATCACTTTAAAGTGGATACACAAGGTCAAACTTGATGAATTGGGAGAAGGGTTGAAAAACAAGGCAAGGTTGGTAGCACGTGTATATCGTTAGGAAGAAGGCATCGATGTTGAGGAATCATTTGCTCCGGTTCATTCAGTGGATCAACGTACATTAGATTGTATGTTTATTCACTTGTTGGGCATTTGACACTAAGGATGACTACGGAGTTGATCGGGTATCACTTATTTCGAGTATATGTTCTTGTAAGCATTTTAAAAGGGTTAAAATGTTATGGCTTTATGTCGTTTATATAAGTGTTAAAGTGTGTCCGTTATAGTCAAAATGCTTCCGAGTAAAAGTTTTAAATTTTTCACAGTAAATCGGGCATGAGGCGTAACACTATATTGGGTAACTATGTAGTCTTATTCACTTGGAACAAAGAAACATCAACATCAGGCTCCTCAAAAGTATTATCCTCATCAACCAATATGTTTCCATCTTGAATGTTCTCGTTAACATCACCATCACTCTCATAGCTATCTGTTTCACTCACATTGCCATCACCTAACTCATCTCCAATTTGATTGACCTCTACAGGATTATCCTTTTGCATATGGTCTACAGGTTTATCTATTTTCTCATTTCCATCACGTAACACATCTTCAATTTGACAGACCTCTACATAATTATCTTGTTGCATATGGTCTACATGTTTATTTATTTCCTCATCTCCATAACCTAACTCATCTTCAGTTTGACAGACCTTTGTAGAATTATCTATTTGCATATGGTTAACAAGTTTATCCATTTGCTCATTTCCATCACATAACACATCTCCAGTTTGACAGACCTCTACAAATTAAAACAAAGGTTCAATTTCTGGAAACTGACTAGTTTGTCTAAAAGTATTGACTTCCAAAGATGGTTGTGTAACTTGACTTAAATGTTTTACAATAAGCTCATTAACAATGTTTTCTAAGAACATTTTTTTAACTAATATGGAACAATAGTAAGAGCTGCCTTCTTCTTTGCTGCATCCACCTCATCAATAACTGTCCTAATTAAGTTTGGTGTCATTTCACTAAGATCCAACTTGTCTTACCATTTTCAACATAAGCTTTTATCATATTATGGTCATTAACAGATCTTTCAACAATTTTATAATTCACATACTCACGTAAGCTATAAACCATCATCTAAATTACTACCAAACTTAAAAAGTAATATTAATTTGTTTTGACTAGCTCGTAACCTATTTCATACATAAGAACATCCAACTCTTTAACCGAAGCAATATCAACATCAACCAAATCAACAATAGTTTTCTTACCTCCATCGTATATTCTACTAGGCCAGTATTTAGAAACAATATTGTGATAAACCCTCTTGCTAAACATATTAGATGTACCACCTGAAAAAGTGTAGTCATGATCAAACCTTAACTACAAAAAAGATAAGCATACTAGATATTCCAACAATTATAACAAAAAACGTACCATATTTCTTCTTAGCAAAGTTGTACAAAAATGTATCATCAACTGAAATACCTAGATCTCTTTTTACTTTCCATAATGTAAAACCCATGTTGTGAAATTATTTATCTCAATAATAAGACACTGGTTTTGTGACATGCAATTAGGGTTTGTGATAAATACTGTAAAAAAAAGTTTGAAGATGAAAAAAGAGGCACTGTACGTGGTATAGATGTATATGAGACGGTGAGATGGATGCGACATGTAAAAAGAAGCATGATTAATTAATGTAACTAATAATCAAAATATAAAATGACCATTACGTCCTCAGACTAAAGACAAACACGACAATAGAAAACAGAGGTTTGCCGAGGGATAACGGTCAAAGACGATTTGAGTGATAAAAAACATGAAATGAGAACCTTGCGTGATGAACAAATGCAAGTTTGTAATCAACGTGATGGCTTTGTATAAGTTTATGAGCGAACGATGTATTTTTGTTAAAATAAATAAATATATGGTACTCAATCCCCTGATCACCCTTAATTTTTAAGCAAAAACATAATGTAGTGTTTGATATGTCGTAATGAAATGGTGAATGAAAAAGATCATTACAGTGTTAATGAAGAAAACATGTTTGTTTACTATTATGTAATGCAATAACTCATTACATAGAATATATCATTACATAAAACAACATCATTTTGATTCATTAGGGACTTTTTTTTTTTTTTTTTTTTTTTTCATTACATCTTGTAGTGGAATCAAATTACATAAAAACATATTTTTTAAATACTCGTTATACTAAAAAAGTTATATCATAAATAGGGTGTTTTAGTTTTATTCTATTGATTACGTTACATTTTATTGTACCAACCAAACATGATTAATAATGGTAATGAGTCATTTTATTATATCATTTATTCCATTACGTTATCCATTCCATTTAACTGTTATTTCATTCCGTCCTATCAAACGAACCCTAGTGTTTGGTATGTTGTAATTAAAGTCAGAATGAAAAAGATTATTATGATATAATGAAAAAATGCTGTTTATTTACATAGAACGTAATGATTCATTACAAGAATGACACATTACACCAAAATCATTACTTAAAGGTCCCATACATTTTTTCATTACATTTTGTAATAGAATCAAAATTACATAAATTTTCATCATACATTAAATAATTTTTTTGTTATCAACGATTATTTTAATCTTTTGATTATCAATTCTATTACGTCTTTATCATGCAAACCAAGCATTATCATTACATTACACTATGTATTTCTTAGATCCAAAATACGTAGTATTTAAAAAAAGAAACTAAACCGGGGTTCGGATCAAGACACGTAAGCATAATATAACCAAATACCTGAAATTCAATTTGATCCCAAAAAAAAACCCAAACAAATAAAATACCCTCTCAATCATCATCATCATCTCGATCTAAATTCCAATCAGTGAAGATGTACGGATTCGAAGCAATGACGTTCAACATCCACGGAGGATACCTGGAAGCGATCGTAAGAGGTCACAGATCTGGATTGTTGACCGCTGCTGATTACAATAATTTATGTCAGTGTGAATCCCTTGATGATATTAAGATGCATCTTTCTGCTACTGAATACGGTCCCTATCTCCAAAACGGTATATATATATATCACTTCATTTGTTTTCTGATTTCATAATTCCATATGTTCGGTTGAAATTCATATTAGTGATTTAGTATTTAGATCAGGTAGTCAGTATTAGTGCAATTACGTTATCTTTCGTCGAAGATTGTTACGTTTATGCGATGAAACGAAGTAGATCAGGAGAATCGATTTATTTGAGTGAGATGTAGATATGAATCAAGTTTGAGATTAGTTTTGTCGCACGATGTATAACTGTTAATAAACATGTTACGTTATTCCCTTTTTTCAGAATTCATGCGGTTACTATTAGTTTTTGCTATTTGTGATGTTTTAATGTGTTAATAAGTTTAGTGTGTTCAAAAAACGAAGACCGGATCATTGTTTATTGTTGTAGAGTGATAGGTAGTTCGAATTGTACTAGATCATGAGAAGCAAGACTATTATTTTTTTGAGGTAGATGTAAATGTAATGGAACATTTGCTAGTTTGAGAATTGAGAACAAAATTGTCACACGTCACTAATGATGTATATTTATGTTATCAAATGTCTCGAGTTCTTCTATCTGAATATCTCAATAGAGTTTTCATTGTGAGTTGACTGTTACCGTGTATGAAATGTTATGGACCTGGGTTTTGACAGCTTTCGTTGACGGATGGATAGATGAATGTGAAATCGGATTTTGTTTTTGTTTCTGATGTATGCGAATGAACTGTTAAAAAGTTTATGAAACATTTGAGACAATTGTTTTGGGATAAACTGGCTTGTCTTATCATTAATGAGTCAATGTATTTGCATAAATATGCATATTTCTCATTTTGCAACATTTTGGGATGGCAGGTCGATTGTTCTGTTTTACGCTAATTATGTTATGATTTTTTTTGCAGAGCCTTCACCATTGCATACCACCACAATTGTTGAGAAATGCACCCTGAAGTTGGTTGATGAGTATAAGCACATGCTATGCCAAGCCACCGAGCCTCTGTCAACCTTCTTAGAGTACATAACGTATGTACTTATCCTTTCATTATTCTTACATATGGCTGTTAGGGGTGCTTATGTGGCCTGATAGTCTACTGAGTTCGTATTACCATTTACCAACAATGCTGATTGTAGTTTAATGTCAGTGAATACTGAATAGTATGTAACTTTAGCTAGATGCCACTATGCCAGTGGTTTAAGATCTTGGTTTTGGCTTTTGGACTTTGAAGGTTTCCTTACCATTTCTTTAATACCACTGAACCGCAGCTGTTAAGTTTCTAGTGATATTTACTTCCTAGTTAAGTTGTTTCTGACTTGGCCTTTTTTTGATGAAATTTTTTAGTAGCTAAGTTGTACATAAGTCTTTATGGCCACTTGTTCATCGAATTAAGTGGTGATAGGTTCTGAAAACTTTCATCTATTTGTAGTTGGTGACTATCAGTTTATGTTCTTTAATAATAGCTCAGAGCTATGAGAACAGATATCTCTACTTTAAATTCACTAGTCAGTAGCAGAGTTTCACATGTACTATTGAGCACATCAGGAATGAAGCTTTTGGCTTTACTATTGTAGATTTAACATTTATAACAAAAGATTGAAGGCCTAAATTTTTTTTTGCTCTGTCAGATATGGTCACATGATCGACAATGTGGTCCTGATCGTTACTGGAACCTTGCACGAGAGAGATGTTCAGGAACTGTTAGAGAAATGCCACCCTCTGGGAATGTTTGACAGGTAATCTACCTATCTGACAACATTTTATATTTTGAAAATGCATGTAAGGTAATATCTCTGTTTTTTTCTTCAGTATTGCTACCCTGGCAGTTGCTCAGAATATGCGTGAGCTTTACAGACTGGTGCTTGTGGATACACCACTTGCTCCGTACTTCTCTGAGTGCATCACATCAGAGGTATACGCTTGTTCAACATTAGTCTACTGCCAAACATGGCATGGCATGGCATAGCAATGAAATTCCTTCATACACATTGGCTATTCATAGATCTTCCTTAGCACTTTTATCTTTCACATTCAGTTTTCTTATTCATTTAAAACAACTTTGAACTGCATTTTCGATTATCACAATTTGTCTCTAGTAGGTTAGACTTAAGAGGGTACAAGTTTGACACATTTACTAATAAATGGTCTGATTTGGGTTTGGTTATATCTTTAAATGGTCAAATGGGTAGCATTATAACGTTAAGCTACAATGAAACGTGTTGATAGTCGCCCGAAATGTATACTCGATGCATACAACCTACTTAATTGCTTTATTGGAAACATTTAATTTTTATAATGATAATATATTGTTGTAATTGTATTTAACACAGGATATTTTTAAAATTGCTTAAAGTTCTTACAAAAATTATTTCGTGTAAATGTGCTCATAATCTACCGGTTTGACCAGTTATCTAACCCGCTCATTGCCACCTCTCCTTGAAATATTTTTGGTCATCAAGGTAGAGTAGGCTGAAGAGACATCTCATTTGTCTATGCGTCAGTCTGTATATTACATTTTTCATGCTAAAGAAAACAAAAGATTTTCAGCGAAGTTGTTATATTTAACCTTGAATTTTACATCCTAAAACCCAACAAACAAGTTTATGATGAATTGATGATTGTAACTTCAGGTGCTATGCCATGGTCTTTTCATATAGTCTTTTTCTTAACAGCAAATTGGTATTATCTGCAGGATTTAGATGATATGAACATTGAGATAATGAGAAACACTCTTTACAAGGCATATCTTGAGGATTTCTACCGGTTTTGCCAGGTAAGCATTTGCGGGTTATTTGGAATTTACATATATATTTCCTGGTTTCTTGTTGTAACTTGAATTTACAAATAGAAACTAGGAGGCGCGACTGCTGAAATTATGTCTGATCTACTGGCATTTGAAGCCGACAGGAGAGCTGTTAATATCACCATAAACAGGTGCTGCAACTATCTAAATATTTCTGTTGGAAGTTACTCTATAAATGGTGACATTTAAAATTCTATTGCTAACTTATTTCTCTTCCTCCCCGGTTGTATTTGCAGCATTGGAACAGAGCTTACTCGAGATGATCGCAGGAAGCTGTATTCTAGTTTTGGCTTACTGTAAGTGAATGAAACCCTGCATAATGGTCTTATCTGGAGACTTGTTTATTTTTCTTGCTATATACTTAATATATCTGTTTCTTTTTCGTCTTGAAATAGTTACCCCTATGGTCATGAGGAACTTGCTGTTTGTGAGGACATAGATCAGGTATGCTTTATCTTCTCCATGTCAGAAGAAGAAATAGAAGTTAATATATTCAAGCTTGTATTTTTCTAGTGTGGAAGAGCTTTAATCATATGGCTTTTAGAATCCCCCCAATTCGCTAATTAAGTATGCATGTCGACATATAGGGATTAGGACACCCTCGTTTTAAAGTCTGTCAACCAATTAGCTGGTCTCTGAAGTAGTGATTAGGCTCAGATGGTTTAATGGAGGATAACTAGAGGTGGCAATGTCAACTCTTTTACTTATAAAAGGTGATTTGGGTTCTGTCTAATCTCAAAGACTCAAACTGCGAAACGGGTCATGTAGTTTTTTTAGATATACATGGAAACGGGTAAAAATCGTCCCAAGAATATATACTCATATTATGCATACTTCATCTCAGTTCATTGTCAAATTTAGATTGATAATATACTATATAATAGTTTAGTTTTGATTTTATTGGTTTCAGTTTCATATATAAAATATTTAAAAAGTGTAAGGACCATACCAAAATTTTACCCATTTTGACTCATTACCAACCCGTCTACTTTGCCACATCTAAGGATACGGAAATTATTCGTCTCATTGAGGTTCTTATTCTCTTAAATATCTATTTTAGGTTCGTGGTGTGATGGAGAAGTACCCTCCCTATCAGCCAATATTCTCCAAATTGTCCTATGGTGAGAGCCAGATGCTTGATAAGGCATTCTATGAAGAGGAAGTGAAGCGTCTCTGCCTATCTTTTGAACAGCAGGTTTGTGCATCCAAATTGTTGTTTTAATTGAATCCCGTAATCACAGTTACTCTATTTTATAATTCTTTTGGTGACAAAATGGTAGTGTAACAACACAACCTCTTTCCTGATTGAATTGCCGAAAACTTGTATGCAGTTCCATTATGGTGTGTTCTTTGCATACATGAGACTCAGAGAGCAGGAGATCAGGAACTTGATGTGGATTTCGGAGTGTGTGGCTCAGAACCAGAAATCCAGGGTTCACGACAGTGTCGTTTTCATATTTTAATGACGGGGAACAGTCACAACATAAAATACTTATGTATATTCATTTGCTGCTATTTAATCACTTCATCTCTCGCCAGAGTGCTGCAGCTGCATGCAGATTTCGCATAATAAGGTTCTTGTGTATGTTAAATTTTGTTGTCCAGAGAGTTTGTGTACTTGAAAGATTTGTGATAATCGTTTTTTAAATGTGATCGTGGAATTGAAATTCATTCTGGTATGTAATTCCAATTTGTTCATTCTGTTAATAGGTAAATGTAGCCATTTTGTATTGTTTCCCCTTCATACATAACCGCCACAAACTGCCCCGTTGCCACCACCTTGCTATTGTTATTTCTTACCATCATAATCCACCAAACCTAGACACCTTACTATCAGGTCCAAAACCCTACCCATCAGAGCAAAGGTTGCAAAACAGGAAGGTCAAGCAAGCTGTTCTGTGACCTGAAAGCATGTATGTTCCCAAGTTTTTTGTTTTTTTATAAATATTGAATGTGTCAAATATAATAAAGAAAATATATTTTTGACAAATTACTGCATTAAAATTGCACTTTGCTGGCTTTGAACAATTCAAATTAGCCTGTTGTTTAATTTGCTACTCTTTCTTATCCGACTTGTTTCATCTTTAAGCAATTAATCATAACCCAAATTGACTCATTCAATAAATAAATGAGTAAAAATTGTCAACAATAGTCTCTAAAATATACCGTGTTGTTTGTAACACTATGGATTTAAGATGATTTGCTTGTTTACCTAATGGCCTAATGATGGGATTTTCGATGCAACCACAGGCTTGAGCTACTAAGCTAGGCATGAAATTAGGTTTGTAAATGTGTAAGGTTAGCGGTGAAAACCAAGTATCACACATACTGTCTCAGATTTTGAATGAAAACACATTAGAAAAATCATATTTACGAAATGTTACAATTTTTGATGATCTGAAACTTTTCTTCGGCTGATTCCTAAACAGCAAAAGGAAACGAACATATACACATCAGAGCTACTATACAGTCTAACCATCCAAAACTCTTCGGTCACTATTGCAGCAGCACGAAGCTTAACAAGACTTAACAAGGTAATCCTACTCTGCATCCCAAGGCAGCACCCGCAAAATTAGTTAGCTCGTGAACCTTATGAGCTGGTTCAGCTTTTATCAACGGGTAACCCTTATAATGATGAGCCCAATGTGGGTTCCCTGAACTCACAAAAAACGCTCCATTCAACATCAGATCTCCTTCCGATCTCCATGTCCATTTACACCATTCTGACTTTTCAGCTTGATTTCTGTGAGTCACCTCTTTGGCTGCACCATGCTCGGCTTTGTATCGGTTCCCTTGGCTTATGATGGTTGCACCCATTGCACCACCAATCGCGTAGCTTTTCCACATTGTGTAGTCGTTGTTGACCACGTGAACAAATCCCCATCTCACTGCTGGCAATCGTTGTGTAAGTCCTTTTCCAAAGTGGTTGTATGCGAGTGTCACTCTCATATTTTCATCTGGTGTAGCGTCGCTTGCACCAAATAACAAAGCCTGCAAAAATATTTAACATTTTTAGAAACCAAATCAGGTTCTTGCAGGCTTAACTGACTAATATAGTTCTCTACTCTCATTTTTTACAAGTTTCGGTAGTGTAAAATAAGGTGTTTGGGTCTGCTTATTTTAAAGCATATTAACAGTTTCGAGGTTTAGCATTTCGGAAATGTTTGTTGACCTTATCATGTCTGACGAAGTGATTATTAGAGATGGTGATGTCAGTGGAACGGGCGACAACATCAATAAGACCATCATATGATCCAGCAAAGGAGCAATGGTCGATCCATACATCAGTAGTTCCAAATATGCAAATAGCATCTCCGTCGCTATCTCCTCTGATTCCAACATGATCAGCTTTTGATCTAATCATGCCACCCTTAGCAGGAGCAATATCATACATGTGGATGTTGGATATGATAATGTTACGAATATTTTGTAACATTATTCCAGCCCCACCAGCAATGTGGATATGGAAACCACGTCCATCAATGGTCTTATGGCTTTCAAAAATGAGCTCTTGGCAAAGCTTGATATTCATGTGGCCCGAGAAAATGATCCAAAGTGGTTCTCGCTGGAGGACTGCATGACGGAGGGTTCCAGGTGGAGGGTTGACCATATCAGTATCGGCTGGGTTGGTGACGATGTAGACTTTGCCACCTTTGCCTCCTGTAGTATTGTGACCGAAGCCTTGAACAGCATGGGCTAACTTTTGACGGTTGTCTGCCCATTTGGGGTCGCATCGCCAACCTTTGTCAATTAAGTTGTGAGCCTTGCATGGTGCGTCGTGTTTCTTATGCCTGATCAACCCCCTTCTAGTGTTTATGGTGTCACTGAAAATCAAAAACCACATTTGTAATTAATTTCACTTTTTGTCCTTTAAGCAGTAATATATGTCGGACCTTTAATGAAAGCAAATGGTTTAGCTAGAGATTGCTTATGCAAATAGTATCGATAAGTTACTTTTTTATTTATTTTTACCAACAAGATTTGTGCAATGCACTCAAAATATAATTAGTATGGAGGATTAACATTTGTTTAGCAAGGAATAAACACTCACTCGGAAAGGGTAGAATCGGCAATGGTACTAATCACGGAAATGAAACTTAAGACCAAAACCAAATGGAATTTAACCACCTTCATCTTTAGTTAATACGAACAAGATATTATGAAAATAAAACGGCTAAGTAGTTGGATTAGCTAGTCAGGTTGGAGTCGGATCTTGATATCAAGATCAGACTTCTATTAAACCGGGCTAGCAAATCCTACGCTTTGTTAATAAAAAAAACAGTTGATGATGAAGGGGACTCGATCATATGAAGAGATGTCGACAATTTATGCGCGACATCCCAAAACCAATAAGGAAATTGTGTGATGTAGTTTTTTACATAATATACCGAATGCTAAGGAGAATTTGTTGTCTGAGATTTTTGTAAAAATTGGTAGATTTGCGTGAATAAAGTGAGAAAATGAAGCTAATCCACATGTAAAATTTTGTTTTCTTAAATCACAGGATGACAATGAAAATTATTATATTGTGACATTTCAATCCAAGTAAACCATTGACATGAGTTTTTCCTAATCCAAAATTTCTAACAAGTGTACATGTCACTCAGCAGAACCTCATTAGTTGCTAACTAATCCACAAATCAGGAAGGATAGACGAGGATGTAACCCACCGGATCAAATCTGGTTGGACGAAATGGAAGGCGGCATCGGGTGTTCTCTGTGACAGGATCGTTCCTTTTAAGCTAAAGGGGAAATTCTATAGGGTGGCGATTAGACCGGCCATGCTGTACGGGTCCGAGTGTTGGCCAATCTCCAAGGCCCAGGCCAACAGGGTAGAAGTGGCAGAATTGAGAATGCTTAGATGGATGTGTGGAAAATCTTTGCTTGACATGATCCCGAACGGAGTTTTCAGATCAAAACTTGAAGTCGGAAATATTATTTCGAAGATGAGAGAAGGTAGGTTGAGGTGGTTCGGTCATGTCAAGAGGAGGCCTCAATCAGCACCGGTTAGAAGGGTTGAGGCGCTGGTAGTAGATGGCGTGAGAAGAAGGGGAAGACCCAAGCTCAGATGGGAGGAGAGAATTAAGCATGACATGTCGGAGCTTCACTTGTCGGAGGACATGACCTCAGATAGGAAAGGGTGGAGAGATAGGATTAGGTTTTGCGGCTAGTTACTTGTTTTGCTTGGGGCTTTGTGGGTTTAGGTATTTTGGGCGGGCTTGCTTCTATGACGTCTCGTTCTTTGCCTTAGTTTAGGCCTCGTGCGTTGATGTGCTTTGCTTGTGCTGTTAGGTTCTCCCGTCTATGACGTCTCGTTCTTTTGCCTTAGTTTAGGCCCCGTGCGTTGATGTGCTTTGCTTGTGCTTTAGGCCCGTGCGTTTTTTTTTTTTTTTTTTTTTGCTCCCTTAGGTCGGCTTGCTATGCTATGCGCTTTTCTTTGTTACCCTGCCTTGTTTGCCTGCTTTTTTATTGCATGTGCTTGTTGTTCACTGTCTTTTGCTCTCTTTTCTTCTCTATCTCACTCGCACACCTACACTTGCCGGAGGTCTCGTTGGAAGCAGTCTCCCTTCTCCCGGGATTTTCCCTGGGGAAGGGGTAGGATCTGTCTACAGTTTACCTCCCCCATACCTCGCTCCGGCGGGATTGGGTATGTTGTTGTTGTTGTTGTTGTTGTTTGCTCGTTTGAAATTTAGTACGACAAATCTTCTCAAATAGAACCAATGTTATACATGTCTTGCTTGAGGAACAACTAGTTTGCTTGTCAATTGTGATTTAGTTATATACTTATGAGAATGGATAGTGAATTCATGCAGTTGGTGTATTTCTAATTTGCATATCTGTCTAAAATCTGATGGCCTTTTTTTATCGTCCTGAATGTTCACATGATCATTGAAATTACTTATGTATATTAGTATTTGAGTTGAGTTAATGATATTTAGGGGCGGGGAGCCTGAAACTTATGGTCGAGGGTCAAATTATGATAATTTTTAGAAACTACATTCCATATCGGTTCATTAGAAAGACAAATTAGAAAAATAGCCAAATACTTTTAAAACTTTACACTACAAAACCGTATCAATAAACTCATGTATGATGTATCACTTCCAATCTAGCTTACCAACATTATCTTACAGAAGGGTATCGATTTTCTTGCCTAGTGGGCCTATAGTATTAGTTTCATATCACATCATTTGTTTTTATTACAGCACTCGCCAATTGGCTGGTTGGCCTGTAGTCTAGCGTCATTTTTTTGTGGATGATAATATATAGGATAGATTTGTACGTACACCATGGATCCTCGTTCACAAGTTTTAAGATTAGTTTAAGATACGTCTAGTATGCATCATTTGACTATACTTTGTCTATTTGATGTTTATCGTAATGAATAAGATTGAAAGATAGTGCTAGTCCTAGATCAAGATGGATTAGTTCAAGATATGTCTCAACATGCAATTTTGACACTGACCATAGATTGTGGATAGGCTTAACTTCCAAGTCTTGCTCTATCACCATATGTTTTAAATTTAAAATTGTTGGTGTAAATCCTGTGCTTACCAATTACTAGTAGTTTTATAAAAAATGGTTTTTTAAATGAAGGGTTTAGGTCGTAAAATAACAACGTATTTTTTTAAATATACTGTTTTGATATGTGTACTATTTATTGTTTCACTTAATGTTGTATACTTTCATTTTTTGTTCTATTTTGCATATTTTGAGGACGTGTCATAGTTGAAAGTTTGACATGTGCCACCATTTATAATGTGACACATCATCAAAATATGCAAAATGAAACAAAAAATGAAAGTATACAACATTAAGTGAAACAATAAATAGTACAGGTACCAAAACAATACATTTGAAAAAATAAATTGCTATTTTACGACCTAAACCCTTTTTAAATAAAATATGTGATCGAAAGGGGAGTGGGAGGTGAATAATCAGCAAAATTGTGTTCTAACTTGTAAAAAAAACATTGTCTTTTATTTGTAGTATTTATTAGAGAACGTATTTAATTAGATAATAATGTATACATACTATATCATAAAAGTTGTTTCAAACATAATCAACCAAACGTTGTGTCAAACCAAAGTTTTTTAAGATCCGTATAAATATATTTGAGAACAAAATTATACAATGTTTGAATGGTGACTTAGTAGGTATGTGTTACTTCGGTAACCGAGAGGTCACCAGATCGAGACCTCCTAGGTTTTCAATCAAACCATTTTTATATAAGCAAAGTTCGCAGGCCACGCGTATTAGGATCTGGGAATCCATGGGTCTTCAGGCCCAATCTATATTGTCCAAAAAAGTATCTAATTCCTTTACATAGCTTTATAAAGTAAAAAATACAATTATTTTCTTTTTATATTTTTAGGTCATAAAATATCAGTATTATTTCGTAAATCATTTTTAATTTCTAAATTTCTGTATACATATCAAGATTAGGGTTTTTTTTTTTTTTTTTTTTTTTTTTCTTTCAAGTTTTGCTTTGTAAAACTTTAGAGAATAAGTGTATTTTTATGATTTGAATTCTATGTTACTGACATAACTAAGATATAGAAATCATGTAATGTAGTGATTTATAGATTACCCGACCAAGCCAGACAACAACTTGAACGAGCAATGAATAACAGAAACACAAATTGTTGATACAAAAGTTGGGCGTTCCTTGTTTGGGGCTCCGGCTCTCGTACCAATTGAGAATCGTTACTTGAGACCTGCGCACTAAAGATAAAAAACACCGTTAGGCTTACCGTGGGATTGTCTCCCACGATTATCCTCCGGCGTGAGAGTAAGTAATCGGTTTTAGGGTTTAAGGAGAATTAGGGTTTGTAGATCATACCTTAAACGAGGGATGGGATTCCCTTTATATGCACACGGAGTCCTTGTTGGTTCCGTGTTCCTCAACCTTCGGCGTATCCCGCCTAAGTCGGTTGAGGAATGATTATCTCCTTGATTAGGAGATATCCGATATCTATTCCGTAAATAGATTTGGACTTGGGCTTTCGTGAGCCCAAACATTTAATCATCGTAGCCCAGTTCGTACCGGGCTAAGTTAGTGTCGGACTTTAGTCGGGATCGTGACCCGGATATAGACTATACGTCATCATGTCCCCCCAGTCTAGTATGCGTAGTGACTAACTGCGGATGCTAGACTAATAACCGTAGTCAGCAAAAAACTTCGAAGCGTAGCCAAGAAGCCGTAAAAATATATCTTCCCATACATTGTATCTAGACATAGGATTAGAAAATTGGTTCCTCGTAAATCGAGGGAAAGTTACTGCTGTGACGTCCTATCAAGCAATCTCAGCCACACTTTTAGTAGTAGTGCGGTCCACGCGTCACTGATCGTGTGGGCGAGAAGAATTATATAACCCCTTAGGTCATTTCCCTTTCGTTTCTCACAGTAAAAAAAAAAACTTCATCCACCATTGCTAACAAGACATCAAACTCCAACCCAGAAAAACATTGTATTTAAAAGGTAACCGCGCGTGCGCTTTGTAAAAACAATATCATGGTCAAGCAGTTGTCTGAATTCACCTCCAACCTCGCCGAAAGTGATCTTCTAGAGTTCACTTCGGATTACTTTATACCGCTTGACGTGCATCCGGTTATTCCGGGTGCACAAGCGTCTATCGCGGATTTCCCCGTAGGGAAAATAGGAGTATACACACGATTCTTTGAATTTGCCAATCAACGCGTGCCCTTATCCCGATTTATGTGCGATGTTTTAAATTATTACGAGTTGCACATATCCCAGCTGCACTGTATTGGTGCGGCTAAAATCACTAACTTTGAGGTGAACTGCCGTTTGCTGGCGGTTAATCCAACCATCCACCTATTCCGTGTCTTTTATCACACGACATGGTCACATGGGTGGGTATCTTTTGCTAAGCGTGCCGGCAGATTTCAGTGTTATACTGAGAAATTAGATGCGCTTAGAAACTGGAGAGAGTCGTTTTTCTGGGTAGACGACACATGCTTTCCGTGGCGCCATGACTTTTATACCCGCGGAACATTGCCGAGGGATGAGTGCCCTGTACCTGGATCATATATAGCTGAGGATGCGGAACTGATTAATGCAAACCGCATCCCCATTAGTTCCTATCCTGAGGAATTTTTGGTGCATATGGGCATCAGCCGTAATTATTTTGGTATGCCGGATGAAATGCCAATCTTTTTGGGCGCTAATGGCCAGGGTGGGTACTCGTTCCTCGCACCTCCTTTTGTCCTTAATGTAAGACTTTTCTGTGCTTTTCTCGCATTATATAACCTGTGTTATTTGTTGTCATGTATCGCGCAGAAATGGATCTATTTACCGTGGTGCAGCTAGCGAAGCCCGTTGAGGTAAGGACAGGGGTACGTCCCCTAAAAGAAGGAGAGGAAGCTATACTAGCGGCCACTGCAGGTCATGTCATGGAGATGAACATGGGGGAAGCAGGTACTAGTTCCTCTGTTGCAGTGGAAGCGACACCACTACAAAGTGTGCCAAGCCCCAAGGTGCCTTCTACCGTAGCGCAACCACCACCTGTAGCCGTGGCGCAACCTATGGATGAAGAAGAAGAAGAGGAGCCGGAGTCTGGGTTAAAGCGCAAGAGATCCTTCAGAGAGGATGGCGCGAGTACTTCAAGGAAGAAACGCCCGGTGATCCTCACTGTGGAATCATCCACCAGTGATGTTGCCTCATCGCACCCGTCTGCTGACGTCGCTAACCCACAGTAAGTGGATGCGCTTCTCTTTTTTTTTTTTTTTTTTTTTTTTTTTTTTTTTTTTTTTTTTTATCAACTGTAAATGGGAACCTGATAATGCTCTGTCTGTGTGTGCAGGTTTGAGCAGGTTGCAGAATCTCCCCCCAAGGATAGTCCTGTGCGGTCTGAGCCATTCAACCAAAAAGATGAAGATTTACCTGCTGGAGTTGCATCAGTGGGTCAATTAGTTGAGGAGTTGGTACAGGTGTCTGCGCACCAAGCTGCAACAGTTGAGAAGCTAAGGGTATGTATCGCTGGTGAAAGCAGCCAAGTTGCTCAGAAAGATGAGAAGATTGCTTTGTTAGAGGCGCAGTTGGCTAGTGCCAGAGCTGAAGTAGAGAGTTTGAGCGTGTATGCACAGAAACAGGCCGAGGAGAAAATGGCGCTGATGGGCCAAATAAGCCAAGAGCGTACAGAGGCGGCAGGGTACAAGGCTTCGATTCTCTGGGCCCTACAGTATCTGGAGAAGAATAAGGACGCATTGACCTCGCAGTTGGAAGATTTTGGTGCAACTGTGAGCAGTGCTATGGAGGCACAAGAGAGGAAGCTGCGGAAGCTTACTTTGGAGTATGATGAGGAATTATATCCTCATCTAATGTCTACCATCTCTGAGCGCAGGTGGCTTATCAGCCATGGTCTGCGTCTTGCTGCGCTGAGTACTCTAGAGTCCAAGGAGGTGGTGGACAAATTTGGTGAGGTAGTCCAATGTGCTTTGGCGAGAGGAAAATCAGAGGCTATAGAGGCGCTGCAGGAGGCCGACTTGCTAAAGGTTCCTATGGATAAGGTTCCTGGGTATGATGCGCAGTCTTATGATACCCTGGTTGTTGCTATGAATAACATGAAGACTTTAGAGCTTCCCATGATTGCTGAAATGGAGCGTGACCAGGATTATCCTATAACCTTTATGATGGAAGGATTGACCTTAGCGCGCCATCGTACTGAGGATGCAGAAGCGCAACCAGACTATTATCTGAAGCCTGATGTCTCTCAGCTGCAGGTACCTGTTTTTGCTCGCCCTAAGGACATGTTGAATCCCTTTGCTCTAGAGAAAGAAATGTCCTTGAAGGACGTATTGGAAGCGCATGCTACCAGACTTGCTGAAAGGGAAGGTATTAAGGGTAAAGCTGTTTTGTGCGGGGTTGGTGCAGCTCACCTTCCAAGATCTGATGGCGTGCCCGTGAGTGTTGCCACCGTGTCGCGCCAAGACTCAGACTTGTTGAAGAGGCTTGACGAGGCAAACGATACTGTAACCCGTGTGGGTAGCTCATCAATTAAGCGTTGTCATAGTTGTACTTTTTGAAGTAACCATCCTTGTGTAAGAAATTGTAGCTATTAAAAAAAATCTTCTTTTGCTAAGTGTATGTGAGTAGTATTGCAACTTGTAATGTTCATACTTATCTTTGCATAAAAAATGTATTCGTTGCCGGGAAATCAAATGTGTACGCCAGCGCAAATAATCCATAATCATGTATGAAGATCATAGTATAATTGAGAAATAATTTCTAAGTATTTTATCATAGTCGTGTATGTTATGATATGCAGCGTACTGTAAATATCACTTTTAAGGAATCAAGTGTCTTGGTTCCTAAATTGTTAAACGGGCACCATATGCGCTGTTGCGCACCCGTCGTGGGATGTGCACAAAACTTATTCCAACGTCTTGTGAACAAGGTGTTTAACAAGGATACGTGATCCGGTGTTGATGGGTTTGCAACCCTCTTACTCAACAAGTTGTTTAGTAGGTTAACTTATCCTTTTACCCTCGTAGGTGTATTTATTGCATGCACGCCATGTAGGCGAAAAATAGAAAATTGTTAAGACATACAGTATATGGAAATAACAAATTTAAGTGTGTCACGGAGTTAGCTAGAAACCGCAACGTTTTATTAATACTTGCAAGTGTTTGTGAGAAAACAAATAAGACATTATACTAAGGAAACAAAAAGTAAATACATAGATGTTTTATGGGTACTTTGGTAAAGTTCCTGAGCGTTGGTACGCCGGGCCGTGGCCACTCCTATAGGTAGCACCTCTTGAGGTTGCAGATGTTACATGTGAGCGGCAATTCTCGACCATCCAAGCCTCGTAACTTGTACGCGCCTGTTCCTAGTGCTTCAGTAACCTCGTAGGGTCCTTCCCACTTTGGGCCAAGTTTGCTTGTGTCTTCTGCATGGCTCGCATCGTTGGCGCGGTAAACAAAGTCACCTGGTCTGAATGAAACACTGCGCACTTTAGTGTCGTAGTATCCTTTCATCCTTGACTTTGATTTTGCCTCCCGTATTGCTGCGCGTTCGCGCCTTTCTTCTAGCAGATCCAAGTCGACACGTCTCTCGTCATCATTGGTTGCCACATTGATCTCAGCAGTGCGGATTGTTGGCATGCCGATCTCGGCTGGTATGACTGCTTCTGTACCGTAGACTAGAGAGAAGGGAGTGTCTCCCGTGCTTGTTTTGATTGAGGTGCGATGCGCCCACAAGACATGTGATAGCTCTTCCACCCATCTTCCTTTGTGCTTGTCTAGGCGTGCCTTAATCCCTTCACCTAAGCTTCGATTCGCACGTTCCACTAAGCCATTGGTTTGTGGGTGTTTAACTGACGCGAAGTGCTGTGTGATGTTCAACTTCTCGCACCAGTCTTTGAAAGGGTTGTCGCAGAATTGTTTTCCGTTGTCCGAGATGATTTCGCCAGGCAGCCCGAAGCGGCATACTATACTTTCCCAGACAAAGCGCTTGACCTGGTTACCCGTGATTGTCACTACTGCCTTTGCTTCGATCCACTTAGTGAAGTAGTCTATGGCGACTATGAGGAATTTTAACCCTCCTGCTGCGACTGGAAAAGGTCCTGCAATGTCGATACCCCACTTGTAGAATGGCCATGGTGATGTAATTGGCGTTAGCTCGTGCTGTGGTTGGCGCGGGACGGGTCTATGAACTTGGCAATCATTGCACTTCCTTATTAAATCCCGCGCATCGCGGTGCATGGTTGGCCAGTAGTATCCTGATCTCATGGCGCGTGCCACAACGGACCGTGGTCCTGAGTGCATGCTGCATGAACCTTCATGGATTTCTCGCAGCACGTAATTTGCTTGTAGTGGGCCTACACAGCGGAGCCATGGTTGAAGGAAGGAGCGTCGGTACAGTATGTTGTCTCGAAGTTCGAATCTTTGTGCTGTGCGCCGTATCCTGCGAGATTCCTTCTGCTCTTGGGGTAACATTCCTTTCTTTAGGAATTCCGTTATCGGTGTCATCCATGTAGGACCTTCCTCCTCTATTACTGTGGAGACTTCCATCTCCGATATGGATTTGCTTTTCAGTGTTTCCACCAGCACTTGCTTTGATAGGTGTGCGAAGCTTGTCGAGGGGATCTTGCTTAGTGCATCTGCCTTGCGGTTTTCTCCTCTAGGAACTTTCTTGATGGTGAATCTATCAAAGCCTTTAATCAGTGTCTTGGTCTTGTCGAGATACTGAATCATATTTTCTTCTTTAGCCACGTATTCGCCCAACACGTGGTTGGCTACTAGCCGGGAATCCACATTGGCTTCCAGGTTACGTACACCCATTCGAGCTGCAATGCGTAGTCCGGCGATTAGAGCTTCATATTCTGCCTCATTGTTTGTCGCTGTAAATTCAAAACGCAGTGCGTAAGTGAATTCCATTCCCTCTTGATTTGTGAGAATGAGGCCAGCTCCTGACCCGTCCACGCATGAGGATCCATCTGTAAACAAGATCCATGGATCTTGTAGTACCTTCTTACTTGGTGCGGGTACCTCGTCGGTGTCTGGCTTCTCGATGATGAAGTCTGCCAGAATCTGTCCTTTGATTGCGGTGCGTGGTCTGTAAAAGATGTTGTGTTCACCTAGCAATACACTCCACTTCTGGAGTCGGCCTGACGCATCAGGTTTGGAGATGATCTGCTTGATTGGTTGGTCTGTGATTACTGCTATCGGGTGCCCTTGGAAGTACCTGCGTAGTCGCTTGGCAGCAAACACCAATGCCAGAACTAATTTTTCCATGGCGCTGTAGTTCATCTCCGTCTTCTTGAGCGCTTTGCTTACAAAATAGATAGGGGTTTGTACTGAACCCCTATCTGTTAGTAGCACTGCGCTGACTGCTCCATGAGTTGCTGATAAATACATGATCAGCTCTTCCCCTGGTCGGGGTGCGACAAGTGTTGGGAGCGTTGCTAGATGCTGTTTGAGCTGAGTGAAGGCTTCTTCCGCCTCCGTGGTCCACCGGAAATCACCCTTTTTTATACACTTCTTGAGTGTTTTGAAAAGAGGTAAGGATTTTTCTGCTGACTTGGATAGGAACCTGTTTAGGCCGGCCAGCTTTCCGTTGAGAGATTGGACTTCCTTCAGCGTGTACGGTGAAGGAAGTTCGATGACCGCCTTTGTCTTTTCTGGACAAGGTTTTATGCCGTCAGGCTCTATCAGGTATCCTAGGAGCATGCCTTAAGTAGCACCGAAGGTGCACTTCTTCGGATTTAGCTTCATGTTAATCTCTCGTAGAGTCTTGAACGTTTCCTCTATGTCGCGCACAAGCTCATCTTCAGTATGGCTCTTTATGACCAAGTCATCCACATAGACTTCCAGGTTGCGGCCCACCTGTTTTTTGAAAGCAGTATCTACTAACCGCTGATAGGTAGCGCCCGCATTCTTCAAGCCAAAGGGCATTTTTGTATAACAGTAAACACCTTGGCTTGTGTGAAAGGCTGTTTTTTCCTCGTCTTCCTTAGCTATCTGTATTTGGTGATATCCCTTGTATGCGTCGAGGAAACACTTTAATGGATATCCGCACAAGGACTCTATTTTCCAGTCTATCTCTGGTAATGGATAGCAGTCTTGTGGGCATGCTTTGGTAAGATCGGTGAAGTCTACGCACATTCGCCAGCTGTCGTCGCTCTTTTTGACCATTACTGGGTTAGAAAGCCAGTCATGGTAATAGACTTCACGCATAATTCCCGCATCCACCAGTTTATGTACCTCTGCCAGAATCGTTTGCGCGCGCTCTGGGGCTTGGCCGCGCTTCTTCTGGCGTATTGGTGAGTATCCTTGTCGGATTCTCAGTTTATGCTCTGTGATTGAGCGTGGCACCCCTGTCATGTGTTTTGGCTCCCATGCAAAAATGTCCAAGTTCTTTTGCAAGAGCGCGCACACGGCTGCTTTGCCGTTGTCCGACAATGATCCTCCGATGGCTATTTCCTGTTCCGGGTATTCTGGGTGAATTGCAACCTTCAGGTTTGGGACTTTGGTTGCGCTCTATTCTGGGATTGGTGCCGTTTCGCATGTAACCGTGTTACATTCTCTATTCGGTGCCGTGGCATTGTAAAGAGTAACAATGCCCCCTTTCACTAGGAATTTAAGCATCCCGTGCGCTGTTGATGGCACTGCGCGCATGGCTGATATCCCGGGTCTCCCGATAATGCCATTGTATGGCGAAGGGGATTTGATCACCATAAATTCCATCCAAGCTGTCGCGGAGTGTTCTGCATTGCCAATGCTGACTGGTAATCGTAGTTGCCCCATGGGCCATATCTTTTCACCCGTAAAACCAGTTAGCGCCCTTCTGACCGGTCTTAACTGGCTGCGTATTTCAGGCCGCAGTCGTTTGAAGCAGTGCTCATACATGATGTCCGCCGATGCTCCACCATCGACGTACATGCGGTGGATGTCGTGACCCCCCGCACTAATCTCAATGGTGAGTGGCTCTACTACTGCGTTGTCCGCAGTTAGAGTAGGGAAAGAGATTTCGCTTCTTCGGGAAAACTCCTGGCTGACCTTCTGTCTAGTGATCCGCTGCCATGATTTTATCATGTAGATCGTGTCGGCCTTGTCTTTGGGTGTCTCCTTCTTGTTTCCACTCTTTTGTCTATCCTTTCCCTCTTTAATGTTTTTGACCAAGTGGTCCAATCTACCCTCTTTAACCATCTTGTCGATGAGCTGGCGCAGTTGGACACATTCGTTAGTGGTATGGCCCTTCTGTGCATGGTAATCACAGTATCCATTCCCAGTGCGCCGATCCTCTAGAGTGCGCATCTGCGGCGGTCTTGGAAAATTCGCACCTTTTGTTGCGAGTATTTCCTTTGGGGTCTTGATCAGCGGGGTGTATCTGTCATTATCCCTCCCGCTCCCCTGGTTGCGATAGCTCCTATTACGGTTACTACCCCGGTCGTTGGATTGTCTCCCAGGTTGTTCCTGTGACCGGTAGTTCGAGTAGTTCCTTTTGCTATCCGCCGCGGCGGCTTCTCCCTGGACGAAGGACCGAGAGCGTTTCATGAGTTCATCAAAGGTTTCAGGAATCTTGTCGTTCAACCTCTTGACGAGTTCTGGATTATTAATCTCGTTCATGAAACCAGAGATCTTCAATACTTCAGGGCATGCTTTAACTTGCATGCATTCATCTTTGAAGCGTTCCATGAATGCGCTTGTAGATTCTCCTTGGCGCTGCTTTACCCTGGCGAGTTCGACAGGATTTTTAGCGCACTTCTTCCTCTGAGTAAAGTTTAGGCGAAACGCCTTTCTCAATTCCTCAAAGCCATTGATGCTTCTGCGTGGAAGCTTGCTGAACCAGTTCCGCGCGTTTCCCACTAATGTGGAGTTGAACATGTGGCACCACACAGGCTGTGGCCAGTTTTCAATTGTCGCGGCTGATTCAAAAATTTTGAAGTGATCATCAGGGTCACCTGTTCCATCATAGGTCTTTACATTGGCAGGCATGCGCCTTCTTTTGCTTTCTGAGAAATCACTGATGCGCCGAGTAAACGCATCCACCTTTTGACGGCGCCAAGGGAGGGATATATCTTCATCCTCCTGGTCATTATATCTGTTTCTGAACTTCCAGTGTCCAGTTTCGCTATCCTCGTTGTCCGAGGAATTTTCAGAGGACGAATTTTCCCTCTTTCGGCGCTTGCGCCGACTGTCCTCTGAGTTTGTACTCGGAGGACTTTCACTTGGGGAATAACGTCGTCCCAGTCTGTCTTGGATTCTGCGGCTACCAAGTCTGGTGTGGACATTGGTACGCTTTTCCTCTTCATCACTCTCACTCAGATGATGCGAGTGAGATGTCTCATCATCCTCGATTCTCCTCCCGATTCTGTTGAATACTGGGGGTCGGCGGCTGTCTCTCCCGCGCTTCTCTTTCTGACGGCGCAGTGGGGAAGTCTCGTATTCAGAATCGAAATTGAGTCGGGCTTTCAAGTTCCGACCTGATCTCTTCTTCTCTTCCTCTTGCATGAGGGCAGTTAATGTTTCGTAGTTTTGGGATACGAAATCTTCTGGTGCTAGCTCTGGTGCGACCCCCTCAAGAGCGAGTGTGTTTGTTTCTATTACTTAACCCTTATTTCGGTCAGGTGCATCTGGTGCCTTTGTCAGGTCAGTTTCTAGCACCGATTGAAAGGGAGTAGTAAGGACGGTGCGCAGTGGATCTACTCCACTCGTGGTGGTTGTAGTGGCTTGGGTTGTTCCCGAGCGCGGTTCCACCAGAGGGAAGACCAAGTCTTGGCCTGATCCCTTGTTTTTAGCAGCGCTGGTTGTCCCAGAGGTCTGCTTAGGAGTTAGTCCGCTTTGCGACTTCTTTCCCATAAGGTCTGACTGCGATCGCTGATTTCCATGCTTTGTCATTCTAGTCTTGGTTCTTAGTGTATGGTCCCACGGATGGCGCCACTTGTTGATACAAAAGTTGGGCGTTCCTTGTTTGGGGCTCCGGCTCTCGTACCAATTGAGAATCGTTACTTGAGACCTGCGCTAAAGACAGAAAACACCGTTAGGCTTACCGTGGGATTGTCTCCCACGATTATCCTCCGGCGTGAGAGTAAGTAATCGGTTTTAGGGTTTAAGGAGAATTAGGGTTTGTAGATCATACCTTAAACGAGGGATGGGATTCCCTTTATATGCACACGGAGTCCTTGTTGGTTCCGTGTACCTCAACCTTCGGCGTATCCCGCCTAAGTCGGTTGAGGAATGATTATCTCCTTGATTAAGAGATATCCGATATCTATTCCGTAAATAGATATGGACTTGGGCTTTCGTGAGCCCAAACATTTAATCATCGTAGCCCAGTTCGTACCGGGCTAAGTTAGTATCGGACTTTAGTCGGGATCGTGACCCGGATATAAACTATACGTCATCACAAATATAACTTTCAAAAAGTTTAAATTAACGAGAAAATTTTGACAATGTGTATCTTATAAAAGGCTTACGACTATTTTTCAAAGATTTAGCCACACATGTAATAAACATTTGCTCTGGTAACTTTTAGTCAAAAGTTGTGGTTAAACACATAACATACTTTCTCAAAGTTTTCTTCAACCGATCAACTCAATAGTAAGTTGACAATCATCAGGGACGTTTTTGAGGGTTGGTGAGCGACCGCTTAGGGCCACAGAATTTTTAGGGCTTTAAAATTTGTCCCGTTAATAATTATATGCACGTATAGACATATTTTTCACGAATAAAAAAGTATTTAGATGGGAAAATAACTTAATTGAGTAATATGTTATAACGTTTAGATAACTAATTGCATTATATCTTATAAACGGTGACACTTTATATATAATATTGCTTAACGAAAGACCTTATTATATAATTTCGTACAGGGCCCTCAAAATTTTCGCCGTGAGACAGCCCTGACAATCACACTAATATTATAACACTAATTCATTTTGATGTTAACTCGAAGTGATCATAAGTCATAACTAGCGTTTTTATGCTATTTTTGTGATTTATTATCAAGAAAATACGTTTTTAGTTTCTCTTACCCCGTTCCAGTAGGATTGGGCTTGTTGTTGTTGTAGAATACGTTCTTAGTTTACAAATTTTACTATATAAATCGACAATACTCTTAAATGTTATCTTTCACACTTATTAGCTATTAACGTTTGATACTCTAGAAAAAGATTTTTGATCGACATACGTATAGCGGTGGTAATTCAACCACGGTTTCTATAATTTCTCTTTTAAATTAGGTTTTATTCTACGGTCCCGAATTTTTATTCGTTATTTATTATTTCTTGTCTTATTTCTTCTAGAAGGGTGTTTTGTTTTTATTGTACTAATATTAAATTCAGTTATTTGGTGATAAAAATAAATTAAGTATACTACTGTATGATGTAAGAAGATAATGCAGAAAGCAATATCTTATCTTTTTGTATCGTGACATGTAAAGAGAGTGGGATAGTCATATGTGTTTTGTTTTTTGTTGGGTTAATTCGATCGACTTTTGTCTGTCTCTTTGATATGATTCTCCATTTTTAGTCTGATGTGTTTAGTAGAAAGATTAAAATATAATGCACATTAATTTATATGATTCTTTTATCAAGGGAATATGAATGATTTGGAGATATTATTTATTAGTTATATAGTTATAGATTTGTTTGATTGATTCAGTTCTTTGATTTGGTGATAGTCTTCGGGTTTTTAAGATGAGAGCTAAGAAATGATGGGTAAAAGAGAAAAGAAACCAAATGCTCTGCTAGATAGTTAAGAAAATATAGATGAAACAATGTTGCTTTTTTATTTCATATTCTCGGGTTAAAATGAAAAAAATAATAATAATAAATAAATAAAATGCATTCCCGAGTTAAGAAAAAAAAGATACAAAATTAAATTCATGCCCTTTTAAAAATGTTCATTTTGTTATTAATACTTAATAGTTTGGGTATAGTTTTGTTTCCTTTCAAATCCGTCTATATTTAGGCGGAAACTTTGTAATGAAAAGGCTAGGAATTTTATTGACATTTCTTTTACATTTCCTTTTCTTTTTGTACAAGTAAGACTAAATAAAACAATAAAATTTTAATTTCATGTTATTTTCTTGTATCTTTGTTAAAATAAATTTGAAAACGCAGTGTTAATGATCATGTTTTACCAGCACAACTACATACTCATGCATACAATAGGTCGATTTTGCCATTAGTAGATTTTGCGGTCTATTTTATTTCATCATACACTCCACCCTTCCAGTGAAGCGTGCAATGTACTTATTTTGAAATGGTGCTTTTCTTACTCGAACTAGGTAAATATTCGTCTACAAGGACAATATTCTGATTCAATGGATTGTGAGAAATTCCATATTCTGATTCCATATTCTGATTCAATGGATTGTGAGAATGAAACTTATTGTTGTGAACAACAGATAACTCAGAATATTTTTGCGTCCTATTTCGAGTAATTAACGATATTTTTCCTGCAGACCTTCATGCATGTAACTAGAGGTTTAATCTATTCGAGCTGAGCCGAACACTGTTAATTGTCAAGATCGAAACTCGACTCGACTTAAAACCTGGGGCTCAAAATTCGACTCGAACTCAATTGAGTACACATTTTCTTGCTCAAGCTCTAGCTCTAGCTCGGGATGTAATCGATACTCTTGAGCTCAACTTCACTGATCGACTCAGTTTTACTCGATTATCGGCTTTGGAATGTTGGTAACTATAGTAACAGAGATTAGCATTACTCGATTAGGTATATTTGTGCTCGACTCGACTTGATTTTAAAGTACGAAATATATGTAAATATTCGTAAACACAAAGGTAAAAATGTTAAAAGATATAAACACACTAAGGATCATGAGCTTTTTGAGCCGAGTATTTTGATACCCGAGCTCGATTTGAAACTATACTCGAGTAGCTCGACTCATGTTACATCAAATTAATTTTAAGTATTACACGAGTAGCTTGTGACTTGCCTCGTGTCGTTTGCACCTTACGGAGTATATGTAACTTGGCAAGCTAGCAATCATGGGTGACATTTACTTTTAGCGTAAAACTAGTGATATGTTTATCATTTATGCCTCTAAATCACTTTTTATAGATTTACACGTGTAGTTTTACCAAAAATACATTTGACAATAGTAAATGCGACCAAAGGTGTTTCTTTTTGTTCTTTGTCATGACTTTGAAACGAGCGGGTTTTGCCCGCGCGTTGCTGCGGGGTGGCCATGTGTATGTTTATGAGAATTATGCAGCAACCATTTATTTTTCATGAACTCTTTAAGAACCACATTGTTAGCGAGCTCGTTAAATCACTGTTAATGGCAAACAGAATCGTGCATTGACTACACTAATCACATTCAAATAGGACCATCAAAATGCCATCAGTGGCAGTCACTTACTCGATAAGGCTAACTTTGAAAGATGTTTAAAATTGTAGCGTTAATACATAAAGATTACAAAGTTTAGAGATAACCATTTACAAAGTATTATCATGTAGCAATATTCCTTTGATCTATAAGAAGTTGTGTTTGCAAAAGCCGACTGTTTAGTCAACTATAACAATTCTATTTTAAGAACAACTATAACAATTCTATTTTAAGAACAAATGTAAACTCAGTGGACTGTAGTGAAAAGCAGCTTAACCATCTTGAATCATCAGATTAACACTCAAGTACCCAACCTGATCGAGCCTCTTTTGACTCTTACTCTTTAATCCCCAACACATTTCGTGTGACCATTGTCACATGTTTCTTAAATTCACAACAATCAATGGTATTGCAGCCGTGTGTGTGTGGAAAATGATTTAATCCGTTTCTTGTACCAAAACAATGCACCCCAAATGTGGTGACAATTTCCTAGATACGTATACTCTGACAGCCCCCTTTTACATGTATGTAAGAATAGAAGATACATAAGTGAAAAAGGATAGTGTAAACAACGGGGAATAAATGTCACCGAAAATAAGTAATCAAGTTACCTCGGGGATGGCCTATTATTTTCACACAAAGGATTGCATTCGTTGGTGTGCGCATTGAAATGGCTGCAATAACAGCAGCAATCTTAAGAATGGCAGACGGGAATCTAAAATGTCAGCAAATGTGATTGAAAATACATAAAGAAATTACCTTGTTGTCGTGAACCTGGAGGCCTGCTATTTTCATGTGATATGGACCTACTTGTTCGTGGTTGCATAAGCACACCTAATATGACAACATTTAGAAAATTAGTGATGTTATAGGCGCATAACGGTAACCGAAACCTGGGCTTAACTTACCTGCTGTTAATGATTTGGAAAAAATGTGACCCGCGGGTTGTGAGTGTTTGGTACACTTGAATTTGTGCCAACATTTTGTATCGATTCAACTACAGCTGTTAGTATGAAAACATTTAACAAAAAAAAGTGAAAATATAAGAACAATTAGAAAGAAAAAAAAAGTACATTTACCACATAGCTTTAAACAATGTAACTTTTCAATACAAAAAATTAAACCGTACCAGAAATTTGCCAAAGAAACTTGCCAAAGAGGAACACCCATTCCAACTACAAATTGTGTTGCAGGTTGATTAATTTTAGCTGCGGAAAATAAGAGGGTGGATTTAAAAATTCAGACCCCAAAAATAATCAAAATTGAAGCAATTTAATTAGTGGCTTACCATGTTCACACACGAATTGTGTACAATTTAATTAGCAGCTTACCATGTCTCTCAATGGTTACTTCAATAGGCTGCAAGACTCAATTACGCATTGCCTCTGAGCTTTTACATTTTCCGTCAATAAGCGGTACATAAGCTTCCTATATCAACCAAGAAAGATAATAGGACTGGTATTTAGAACAATGTTAAAGATAATCTTGTATCCAACAACTTCACTTCGTTGCATTATGAATTTCCTCTCTATTGTGAAAGTAGCACCTGAATCAAATGGTGGATGCTTTAAGCTACATTTAAATAAGGTGTCATTTTGTAGCAAACTTCAGTGCATGAAATGTTACCTGCAATCATCAAACATGACCATAAGACTTCTATTATCTACCAATAAGAAATTCAAAAAGAGTTGGTAATCTTATTAAAATAACACCAAAAGAATCGTTAGCATTGGGCTTTGCAATTTATCCATAGAATCCTTAATGAGATTAACGCATGAGGCTGCAAATTATATCAAATTTTGAATAGGTACCTCGAAGACCTAGAAGATGATATGTGACCTGATAATCAAGCTTTCACGTGACCTGATAATCAAGATGGTACTAAGAAGGTTAAGCTTTTGCAAAGCTTCATGCAAAAGCTTGATTAAGAGTATGTCAATTCGTATACATGAACATTTTTTTTAACTAAGCAAGCTTTTGCACAACGTCAACCAATATAGCAGCCCTGTCAATTTTAGTTAAAGAGGAAAACGATATAAGCATAATGAATAAGAAATAAAGATTAAATGACCAAAAGGATATTGGTTTTAAAAGTGCAGCTCTTATGAAACTAATTATTAGACGTCATAATCAGAAGCACATTTTGTTTAAACTAACATTGAAAACTGATAAAAAAACAATGGCTGATATTCAATTTGGGTCACTGACTCTTCACTGTGATATCTCGGTAACTGAAATATTTTTTTGGTGGTCACTCTGTAATATATAGCATGTGAATATAACATTTATTTGACATATTCATTTTTACATGTTCACTAATACTCTCATATACCCAGTTAACCTCATTTAAGTAGCTCATAATATTAGGAAAACAAACAACCGGCTGTATACTAAAAAACTAATTTGAACCATTTCTAGCCTCATTCACGCAAAACACTTTTAGGGCGTTTCCTAAGTACTAACATTATATATAGCTACCACTTACGACACACAACATTAACACACATTGATCAAAGTTAAAAGATAGTAACTTACAGGTCCACCTGAATTAAGGAATATGTGTGTAATAAAAGTCTGTACAACATACCTACAAAAGCCAAAAAAAATGCTTATGTCATAGTAATTCTTTTTAACAGTCGCAGAGCTCATAAAGTTTGCCAATAAACATTTCTAAGCAGCTTATACTCAAGCTTACTCAGATTGTTAACTTAAGTTAATTCCAAAAATTAGACTTACTTAATAACACACGCATTACATATTAGAGTTGCTTAATTATACACGCGAATGCTACTTTAAAGGTTTGACAATATGGTATATGTACATTACTTTTAGGTATTATAATCTCTAAACATGTAATCTGCCAAAAAGGAGCGACTATAATAGGTATCGAATGTAATATGCGAAGAGGCGACTAACCATGGTGTCTTTGATGGCGACAGCCAGCATTCCTACCGAACCACTGGAAGTACCTTTGCCCATGTTAACCGTATCTGGAATAAATAGACCATACCACAAATCAAACTTAGTTAATAATACACGCAAATTCTATTTTAAAGGTTTCACTATCTGGTGTTTGTGACCAACCAAGTGATAAACGATGGGCAGTGCCAAGGCCTAAACTAAGGGTAATCACACAACTTCAAGACAAATGGTTATTAGACCAATAGCGAAAATAATTAGATATAGAATAAAAAATCACCAAAAACCCAACAACAAATGAAATATGAAGTAAAGACTCAATTTTTTTTATAAGAATGATCAAACTTTAAGCTCATATAATAAAACCTCGTTGGGAATTTACATAAGAACAGAAATAATCAATAAGCAAAAACCTTGTTTATGTTATAGACTTGTTAAGATGCCTTATCCAAGCAACATGATTATCTTTATACACTGGTTTACAACCTAAAATCAAAAAACAAAAAAAAAAAAAAAAAAAAAAAAAAAGCACAACAAAAGTCAAGAACTATATATATATTTCTGAATGACCCCAAAATCATTAAAAATAATAATAACAAAAATAATGTAGTTGGATAAGTATTAGGGTTAGTGCCTACCTCACAATTACAAATTGGTGGTTCCATTTAGATCTTCGATCTTAAAACTTCGAAATGATTCCTCTTTCACCAACTGATTTTTTGCGGTTTTCTTTGCAACAATAATCTTCACCATCTTTAACGGTTTGTTTGTGTGTAGAATCATCTGGTAACGGGTTTCTGAAACCCAAATTTTTAATTTTCTCTCCGAATTGTGTGTTTTGATTTTTGTGTTTACGAAAAAAAATTGGGTGCAAAATTAGTTTGGCCAGATAACGACCATGAGTCAACAAACATAATGGCAGTGGTGGAAGTGTGGATGAATCTGGAAAATACTTACTGGATGAACTAAAATATATACAGATGTGTGGTATATTAGCAAAGGGAAAAAATCTCAGCCACAAAAAAATTGATTGCACATCTTATTAGGTTAAATTTGTATTACAGAATTATTACGTGAAAACCGGGGTGAACAGGGAAACTTGCAACTCCTTTGGGCCAATGTAAAAAGGCCACACGTCCCACTGGACAACTGTTGGGGTACTGTTCATGCTATATAATTATTTTGACAACCAATCAGGGGAAGCATTAGTCGAAAACGGATGGGTTAAGATTTCACTATTTGCCCCGTTCAAAAATGACTAATAAAATAATAATAATATATGAACACGTGGCCCTCCAGGTATACAATATTTTAATTTTCTTTTTTCTTTTTTGAGGTAAAAGTGACATTTTAGAAAAGTCGGCAATAAAGAGGGCAGCTATCAGTTGAAGAGACATCGACACATTTATTTACTGGATGTGTTTTTGCTGCGGAGATATGGTCTAGGGTCGAAGCTTGGTGTCGCATGGCTCCTATTTTTGCTTTTGAAGTCTCGGATCTTCTGAAGTTAGCAGATTCTCAAGCCACTTCGAAGGACAACAAATATATATTGAGAGGAATTATGATCTCTACCATGTGGGCCTTGTGGTATGAAAGAAATAATCGTATTTTCAACAACAAGAACCGAAGAGCAATTGAGGTTGTGGAGAACATCAAATCTACTTCGTTTTTTTGGTTTCGGAATAGATCGAAATTTAAAAGCATAGATTGGATCGCTTGGTATAATTTTCCTTTGAACGTCATGTAATTCGTTTGTTTGCCCTTGGGTCCTTGTTTTGAGGACCTCTTGCGTCGTTTCTTATTGAAGTTTAACTTTTCAAAAAAAAAAGAGGGCAGCTATCACTTCACGAAATTTGGAAGTTTCATATCAAAAGTTGATGAGGTGTCGATACCATTCATTCGCATACACACCTTTTAATCCTACCATTAAAAAGTGCAATTACGCGTCACATATTTCTATTCATATATTTTCTTCTCGAACCTAATCGAACAACATTTCAATGTGTTCGACCCCTTGAGTGACACGAAATACTTTACTATTAACAAGTAAATGTTGGTTGTGGCAGTGTTATTTTATAAAATGCAAGTTGTCGGACAATGTCTTAATGTTTATTCACAGAACGTTGATGCTAGACAACGCTAGCCCTTCCTATGTTTTGTTCCGAAAATAATACTCCACCCGTTCAAATCATAAGTAAACCTTTTCATTTTTATTTGAGTTAAATTCATAAATGGTTCTTTTGGTTTGTTAGATTTAACAGAAATAGTCTTTAAATTTTTTTTAACGGATGATCTTCTTGTGGTTGCGACCCGTATCAGATTTGGTCCCTTAACTAATATTTTCGTTAGTCTGATCGTCAAACTTATAAAAATGACATAAATACTCTTACAAGTATGGTCTCTGTGGTTTGTGGGGTATCACGAATTTAAGTCCATATTTTTTTATTACTTTTTTTTCTTTTTCGTTCGGTTTTTTTACGTTTTCGTCTGTTTTATACGTTTTCAACCGTTTTTATACGTTTTCGTCCGTTATTCTTACTTTTTTATACGTTTTCGTCTAATTTTATTACGTTTCCGTTCGTATTTCTTACATTTTTATCCGTTTTATACGTTTTCATTCGTATTTCTTACATTTTTATCCGTTTTATACGTTTTCGTCCGTTTTAATCCGTTTTTATACATTTTCGTCCGTTTTTATACGTTTTAATCCTTTTTTATACATTTTCATCCGTTTTTATACGTTTCCATCCGTTTTTATACGTTTTCGTCAACTTTTCTTATGGTTTTATCCGTTTGTAAACGCTTTCATCCGATTTTATACGTTTTCATCCGTTTTTATACATCTTCATCCGTTTTCATACTCTCATCAGTTTTTACACGTTTTCGTTATACGTTTCTATCCCTTCTTATATGTTTTTATCCGTTTTTATATGTTTTCGTCCATTTTCGTCCGTTTATATCCGATTTTGTCAGATTTTATATGTTTCGTCCGTTTTTATTGGGACGAAAACGTATTAAAACGGACGAAAACGGATAAACATGTATAAAAATGGACAAAAACGTATAAAACGTAAGACAAACGTATGAAAATTTAATAAAATGGAAAACATATAAAAACAGACGAAAAACGTAAGAATAACGAACGAAAACGTATAAAAATGGATGAAAACGTAAGAAAAATGGACGAAAAAGTAAAAATTGGTCAAATATAAAAACGGACGAAAACGGATAAAAACATACGAAAATGTTAAAAACGGACGAAGACGGATAAAAACGGACGAAAACGTATAAAAACGGACGAAACGATGATAACATATAAAAATATACGAAAACGTAAAAAAAACATAAGAAAACGTATGATAACTTAGCAAGACGGACGAAAATGTATAAAAACGGACGAAACATATAAAAAACGGATGAAAACGTATAAAACGGACGAAAACGTATAAAAACGGATGAAAACGGACTAAAACGTATAAAAATGGACGAGAACGTATAAAACGGACTACAACGTATAAAAACGGACAAAAACGAATAAAAACGAACAAAATTATATAAATACGGAAGAAAACGTATAAAAACGGACGAAAACGAAAAAAAAATGACAAAAACTGAAGAACACACTGTTAGTGTTCGTCACTAATCAATCAGATTTAAGTATTCACATAAAGTGAATGTCTCAATGCCGCGGCTAACTTGAGTGTTCAAGTTGAATTAAGCGAACTTGTTTAATGCGCCAATAAATTGTTGATCCGAGCACTTCTAGGTATGGGAGAGTTAAGTTCAAATCAAGTTTTGAGATTAAAGTTAATGTTATTAGTGATGTGTTATTGGATTTAGATGTATGTGCGAGAAGAGCTAGCTAGCTCAATGCGAATAGCTTTACATGGCCATGCACACAATCGAAGCACCAACTAAAGCGTCGATGGTGAAGTAAACGAACTCACTTAGTGCGACAAACAATGTCATTTAATTTGTCCCCTTCGTCTAGCTGCCTAAGCTTTTCGCAACACACTATAGACCACCTTAATTATACAGGGTGCTCAAGGGGTAAAGCAAGTAGAACTAGGGCTTTAGCCTTTCAATTTTCAAAGGCCCTCGATTGTCTAGGACTTTGATATATATAGAGTCAGTCACAAGTTTTTTTGGTCATCATCTTTGAAAGATCCAATTATGTAAAACAATGTTAAATAATTAAATATTTTGAGCCTCTTTGTTTCTACATTTTAAGCATGAAAATCCGAAGAAAGTCATGCTGAACATATTAAGTATACATTTGCATGAAAAAGGAAAGAAAGTTAATAAACCCATTTAAAATATGGTTAAAAGACTCTTATCTATAACCATTTACACCTGATAAGCCCATTTAAAAAATGGTTAGAAGACTTATCAATAACCATTTACCCGTTTGCGTTAATACATCAACATTTAATTTTACACAACCATACTTTCACTCACTGGCTTTCTCTCATATCCTTATGCGTTATTCTTCGGTCGAAAGTTGCTTTCAAGACTTCAAGTCTCTAATAAAAGGTCTTATTCCGCCAAAGCAAGTGCTAAGGAAACGAATGTAGAACCAAAATTTAAAGAAAAACAAACTATTTGTAGAAATAGTAAATATGATGATAATAATGAGAATAAAACTCGAAACCCCCCCCCCCCCCCCCCCCCCAAGAGATTTTTAGAACTTGACTATTTCTTTTACAAGGCAGATCAAGCTATTTCATCACTTGAAAGTAAATTTGACCAATTTAAAGAGCTACGTACTGTGGCTTGGCACCCCCACTAGTTTGATGTATGGTACCTAGCACTCTTAGAGCATTAGGTATCGTGGAGCCGTTCAGCTCGTGTCGTTCTCTAAAAGTGGTGGCACGTCAGCAAGACACATAACGACACCAAAAAACCTTTGGCATCACATTTTGTGTTGTTATGTTGGCACCAGAAAATGTGGTGCTGTTCTCCAATTTTTTTTTTCCATTTACATAAAACATACATAATATTAACTAAAATAAACTTCATTAAATAAAATAAAAAAACACACATTACATTAATTAAAAAAAAGTTTCATAAAAATAAAAAAACTAGTACATAAACATAGAAATAAACACCTAGTACTCGTCGGTTGGATACTTTGACTGGATTCGTGTTTTTTGGGCTTTCACGATCGCCGCGTCGATCGGATCTGTTAATACAAATAAACCGTAAAAACGTTTATTAATATTTAGCGATCTCTTTGTGTTTTGTTGATAACAAATATAATGTTATTATAAGTAAAATTATATGGATACATGTTATTTTTGTAAAGCATCTACATATATAGTCATTTAATACAAAGTGTTATAATAACTCATTTGTTGTAATAGTTTATTAGGATGAGTAAAAACCACAACCCATGACACATACCCATGGAGCATATTCATAACCCATGGAGTTAACCCATACCCATTGTCTAGATGCATTGCATCTATTAGATACATTGTATCTACTTAGATACCCATGGTCCAAAGTCTAGGACCCATTACCCATGACCCATAACCCAAAAACTTATGGGCAAATAGGAGCGTCTCACGGATCCCTCAAGTTACACTAGACGGATCCCTCAGGCAAGGGATCCGTGGGATCCGTGCAACAGTGGCAAGAATTTGCGTATAAAAAGAGAGCCATTTCTTCATTTTAAGTCACCCCTCTTCTTACAAACTCTCTCATATATTCTTACATTCTTCTAACCTAAGATCACTTGATCTAGAGAGTAGTTCTTCTTTCTTTTATTATGATTCTCATATAGGTCCTTCTCTAAGGCGAGAACACGAGCATTCTACAAGTCATCCAAGCAAGGGGTCCTTGATTGATTTGTTCCTCCACAAGATTTCTGTAGCGAAGATCTTGTATTTCATATTTCACATATTTGTTGTGTTATAGTAGTGTTGGTTTAGTCCTCCATGTTACGGACTCGGTATTTAGCTTTGTACCGGAAAAAGTGTAAGCGACGTTGCGAAGGCTTCTCCACCGAGTTGAAGGAGTTTGTTGACATAGTGCTTGAACTCTCGAGTAGGTGACTCGGGGAGTGGAGTAAGGCAAGGAAGGTGTCCTTGTAGCCGAACCACTATAAATCGGTTGTGTCATTTCTATCCTGTACTTTACTTGCTTTCTTTATTTGCATTACTCTTAGATCTAATCGGCAAAACTATTCAACCCCCCCCCCTTTCTAGTTTTCCACAATTGGCATCAAGAGCTAAGTCTATAAAAGTTTTAAAGTAAACCGTATTTTAAAAACTTTTCGATCACTATGGGTTCTGAAAATTACAAGGAAGGGCAATCCATGCAACGACCTCCACTACTTGAAACTAATGGTTTTATATATTGGAAATAGAGATTCGAAATGTATGTGAAGTCAAAAGATATTGATCTTTGGTACATCATATAGAGATTCGTCATCACTTCTTAAGAGACAATGTTCAAAAGGGGAACATCTCTATTGAGAAGGTAACATCCGAAGAAAACATAGCCGACGTCCTCACCAAACCGTTGAAGTGGGAACAATTCAACCTACTTCATCTTGGTCTTGGTCTCATGGAACAATCATCGTAATTAGTTTTTAAACTCTACAAGGTATGTAAACACTAGCCTTCTTCTTTCTTGAGTCTAGGATCTCTATTTAACACACAACTCACAAACAATACGAGAATTTTCAAAACCCAAGATAGGTTTCATTTACAACTCGTACGTTCATAATTTTCTTTTACTTTTCAAGGCAACTTTATTTTACAACACGTAATTTCATACCATTTTTTTTTGATAAACGTTTTCTTCAAAAAAAGAAACTTTTTTAAAATGCTGTCTAAAAGGATACTCCTTCCCGTACCACTTTCATAAAAGATATTTCTCACGTCTAGGACAAACCTCTTTTTCATTATTAATACAAAGTGAAAACCCTCATGTCTTTTGAATGCTAAAGAGAACACATAACTAATGTGTGTTTTCGGGTACATTCATTTAAGCAACAATGAACTAGGAGCACTCGGGTTATCTCACATAATAGTATGCTTTTTCACTTCTAGTCTATTTTTATTTTCTTTTTAGGAGTCGAGATAACCGCAACTCCAAATGGTTTGCATATAGGCACACACCAGGCACAAATATTTCCAAAAGGAAAATTTTAAGCTGCCTGAGTCACCAGTACCACGGATCCCAGCATTAAAGTTGGACGGTTCCCTCAAGGTAAGGATCCTTGGGATCCGTGAGACAGAAGCTGAAATTCTCTTCTATTTTTCTCACTTTGGCTAAAAACCTCTATATTTTCATCATTTTACCCTTTTTGCTAATGAGTATGTGACTTAATGCTTGTGTTCTCATGATCACATGCCTTAAAATCATATCTAATCATTAGATTTTAGTCCAAATTTTGGGTCAAGCATTCATTGCAATGCATTATTTTTTTTTCTATAAATAGCGTTCCCAAAATGCTTGCATCCTCATCACTCTCAACCTCACAAAAAACTATCATCATGTTATCCAAAAGATCTTCCAACATAGATGAATCACCTAGTGCAAACAATCCTTTTCAAAAAATCCAAAATTTTGACCTACCACCTTCCGTAGTATCACCACCAAAATCTAGAAAAACCGCACGGATTAGCATCCGGCCTTGTTGTTTTGCCAAACCATTGTCAAATAGTTCATCACCAACTACTCTTTCACCACCAAATGGTTCATAATAGCACCTCCCTCATCTCCAACAAGCACACCACCATCATCACTTATCAAGTCTCCACCTAAAATCACTCTATTGGAACTTCTTAAGACTCCAACAAGACCCCAACAAACCAACCCAAAAGAACTAGTTTTTTTAACACCTCCCACATCTCCAAACACAATTTACAATGATCTTGTAACCTCACCACCTTTAGCTCCCATTCTCTTACAAGAACATCTAGGTTCTTTTCCACCACCACTTCCAAACATTCCGGACTTTGATCCATATTTTCCAAATTTTCCACCACAACTTCCTCATATCACAAATCAAACTAACCCGGAAAACTTCCGCACACATTACCCACATCATTTACGTTGTGAACATTGCCAATCCACTAGGGACATTGCAATAGAAATTAGGGAAGAGATGCGACTCATACTTAACCTCATCCTTGATTGCATCAACATCATCACTCACCAAAACTTCCATCCATAACCCTATGCAAGCATGGAAGGAATCACTTTACTATTTTCTCTAGTGTTTTTTCTTTTGAGTCATTTTTGTTAGAAAAAGTCTTGTTCTTAGTTTTACATGTTTGTATGTGGCATTAATACCACTACATTTTGTTATTTTATTACAAGGCTTTGTTTACATACCTTGGATCCCAATTTTGTTTCTCGATCATTTATGCATGTTACTACTAACCTTTTTCTTTGTAGGTCTTTATATTTTCTCACTTGACGCCCCATTCTAGGGGGAGCTACCGTCAAGGGGGAGTTAGAGATAAGTGGACTATTTTTCCACACTTTATTTCTTCATTAGGGTCACTTTTTGTTTCGACAAAAAGGAGGAGAAGAAGTAAAACTTATGCTTTCAAAACAAGCATCTAATCTTAAGTTTTACTCATCTTAATATTATGTTTTGTCATCAACAAAAAGGGGGAGATTGTTAATACAAATAAACCGTTAAAACGTTTATGTATATTTAGCGAACTCTTTGTGTTTTGTTGATAACAAATATAATGTTATCATAAGTAAAATTATAAGGATACATGTTATTTTTGTAAAGCATCTATATATATAGTCATTTAATACAAAGTGTTGTAATAATTCATTTGTTGTAATAGTTTATTAGGATGGGTAAAAACCACAACCCATGACCCATACCCATGGAGCATATCCATAACCCATGGAGTTAACCCATACCCATTGTCTAGATGTATTGCATCTATTAGATACATTGTATCTACTTAGATACCCATGGTCCAAAGTCTAGGACCCATGACCCATAACCCAAAAACCCATGGGCAAACAGGAGCGTCTCACGGATCCCTCAAGTTACACTAGACGGATCCCTCATGCAACAGTGGCAAGAATTTGCCTATAAATAGAGAGCCATTTCTTCATTTTAAGTCACCCTTCTTCTTACAAACTCTCTCATATATTCTTACATTCTTCTAACCTAAGATCACTTGATCTAGAGAGTAGTTCTTCTTTCTTTTATTGTGATTCTCATATAGGTCCTTCTCTAAGGCGAGATCACGAGCATTCTACAAGTCATCCAAGCAAGGGGTCCTTGATTGATTTGTTCCTCCACAAGATTTCTGTAGCGAAGATCTTGTATGTCATATTTCACATATTTGTTGTGTTATAGTAGTGTTGGTTTAGTCCTCCGTGTTACGGACTCGGTATTTAGCTTTGTACCGGAAAAAGTGTAAGTGACGTTGAGAAGGCTTCTCCGCCGAGTTGAAGGAGTTTGTTGACATAGTGCTTGAACTCTCGAGTAGGTGACTCAGGGAGTGGAGTAGGTAATAACATCAAATAGTCCTGAATATTTAGTGTCAATTTCCCCCGATAATGCTTGTAATTTATATCATTTATATGGATTTACGCTTGTTTTTCATTGTTTTCCACTTTCAGGTGAATTACGAGCATTGGCGCTAAAGAGACGCGGAACTGGAGAAATATCTAAAGATTTATCACAGTATGCTATTTTGAAGAAGTTACGGCGTAACTCATCTCTCACATTACGCCGTAACTATTGCGTGACTCAGAAAGCCAACTTATCAGAAGGTTACGGCGTAACTCTTCCCAAAGGTTAAGACATAACTACATTAGGTCAAAAGAGGTTCCACGCCGCTGATACTTACGCCGTAACTACTGCATCAACTACGACGTAACCGAACTTATTGAAGACTACGGCGTAACCACTCATTAGGTTACGCCGTAACCAGCAGATCTAGTGCATTACTCGAAGATATAGAAGGTTACGGTGTAACTCCTATATTGGTTACGTCGTAACCCAGATCTGGCCTACAAATACCCCACGAATTCCAGCATTTCTATTCATTCCATTCCACACACAACACTCTGAGAACGTGGGAAAAAGCTCAAGGCAGGTCTAGAGGAGCATACGGAGCTGTCTCCAAGGGAGAAATCACTCCACTACGATAAGCATTAGCGTTTTATATTTCTTTTACTTTCAATTCATGTATTTCGTACCCTTGAATATTGAATTGGTTTGCATGATTAATATGAGCGGCTAAGCACCTTTTGGTGCTAGCCTAGTTATGATTCCTTAATTGTTTTGTTTGCGTTTACTTTACTTCCGTACAATTATTTCTAAGTGTATGCATGCTTAGTTTATTGGTAGCCACCCTTGGTTCGGTAGTTTTGAATGGCGATAGAGGCCAATTGCATAGGAGATATGACCAACTGACCATAGGTGAGCGGACTGAGACGGGAAGGGTAAGATATGACCAACTGACGACCCTTTCTACTTGTGTGATTTGACCAACTGATCACCTATCGTTTGGATGAACTTAAGAATTAGGGGGTGCGTGTCTAAGTTCCTAACGGCCGGGCATTCACTATTATAAATCTAGCATGTAGCGGTTCTTAATGACTTGGCTTAGGGGACCAGGAACAACATGACTTATGACGGTGCACCTGATTTCTCCTGTGGTGGCATCTTTGCTGATAGGTTAGGGCGAATCGACCAAATGCTGTCCTCTCGAATTTAACCCCACCTGAAGTAATTGGAAGTAAGTAGACGTAGACATAACTAGCTAGGAGGATTAATTAGGTTAGCACCACTCTCCTCAATTGATTTCCCTTTATCCTTTTATTTGCTTTTATCTGCTTTTATTTGCTTTAGTAGTTTAATTAATTTAATCCCTATCAAAACCTTTATTAATCTGTGACACTAGACTTAGTAATAATCCAACACACATAGCTCTTGGGACGACCTCGACTTTACCGATTACTACACTACACACGATCGGGTATACTGCCCGTTAGTGCACTAGGGTAGACCATAGGTATAACGAGACACTATAAATTTAAGACCTGGTCAGTAAAACCTGCATCAAGTTTTTGGCGCCGTTGCCGTGGAGCTATATTAGGATTTATATTAAGTCTTTAATTTCGTTTTAAACCTTTCTCACGATCATATTTTTGAAGTTTTCAGGTACCATGGAAGTTTTTAACATCAATGACCTCACTCTTGAGGAATATTTGGCATTAACAAGAGAAGAACAAGGACCAGGGATTGTTAGGCCAGCTATAGCAGAAGATGCTTAATTCGAAATCAAACCTCAATTCATGAGGTAATTACGTGCAAATCCCTTCTCTGGAAGCATCACCGATGATGCCCACGAACATGTAGACAACGTCGAGTACATTGTCAGCCTATTCAAGATTCCCAGAGTCTCGCACGATGCTATAATGTTACGAGTATTCCCTATTTCTCTTACGGGAGCTGCGAAAAGATGGGTTGATCGATTACCTGCTGGGACTGTCAACACTTGCCCTATACTAAAAAAGTGTTTCATTCAGAGATACTGTCCTCCATCAAAGACGGCTAAGCAATTGGAGGAGATCCATAACTTCAAGCAAGAGGGTGATGAAACGTTATACCAAACCTGGGAAAGATATAACGAATTGTTATACAAATGCCCTTCTCATGCTCTCAACAGCCAACAAAAGGTGAACGTCTTCTACAAGGGTCTGAACGTCTCCTCAAGACAAATGATTGATTCTCAAGGGCCGATTCCTTGTATGACGCCCACTCTGGATTTAGAACTATTCAAAAAATGGCAGACCACTCTCACAAATGGCACAATGGAGGGAGTAACCGAAGTAAGAATAGAGATATGGAAGGACTGGCAGCAATAAACAACAAATTAGAAAGCCTGGGAAGAGAAATGAAGAAGCTCAAGGAAAATGTGCATTCCATTCAAGTAGAGTGAAACGGGACTCCACCTTCTAAAGAATGTTCCTCCAACGAAGAAGTTGTTAGGTCACTAGTTTTACAACATAAGCTCATAAGAGAAAGAGATGAAGGCGGATGAACAAGTTATCACACACACACACACGATATAGTATGACCGGTTATGAAGCAAGAGTGAATGAGAGAATAACTTGAACAACCAACCCTCAAATGAGGGTTTACAATAGTTTATATAGGCAAGGAGCTAGGGCAACACTCCCTCTCCTTCCCTATTCCTTATTGGGCTTGGGCCTCAGCTTATGGGCCTTCTACATAAGCTGGACCTTAAACAAACATAAAGGCCATAATAAAGCTACCTATTACATATGAAATATAAATACTTGAAATACTGTTTAGGAGTGATTCCAACAATCTCCCCCTCAAGTATATATGAATGTAAACGGTGAAGGCGTTGATGTAATAGTAGCTGTGACGTCTTCTGACATTCTTCTTTCTTGTGAGAGGAATTGTCTTGATTCGAACAATCTCCCCAGTGTAGAGAGATCGTTATCTTTGAGCAGTTATGCTTCGACGTCATCTTTAACTTTGTTCTTTGATCATTGTTCTTTGTGGTGAAAGTGATAGTATGTTGTTGTCTGCATCAGTCTGCCTCAGGTCTGCTTCGCTGCTCCAGTGTCTCCACGTCATTCTTCAACATGCTCACACGCTCTTTGACGTTGGAAATCAATACTGATGAAGTTCTGTAAGTCTTTGACTTTGTAGATTCTTTGATTGATGAAGAATCATTCTGACTGTTGTGTTGCATTCGAATAGAACTTCCATTAGTGATGATGTTGGCATGAGCATGAGAAGAGTCAGCACGATCATCCCGCTCCGGAGCTTCCATAAGAAGAAAACATTTCAAACGGTTAGTAATAAGCGGTTTCCGGCACTTACAAGTTTGAACTTCGAGAGTGTTAACAGCATAGTGTGAAAACACAACTCTAATTCTTACAAAGGCCGTTCCTGAACTGGAGTCCCACAAGTGAGATAACGCGATGTACCGAAATACATCTACAGTTCAGATGAGTCGCTGAGGTACACCGAAGCATCACCTCACGACTGTAGACCGTTTGAGACACACTCCGCGTAATCCACGGGGAGTTACCGAAGTGACCTGCTGTCAGGGCTGTTTGATGTTGACCCTGGCAGGAGTTTCCATTCAATCACTGAGGATCACAGTGTGAACCTCTCATAAATGTTCTCGACAGATTGCTAAGATCTGTGAAGGACTCGATATGAACCACTGAATCACTGAAGATCTTATTTGTTGATCAACAAGTGATTAAATGTCAAGTGTTCCTAAGAGATCTTTTGATGAATCTCGTGGCTCTAGACTCAACAGTGCGTTTTGGTTTTCCTGAGCGGAGACTAGGGAGAGGATCTCCTTCTTCAATACCAGCGATCTCTAAGAGAAAGCCAATAGATTATGTAGGGTTCCCTGTGAGAATGAAACAAGTTTCTGTTGAGAGAAACTTGAGTGGCTAAGAAGGTTTAGTGCATGCGTCACTGGGTCCATGACGACTTTTAATCTTCAATACCGGTGTCACTAAGTGACAACCAGTAGCATATGAATTGAACCCGGTGTCTGCCCTAAGTTGAATAATCTGGAGGGCTATTTCTTTTCACCCTTTACTTTACATTTCTTTTTGATTCTTCAACTCCTTCTTTCTCCGATTCTCATTTTCTCCTTTTTATAATCATTCCTAAGGACTTCTAACACTAACTAATGGTAGTGTCCTTGGGTAGATCCCTCCGGCTCTGGCGGATCATAGGACGGTTATTCCTAACCTTAGTCACCTTATAACTCCATGACTAACCTATGTTTGCCATTATAACCACTGTAAGTTAAAATATCTCTCAAAGGGTTTGTAAATGAAAAAACATGTTTGAACCACAGTGAGAGATAAGTTTTTGCATAAATACTCCCCCTCCACATGTGCTTAATAGTTTTAAAGGTTAAATGCACAGTGAGGAAAGAGCGCGCACTTTTTGAATTGATTCACTGAAGATAGACAATCTCCCGCGAGACACGGTTACGTTGAATAGTTAAAGAGATACATTGTCAGCTTTTAGGTGACAACTAGCTCTAATAACTATCTTGAAGGTGTAGACAAACCTCGAAAGGTTGTCATACCCGTCAGAGTTCATGTCTATCAAAAGTTTCTCGAATGGTACTTTCTACTTGGACAAGTCCTTTGCGAGACACGTTTACATCACTAGCGAACTAGCTTGAAATTATTACCCGTCCAGGACAAGTCTTTTCGAGTTACTAACAGTTTAGTACCGTCAATTCGTAGGTTAAGTCTGAGGTACACAGATTCATTTGCATTTTGTACAACATATTTCTTATCACATAATTTTCTCCCCCTCAAAAATGTCATATAAGATGTTATTTTTGAAACATTTTGAGAATAAATATGACCATTTTGAGTGTTGCGGGAAGAGTGACCACTGTGAACAATTTGTGAACAAAGTTTTCATCAAATACTCCCCCTCAACTAGTGATATAAACGGTTGAGGTTTTGAAATCATATGGGGAAGTACTTGTCTTTTTGAGCAAAACCTTGAAAAATGAAAGGTTTGATAGGTTTTACTCAAAAATAAGAAGCTTTCGCTCCTTTTATAAGGATTGTGGCACTGAGGCGTACCACAGGGTCCTTTCTTGACCATTACGGGTTGTACACTGTTATGTGTGCACAAGCCATTCACATATAAAATCATGCATCCAAAATATTATGAAGGAAACAATTCAAGGGGTACCAGGAAGTGCAGTGATGTTTCCAGGAGTGCGCACAGGGCGTTGAAAGCCGGTGATGTTTCTCCTGGGTCGACCACCAACATAGCTCTCCAAGCGTCTGAACTGATCCCTTCTGAACAACCGTTCATCAATCATGGTGATGATACGTCTCACATCCCTCCTTTCCTGAGAAGTTCCAGCGCTTAGGATTTCCAACTTTCAGGCGTATATCCTTCAATCTGTACGCCAATCCATCCCTAACCATCTTCAAGGTATGATCCCCGAATTTGTGGAGCTCACTACACGCCATTAAACAGTTTCTGCGAAGTTCACTGCGGTAAACAATGCCGAAAGGTTTGCTGATGAGCGTAAGTTGTTTGAGCTGGTTGATGTCAGGAAGATCAAGCTGTGGTGGAGTGAAGTTTACACGTTTCTGATATGATTCAACAGCCATCTGGATATCTTCGACACGTTCTTTGATCACAATGCGTCTAATGAAGATGAGAACTGACTTGATAAATTCACGTTGAACTTCAGTCGAGAATTGTCTCATACGACCCTGTACTTTGGCAAGGTACAAGTCTTCGATGTCGTTGAGGGACAAGTTCTCAAAGTCAGCCTCTGAGAATTCATAGTCCTGTTCATCTTGTCGTTTGACTATGATATTCTTCAAGAATGTGTAGTCCCACTTAGACTTGAGATCAATGTGTTTGATGGCCACGATGTCCTTTGAGCAATACACTTCATGTTGAGACTTCTGAACCAGGCAACTTCTGTAGTAGATTCTTCGGCATTCAGGCCAATGATGAATCCCATACAATGCATCTTGGTCGTATGCTTGCACGTTGTCAGAAAACAAGTGATTTGCACGTTCCTCGATAGCTATGCAGTTTGAGTAAATAGCCGCTGGGAATGGAAGAGTCAATGATGTAGAGTATTTTCGTGAACCATCGCCACCATGGAGAAGAAATTCCAGGTCTTTGTTGAAGAAATATCTGAAGGGAATCCTTGGTTCATCTGGTTGGCCGATTGTTGGTAGAGGTTTGGTCCAGTCAGTGTAATATGGAGGGTTGTTCCGTTTAGTGAAGTCGATGTTTGCTTCTGGGTTGAGCCAATCCATGTTGTTAGACATGGCTCGAGCAATGTTTTCAAGGTGATATTCAACCTCGATTGCACTTTCCGAGCTGTTTTTCAAAAGAAGGAATGCGTCATTCTTGATGCGCTTCAACTCGGATTTCGTCATCTTCTTCACACGGAATCTTTCTTGCAAGATTTTTGCATGCTCCAAGGTACTACCGTCTACCAATTCTTGACCTTCTTCAGGGTAGGGAGTGTCGTTAACAAGAGTAGCAAACCAATCAAATTCTGCAGTTTTATCGTCATCAAGCCATGATACGACGTCATTCAGAGTCGTTTTCTTCTTCTGTTTTGAAGGTTTTGATGATGATATTGGTTTCTACACTTGTTTAGGTGAGATGGGTTGTTGTCGGGGCTCAATGACCTCTTCATCGTCACCACCCGTGTACTCAAAGTAGTCACCTGTTTTATGAGTCAGGGGTGGTAACTCGGAATCGTCCCGAGGTTTATCAGTAGAAGACCGAGGTGATGGAGACTTATGTTGAGAAGAAGTCCGATGTGGAGGAGGTGGCATAGATGTAGATTGACCAGACTGCTTCTGACGTTTAGGTGCAGAGTCCTTATCCTTATCATCGTCATCTCTTGGTCGTTTGGATTGATCGGCTGACTCCTTGCATGATGATCTGAGTTGAGAGTCAAGTAGAATTTCAAAAAATTTAGCTTCATCTGAAGTAAACGTTCCAGATCTCTTTGACATTTGCATCACAAGTTTAGCAATTAACTCAGATTCAGAGAGATCAACTTCTTTTGCCATTGTATGTTTAACCAATGCTACGATGTTAGGGGTGAGTTGTCTGGAAAATACTTCTTTTGTCACACTGGGGACAGTGTCGAGAAGAAACTTGTGGGTTTGATCTCTAGCTGACTTCTCCAGTTCCTTTTGGACTTTAGGAACAATATCCTGAAGATACTTTTGAGTGTAACCTTCAATCATTTCATTCAGTTCCTCCTGACGGTGCCTTCTCATGAATTCCTGAATAGCTTTCCTATCTTTCCTCATCTTGTCATTCTCATCATGTAAGTACTGCATTTGTTCAGCATACCAATTAAGTTTTCTGTGGAGCATGTCCTTCTTTCTAACTTGTTTGACAGCTTTCACAATTCTTGCATGTGTTTGAGAAATCCAAGATTTAGGTGGTTTCTTCACGGATTTGGATGATGATCTGGTTGACTTTGTTGATGGTGGTGGTGATGAGTGAGACGAAGAATCCGATGATGAGGAGACATGAGGAGACTTCATGTCCTTAGGAGTTTCAGAGGTTTTCTCCTTTGAGTGTGTTGGACTGTCTAGAAGAAACTTTGTATAATCATCCTCGTCATCCTTAGACTTTTCTTTCTCAGTTTCCTGTTTCTCAAAATCATACACAATGGTGTCTTCAACAGGCGGTTGTTGTTGCAGAAGAGTGGTGGCACCAGATCCCTTATCGGGTTGATTAACCGCATCAGGATCTGGAGAGGAGTGGGTAGCACCACTTGATCCTCCGGGGCCACCCATTTGATCTTTAGCAAATTCAGCTGCCTTTTGAATGTGTCGGACGTTGTGAAACTTTTTCCTGTATGATTTATCCAATTGCTCTTCTTCATCTTCTTCAGAGCTCTCATCATAAGGTACAATAGCTGGAGTCTTCCCTTTTTCTTGGACAGCTGGAGGACTTGGAGGTTTTGTTACTGAGGCAGGTGTTTCGGTTGCAGTTGCAGAGTAATGAACCTCTTCATCTGTCTCAGTATCATCAGAGCTCTCATCCCTAAGTTGTCTTTGAGGTTCAAGTGTGGGAATAGGTTCGGCTTCCTTTACGGGAACAATCCTTATAGAAGGAACTTTCCTTTTAGGTACCTTCCTTTGACTCACAGAACTTGTTGTGCTTCCTGCACTTCCTCTTCTGGTTCTCCTGACAGGTGTTCCAGAAGATTTTTCGTCAAGATGACCAACTTTGCCTTGTCTAACTGCTTCCAGATATCTCTTGTACGTTTCGAGCTTTCTGACATCTTCAGTTAGAAGGAAATCTGGCAATACAGCACCTTGTTTCTTTGTGGACGTTTCCTTGATTCTGACAGAGAGAATAGGTTCCGTCAACATATCGTGATTGTCTGGGTCATTGAGCCTCTTGGGAATATCAGGATGAAGTCCAAGTGCTCTCTGTATCAACAAGTTTAGTATATCTGATGTAGGGAATCTTTGAGCCAAGTTTGTTGAGAAATGACATCATGTCATCCCAAATCAGAGCTTCAATAGCGATGTGTTTCATGTTGATGAATGCCCAAAATATTTGCAGTTCTATGAGCTTAGGATGCTCATAGCCGCTATCACGACCAGAAACAGACTTGGTGATGATCATGTAGAGTGTTCTCCATGGTTGAGGAATACTCTTAAGCTCTACGTGAGAGTGCTTAGAGATTACTCCTGTAGCCTCGTCATAACCGATATTGATTAAGAATTGGAGAGTTAGCTCTTCAGCAGGTGTGGCATAAAGTTTGGTTGGATTGACTTCCGGAATAAGGAGAGTAGCCCTTAAGTCTGCAGGTGTAATGGTGACTTGTTTGTGGTTCAGAGTCACCGTCACAGCAGTCCTTCCTTTGACCCGTTCCATAGTGTTCCAGAACTGTTGGATGTAGATCTCAGGAATGGTTGCAGAGTGAGTAAGCATGTTCTGATACGGATGAGTCCTCAGAATATCAATAGCAATAAGACATGAGGATTCAGAGCAAGTGAGGGTGTCAAAGTCAACACGGAGGTTATTCTTTCCAATCTTCATTGGATAGCCATGAGGATAGATATAAGCAATGGAGAGAACTTCAGGTGCATCCACATTCATTTGTTCAGCCATGTCGTGATCTGAAATAACATTAGCCAAAAGAACCAACATATCGAAAGACATAATGTTAGTCAACAGAAGGTCTTATTGTCTAGTTATTGAATGTACAGTGTCAATGATTGTTACGAGTCCTAAGTCACTTGTATGTTCAATAATTCAATGATGTCGTGAAATGTTTCGTGAGTTAGTTAACTTTAAGTTTTAAAGTTTATTTTATCACTTATTGCTTCACAACATATCAGACGATTAAAGTTTATTAGTGACATTTTTGGATTCGTGATGATATGATTAGTTTATTTGCAAGTTTGTACAAGTAACATTTCATCATGAAGGTCAATCCAGGGTTAAGCGTAGTTTTGCAAAGATACGCGTAGACAGGTATGTTATATGCTTAGGCGTAGGCTTACGCGTAGAATCCTAACTTACGTGTAAGAAATGTTAAGCGTAGGAAAAGGAGACCTTATGCGTAGAGCTTATGCGTAGGCATATATTATCCTTACGCGTAAGGCTACTCGTAAGAGTTGTCCTTAAGCGTAGGGGTCATTGTTTACGCATATCCTTCACAGGATACGCGTAGTCCATTGTAGAACCTTATGCGTAGAAGCTACGCGTAAGACAAGTCTTACGCATAACAATCTACGCGTAAGGTGATCCTTATGCGTAGATAATCAAATGACCTTGATTCTGAATTATAAGTGTAGCAATCCTGAAATAAATTATCAAATCATCAAAGTTAAACACATATCATTCATTTCATCAACAAAACATGGTATGAATCATTCATATGCAGTTAAGCGTAGAAGGTCATACGCGTAAGTCAAAACCCTAAGGGTTATGAATTACGCGTAGGTTTTCTAACCATAGGATTTGCACCAAACTTATTCTGGAAGTTCAAGAGAGTTGTATGAGCTTATATACCAAGTATTAACATCTAACTCATGGTGAATCAAAAATACCCAAACTTGTGAACCTTAAACCCTAATTTCAAAATCTGAATTAATCAGTGTTTCTGGGTAGTTATAGAGCAAGGATATGATTAATTCAACATCATATGAACATAACCCAGCAATATTTAGACCAAAAACACTTCACATTTGGAAGAACCCAAATCCACGCATAAACCCTAAGTTTCAAAATCAATCAATTCATGTTTCTGGGTAAGATTTGAGGATAAAGATATTATCATTGATGCTAAAAACACGTTTTGAAACAATATTTTTAACCACAAACACACAATCTTGATTATGTGTTCATACGCATATGCGTAGAACACAAAACCAAGATTATACATCTTTTTGACCGTTGGATTCACGTAAAAATCAAAACCAGTGTTTGAAAACATGTTAAGATTATGAAACAACTTACAAGATGATGATCCAAAACACAGATTTGAAGATTGATTCTTATGCGTAGGATATGTTTGGTTGATAGTAATAAATGAGAAGAGTTAAGTTAGGTGGAGGTTTTATTTAAAATAACTTTAAGTTTTTGACAGTTTTGGTCCCTCCACCTTTTCCATTTTCATCCAAAGCCTTTTAACTTCCAATTTTGGTTACCAAATGAAGGTTTTAGAAAACTTGACGACACTCCCCCTCGACTTGAGAAAATAATGAAAGGTTATTAATTAAAGTCCGAGGAGTGTCAATGAACCAGGAAATTTACCACCATTTGTAAAAGAATCAACCGAGATGTGATAACATGCAAGTACTCAGATGTTTTGAAGCAGTTAATGGATTATTTTCTCCCCCTCAACACTTGATCGGAAAAATACTGAATTTTGAAAGATAAAAGTGTTGATGGAAGAAATGTACTTGCCATGTTGAAAGAAATGTAGATTGGGAGAATATTTTTGTTATTTTATCTGATTTTATATTTTTGTATTTTGTTTTTGAAAAATTTATTTACAAAAGTTGTTTTGGTGTTTGACAGGTTTTTAAGACTGTTTTAAGAGGTCATCCAATTCCTCTTGAGTCAAACACCTCATACCAATCCGGTGGACCAACTCATTAAACCTAGCGGGAGGCAAGGCTTTGGTGAGCAGATCTGCCAATTGGTATTCAGTACCCACAAAGTATAATTCAACGGTACCCTGTTCCACGTGGTCCTTGATGAAATGATAGCGTAGATCGATGTGCTTTGATTTCGAGTGCTGAACTGAGTTGCACGAGATTGCAATGGCACACCGATTGTCGCAGTACATCGGGATTCTGTCAAATACATAACCATAGTCTTTGAGTTGTGTTCTCATCCAAATGACTTGAGCACAACACGCGGACATGGCTACATATTCAGCTTCAGTTGAGGACAGCGATGTACAATCCTGCTTCTTTGATTGCCAAGACACCAGTTTATCACCGAGAAATTGTAGAGCTCCTGAAGTACTTTTCCTTGAGTCTAAGCAACCTGCGTGATCAGCGTCTGAAAAGGCTATTAGTTCAAAACCAGAATCCTTCGGATACCAGATCCCCAAATTAATGGTTCCCTTGATGTATCGGAGGATTCTTTTAGCCTCAGAGAGGTGGGTTTCAGTTGGTCGCGACTGATAACGGGAGCATAGATAAACAGCAAAGACAAGATCAGGTCTGCTAGCTGTTAGATACATGAGAGACCCAATAATACTTCGGTATTTGGTAGGGTCAACCAATTTCCCATGTAAATCAGCATCTAATTTCTTGGTATGAGTCATTGGTGTGGCATAAGTATCACAGGTTTTCATTCCAAATTTGTTTAACAATTCAAGGGCATATTTGGACTGACTCAGAAAAATACCACGGGGTGATTGATGAACTTGTAGTCCTAGAAAGAACGTAAGTTCACCCATCATGGACATTTCAAAATTTTTCTTCATGAGTTTTGCAAAAGCGATTGAAAACTTTTTATGTGTTGACCCAAAAATGATGTCATCCACGTAAATTTGAACAATTAAGATGTGTACCCCGTGATATTGTATAAAAAGAGTTGGGTCAACCGAGCCTTTGGTGAAATTATTGGCAATGAGGAAAGATGATAGCTTATCGTACCATGCCCGAGGGGCTTGTTTGAGACCATAAAGAGCTTTGTTCAGTTTGTAGACATGGTTCGGGAACTCAGGATCAACGAATCCATCTGGTTGGCTGACATAGACCGTTTCTTTAAGTTGTCCATTGAGAAACGCCGTTTTGACATCCATCTGATAGACCGTCATGTTCATATGAGCCGCGAACGCGAGAAATATCCGAACAGCCTCAAGACGAGCAACCGGAGCAAAAGATTCTTCAAAGTCTATTCCTTCTTCCTTACGATAACCCTTAGCAACTAGACGTGACTTGTTTCGGATAACATTTCCTTCAGCATCCAATTTGTTTTTCCAAATCCATTTTAAACCAATGACGTAGACCCCTGTTGGTCTTTCAACCAGTTCCCATACTTCAAGACGTTTGAATTGGTTGAGTTCTTCCTGCATGGATTCAATCCAGTTGTCTTTTGTCATTGCATCCTTAATGTTTTTAGGTTCAGATTGGCAGACAGTGAGTGCATAAATTCAGTGTTCACCATCTGAGTGAAGACGTTGTCTCGTAACGACTGGTTGATTCGGGTTGCCAATAATGTTAGCCAGAGGATGGTCTTTTGTCCATCTATGTGTAGAGGGTTGATGTTGGTATACATTGTGCAGATTCTGAGGATTCAAATGGTTTGTTGAAGATTCCGCGACATCTGGTGCAGCAGTCTCATTGGCAAATGGGTTGAAGAACGCATTTGGATCAAAATCTGCAGGTGGGGGTACTTCATTCAGAATATCATCAGCTGGTTCATCATTGTTGGAAGCGGTGTGTTCAACTGTTGTGTTGGAGTCAATTGGTGTAGGTGCATCTTCAACAGTAGTTGTTGTGGCAGGTGTATCAGGTATAGGAATATGATCAGGTTGTGCAGCGGAGACAGCAGATACACCAGGAGCACGTTCATCAATATCGTCACAGAACAGAGGAGCAAATAACCTTTCCATTTGTTGACGAGTTAGCTGAGGGCTTTCTTCAGCTGATGATGGGGATTGAGGGAAGTTTAAACGGTTGTGACCGGGTTTAAAGCTATTATACTCAGAAGCCATTTCCGTGAGTTCATCGAAATGAGCATGAATCGTTTCCATTACCTCCTTAGTTCGACGATTCCAGATTCGGAAACCTTTAGAATTGTCACAGTATCCAATAAAGACTCCAATATCAGCTTTTGCTTTGAGCTTTCCAAAATCATCACGATCATTATTCGGATAGCAAAGGGATCCAAATACATGAAAGTGTTTGAGGTTCGGTTTATAGTTGTGGACAAGCTCAAAAGGTGTTTTGTTGTGGCGTTTTGTGATCATGGAGCGGTTTTGAGTATAGCATGCAGTAGATACAGCTTCTGCCCATAAGTAATCTGGAAGTTTAGCATTGATTAACATTGTTCTTGCAGCTTCCACTAACGTTCGGTTTCGTCTTTCAACAACTCCGTTTTGTTCAGGTGTCCGTGCAATAGATGTTTGATGCTGAATTCCCACTTTCTCATAAAATTCACGAAGAGTTTTGTTGACAAATTCAGTTCCTTTGTCTGTTCTGATGATTCTGACGGTGTTGCGGAGCTGAACCTGTATCTTTGTGAGAAAGGTGATGATCATTTGTGGAGCTTGGTCTTTGCTACGAAGAAAGTAGACCCAAGTCCATCGAGAGTAGTCATCAACGATTACTAAGATGTAGCGTTTGCCATTGATCGTTTGCACGCGCATGGGGCCACACAAATCCATGTGAAGAAGATGAAGCACATGCTGAGAGCTGTGTTCCACCTTTGAAGGAAAATGAGCACGAGTGCTTTTCCCTTGTTCACAGGCTGAGCAAAGGTGATCTTTTGAATACCGGAATCGTGGGAGTCCTTCAACTAGTTTGTGTCGAGCAAGGTTGGTGATGGTTTGAAAGTTTAGATGTGATAGACGACGGTGCCATAGCCAGGATTTTGTAGATGTTGCCTTTGAAAGTAAGCAAATGGGAGAGGAAGCAACCATGTCTTTCATAGAGATAGTGTATAGACTAGAATTACGCGAGCCAGACATAAGATCGTTTCCTTGTAGATCACGAATGAAACAAGTTTTCTCCCTGAAAGCAACCTCCAAATCTCCATCACAAAATTGACCTACTGAAAACAGGTTGTGACCGAGGCCTTCCACATAGTAAACCCTGCTTATTTCGATGTTCCCATTAACATAATCTCCGTAGCCCATGATGGCTGCGAAGTGATCGTTCCCGAATCTGACAGTGCCAATGAACTTTGCAATAAAGTTTGATAACAGTTTGAGATTGCCTGTCATGTGTCGGGAACATCCGCTATCAACAATACAGAGAATGATCTGTATCACCTGCATTACACACAGACGACACAGATGGAATAGAAGTAGATGTGGAACCCGAAATGTTAGAGGGTTCCGAAGTAGATACGTTAGACATACACACATTGACAATTTTAGGCATCCATTTAAATCCAAGTGTGTTATATATCCATTTCTGCCATCTATAACTACTCTTTGCTTTAGTCTTAGTGAAAACACTAGGTGGTACTACATTCTTAGGAGGTGAAGCAGGAGCTACTGTGATAGCAATGGTTGCCTTAGAATCTAAATAGGGTGGTTTACCAAGCACAGACTGAGAATGATTAGTGGGCCTAGAGGTATTCCGATTCTTAGGATTCCGTAATCTAGAGATTATAGTTTTAGCAACACATTTGTCATGACAATCAGAATTCATACTCTTTTGACAAATATCACAAGGTGCATCAGACTGAATATCAAAAATACTTAACGGTTTAGCATTCGTTACATCACTATTTGTATTACATTTGCCAGACGCAACATCTATAGTGGAAGAAACATGATTTTTATTCAGAGTCCTAGGGTGTTCTTCTACTTTAGCATTCCTTATTGATCTTTTCTTAGGTCGCAACTTCCTATTCTTCGATTGAGTGCTCCTAGGCTGTGAAGTGCGGACGTTTGGAAAAGATGCAACTATTCCTGTTTCAGTAGAGGGAAACACATTAGCAACTTGTGATTTGGCAGTGGGAATTCTAGGTTCACGATTACTAAGTGTGACTGGTGCTAATCTCTTAATCACAGTAGGCGGGAGTTGTTCATACTTTCCTAACATTTCCCGTAGCTTAGAGATGGTGTGAATCAGATCTTGATTTTCAGAACGAAGATTACCAGCAAAATTCATGACTTCTCTAGTGTGAGCAAGATAGTGATCAAGTTCGTTTGATGCTTCATCGCGAGTCTTTTTGAGTAAATCAAATATGACACCATATTCCTGTTTAACTTTTAAAAGTTCTTGTTCATATTTTGAGATTTGACTTTTCAAAGACACGTTTTGATCATCCAGTTGCTCAATTTTAGGATCAGAAGATTTGGCACTCAATTGAGCGATTTTCTTTTGAAAACTGAGTTGATGGTTGTGAATATCTTTTTCACACCAATGAAGACGACGTTTTGCATTGTTAATTTCCGTGTGTAATCGTTTATTTTCAGCTTTTAAAGACTCGATCTGAAGCACATTATCGTTGTTCTCAACAGTTACAACAGTTTCAACAATATCAGCAGAGATATAATCAGATGCATATGGCAACGAATAGAATAGCACAACATTATGGATATCAGCACAGATAACATCTTCCAAGAGTCGATCAACATCTTTTCTCAACATTTTCTTTTTGCGTTTTGTGTTAGTAATAGATGTTTCTGTTTTCTCGAAAATGTTTTTCATTTCCCCAAGTTCCTTATGAAAATCCTTTTCCCAGGCAATTGCACAACTTTTCAAGTTTTTAACATTAGGTAAAAGATTTTTCTGAAAGATGTCTCTTTGTTCTCTCGCCAGAGGCGATTGAAAATGTTCAACTTTGATTTCAGATCGATATTCTATCTCATGTTGTAAAATTTTGAGGTCAGCCATGAAAATGTCAAAATATCGAAGAATTTTTCGATTTTCAGGTTGTGAGTTTACTTCGCTAATGGAAGGTAAAGGACCATAAGTTTGTGCAAAGACTGTTTTGGGATTAACAATAGAAGACTCGGGTGTTTTGATGATAACCCTGGGTGTGTTTGTGGAATCCGTTGGTGTGACGAAAGTGACCGCGTTTTTATAATTAAAAGGTTTGTTGTAAACAACATTTTTTAATTTTGATCGACTCTCGTCTTCTGCATCTAATTCCTCTTGACGATGGTATTCAACAACACTCATGACAGTATTATCAATTTTGTATGTTGCACTAGAAACTTCAGGAGTTGGTTTGAATGTTTTTAGTGAAAGCTTTGGTTTGTAATCAGCTAGATTTTTTCCATATCCATTTGGATTTGGTTTTAAGGTAAACTTTTCAATAGCTGTTACTGATTCACCATGTTTGTAAACAACAGTTTTAAACTCTTTAAGTTTGTTTTGCAAACCGAGAATTTCTGCAAGAAGGTCATCTACCCGATTCGTTGAATGCTTTTTGTATGCAGAGATCTGTTTTTGACAATTTAACAACTCAGCCTTAGCTTTTTGATTTTCCAAGGTGAGAGCGTTAATTTGCTTTTTATGTTCATGTTTCAGTTGTTCTAATTCGGACAACAAAGCATTCTTTGAAGCGGCTAGATCACGCATCTGTCTCTCTAAATGTTTTTCGTTTTGATGAGATTTTGCAAAAGCGGCTTCAAAACCTTTTTCACGGTTTTCTTGAGTTTTGAAAAAGTTGAGTTGCATTTGTAAACATTCAAAATCCTTGGTTAACAGTGCATTTTTACTTTTTAAGGATTGATTTAATGCATAACATTCCTCCATTTTGATTTTATGGTCTTGAATTAACCGAGCAAAATCCGGATGAGGCAACAGATCAGCTTGTTCAACGGTCTCAAGATGATCATTCTTTAGATCCTCAAGTATGACCACGGAGTCAATTTGATTATCAAAGGAAACCATGAGGTCATCTTGATCGTCAAATGTAACTACAGGGTTAACTTGAAAATCATCAGAAGAAGATGTAGAAGACTCATTTTGAACAGTCTGATCCGTGCCGGATTCAGATATTGGCGGAGATATTAGTTCAGATATGATGATGGTTTGTTCGGGTACCTGAGACAAGCCATCAGTGTCATACACTGGGCCTGTATCACTCATGTGCAGCTCATGCATATTAGCCATCAACATAACAGCTGCATTAGCCTGCAAGTCCTCCATATCATCATCTGAGTCTGCATCTGCCATAAAGCTCTGTTCTTTGTTTGTGAGAGATCCACCAGCTTCATCCTTAAGAGCCAAAAGTAAGGCCTCTTTGAAATAAGCACTGCCCCTAGTCCTTGGCTTTGGGCATGCATTAGCCAGGTGTCCCTTCTCATTGCAGTTGTAGCATCTAAGACCATTTAACCGATTCTGAGCATTTCCCTGTTCCACCACTTGAGCTCTGTTGTTATTCCTACCCACAGCATTAAACCCTTGACCACCACCCATCTGACGACCATAATCACGATTCTGAACTTCAACACGTCCATTGTTCACAACAGCTTGAGTCCGTGTGTTAGATGAGGAACGAATACGATTGTTGGATTTGTTTGTGTAACGGCCAAAAGCATTAGCAATCATCACAAATCCTTGTTGCAATGCTTCGAACGGATCTGTTTCCTCAGTCGCTTCACTGACATATGCTTGAGCATTGTTGCTGTATGGGACCAATTGATTTTGTTGAGGTTGAGGTTGTTGCTGTGAAGGTGTGTTGGAAGCAGTTGGTTGAGTTGCTGGTTGAGAGGGATAATTCTGTTGAGCATACAAGGCAAGTTGTTGATTGTCTGGTTGTGACTGTTTAGCAATTTGAGCACGGAGAATCCTTTCCCGATCAACTTTCTTTTCATGAGGCTTCAAGTAATCGTACAACAATCCATAAGTAGAATGATGCATATTCTTCGCTTGACGGAGAAAAATGACATACTTCTCCCATTCAGGACCAAGACTACTCAGGAACTTAGTATTCACTGCAATTCTTGGCATGATGATGTTGTGTTTATCCAAATCATTGATGATGTCTGAAAATCGATGATGATATGACTCAAGTGTCTCTCCAGGTTCAATCATGAAGTGTTCATAAGCCAAGTAAATTTTGGATTCCAAATCCTCCTGATTGAGTACAGATCCTTCCATAAGAAGACGAATATGATCCCACATCTTTTGTGCAGTCTTTTGAGCATCAACACTACGAAGAATTGGGTTTGGTAATCCTAATAGGATGTATTCCATTGCAAGTTCATCAGCTTCATAGTGTAGAAGTTCTGTAGGATTTAACTCTGCAACAGTAGCAATGTTGGTTTGTTCATCTCTTGGTGGAACAGCAGTTGGATCTCCGGGTACAATGACGGTAGGCATCTCAAATGGACCTTCCAAGATAACCTTCTTTAAGAACTTTCCATGTGGCTTCTTCAGATCACAGAACCTAAAGAACCTTATCACCCATTGATCGTAGTTTCCTGGAGTGAGCATTGGAGGTCTATCAAGTGATCCAGCTTCATGAATTGATTGTTGGCTGCTTAAAGCTTCACACATCTTTGCAAACCAAGTGGGTTCCTTCATAGTGCTTCGTGATGGATGTTGATTGAAATCGTTTGTGTAGGGTAGAGCTTGAAGGTTTGGTGGTGGTTGAACCATTTGTGGTTGTGGAATTGCAGCAAGTTGTGGAGTATGTTGCTGATTAAATTGTTGTTGATAAATTGCTTGTTGTTGATTCCATTGTTGATGTTGTGGAGTTAATTGTTGTTGTTGTTGATGATTATAAGTGTGAGGGAAGTAGTTAGAGTATGGAGGTTGAGACATGATGATAAACTTGTGTAGTAAGAATGGATCTTTGTAGTCGAATGAACCTTTGTTGATGAAGTATCCTTAGGCGTAGAAATGACAAGAACCAAGTAGCACTTATGCGTAAAAACACCAAAAGTTACGCGTAACAAGAATAGTTACGCGTAGGATTTAGCTTACGCGTAAGTAGGAAAAAGGACTAAAGTTACGCGTAAACAGTAAGTTAGGCGTAGAAAGTTAGGCGTAGGATTACCTTATGCGTAGGACTAGGTCTACGCGTAAGATGAATCTTAAGCGTAAGATTTTCTACGCGTAAGCTTTATGCTTAAGCGTAAGATTAGGGTTTTATCCCAAGTGATCTTTTACACTTCACAGTGAAAGAGATATCCAAAGTCGACGTATTTTCAGACTTATCCAAGTAAGAAAACACGGAATAAACCAGGAAATTGAAGATCAAGCCAGGAACAAAGTTACGCGTAGAACTACTCGTAAAACTAGGGTTTTGATACGCGTAATCCTACTCGTAAGAATGATTTTGTCCAAAGATGTTTCTAAACCAGTTTTTGTGTGATGAAATAGCTTCAATAACACCAAAATAACACAAAAGTGTGAAACTTGATGATCCAAAGCACTTAAAACAGTTACGCGTAGGATAACACTTGCATACAAAAACAAGCTTAAGAACAAGGAAAAACATGTAAAGTTCCAAACTTTTTGCCAAAAACCAATGGTTTAACACCTAATAACGTTGAAAGTACAAGAATCTTGGATTCAAAAGTGTAAAAAATCAGTTTTTAAGCGAACCAAAGATTGTGATATCTTTACGCGTAAGACCCAAAATCAAAACTTCGAAAAAAAACAAAGTGTACACCCAACTATTTGGCGATTGATACCACTGTTAGGTCACTAGTTTTACAACACAAGCTCATAAGAGAAAGAGATGAAGGCGGATGAACAAGTTATCACACACACACACACGATATAGTATGACCGGTTATGAAGCAAGAGTGAATGAGAGAATAACTTGAACAACCAACCCTCAAATGAGGGTTTACAATAGTTTATATAGGCAAGGAGCTAGGGCAACACTCCCTCTCCTTCCCTATTCCTTATTGGGCTTGGGCCTCAGCTTATGGGCCTTCTACATAAGCTGGACCTTAAACAAACATAAAGGCCATAATAAAGCTACCTATTACATATGAAATATAAATACTTGAAATACTGTTTAGGAGTGATTCCAACAGAAGTTAAAAGGACCGGAGAAGTTAAATATGGAAGAGAATCCCCTTTCAACAACTACAATAATAACGGGCCCATATATCGAGAAAAATCCCCGGGGTTCTACACAAGAATCAACAACAATCCTCCTAAACCTAGCCTTGAAGAAATAATGCACCTGCACATCGAAGAGTCTACTAAAAAGGGAGATAAACTCAAGGATTGGATGGTCAAAGTAAAGGAGGACACCGATATGAACCTACGTAACCAAGATGCTGCGATTAAAAACCTCGAAACACAAATTGGGCAATTGGCTAAAAACCTTGAAACAAGTAATGCTAAAGCCACTGCCTGCAAGGCCATATTTGCGCAAGATAAAGCAAAGAAAGAGCAGTGCACATCCTCTATCACTAATGATCTTTCCGGGATTAACTACCTAACAGAGGATGATAAATCAGAAGACGACGGGGTCCTGCCTAGCCAACTTCCTGAAAAACAGCAATACCAGGAAAGTTTTCTTCTCCCATGCACTATTGGTAACATTAAGATTCACACATTAGCTGATTTAGGGGCTGGGGTAAACCTTATCTCTACCACTTTATTTGAAAAAATCAAACTTACCAATTTAAAAGAAACAACTATTATGATTGAAATGGATGATTCCTCTAAAGCTGTACCAAGAGGAATTGTGACTAATGTGCTTTTAAAAATTGGAAATTTTTTCTTCCCAACCGATTTTGTGGTTATTGACATGGGGAAGTGGGAGGCTTACAACTTAATTGTTGGAAGACCTTTTCTGGCCACTTGTAGGGCTCAGATTAAGGTTTTTGAAAAACAAATTTCTTTGGGAACTGAAAATGAACGAATTACTTTTAGTATGAAAGAGCATTTAAAACCAAAAATTGAAATTTCAAATAATGTTGACGTTGTTAATGTTCAATCGCTAGATCCCACTCTACCCTCTAATCCTATTATTGATGATAGTAGTGAGAATATTGATAATTGTAAGCAGAAACAGGATGAAAGTGTCCTAAGCATTGAGGAAACTCCGTTTCCAAATAAACATTTTAGCAACTCGATGTCAACCAAGGATAGCGAATCAGTGACAGCTTGGCCACCGTCTACTCATCCTCAAATATGTGAAAGAAAGGCGAATGAATGGATATACCCTCATAAGGGAGAAAAACATGATGTTGAGTTAGCATTGGAAGATTGGTACAAAATAAGATTTGGGGACTCAAAAATCCATAAGGGACTGGTTAAGGAGTATAAGTACAATCATCTCACTGACACAATAAACGGTGCAAGATCCAGCATCAGTATTACTAGTAGTCTTATTACTGAAGATGATGACCGGGGAAAATCATGTGATAAATGGATTTCACATAAGTTTGGAACAAATGACATCATTAATTCTACAAGGAAAAAGAGGTTCGACAAATGGATGAATGAGTACCAATGAGTGGTGGAAGTGGGCCAACTCCAAAGGCCCCCATAGAAGCCTCGCGGCTCTGAGTCTAACTTAAAGACTCGTAAATAAAGAAAAGTGCTCTTTCGGGAGACAACCCGAATTATCCTTTTCTTTTGTTTTATTTCCATTTCTGTAGAGTTTTGTGTTTTCTAACTATTTTTGCAGGAAACGAGGAACTATTTACTGCTGCAGTTGCTGATCTGAACAGAGTTACGGCGTAACTCATCTTGGTGATTACGCCGTAACCAACCTTTTAGCAGCAGAATTCTTGACGCATTACCAATTACGGCGTAATACCATCTAAGTGGTTACGCCGTAACCACTCACTTTACAGGTTATGTCAGGTTTTGCTAGTTACTGCGTAACTCCCTCAAAAGAGTTACGACGTAACTTTCCTCTGCTTTAATTCTTTCATTTTAAAACACAATAACCTTGTATTAGTATTTTAAATGAACTTTGTGGGTGTGTTCCCTGTAAACCCTCACGAGACTTCACTCGTCCACTTGGGACACCAAGTGGTTTAAAAGGCTTGTTGCATTCGCTAAATGCAACCGTGATTCCTACGAAAGTGAGTTAGGTTTGTTTTTCATTTTTCATTTTTTATTTTTAGAATTATGCTTGTCGGTATTGTGATTTCAGGAATTGAAGTTTGTTCATGATGCTTATACGAAGGCACGTCTCTTTTTCGTGGGCCTTCCTTCTTTATGGAGCAAATTTCAGGGAAGTTCTCGCTCTAATTCTACCTTTCTCTTCACCTTTATTTAATGCCTAGAACAAAAGGGACTTTGTACAATTCAAGTGGTGGGACGGGAGTAGAATTATCTCTTGAACTTTATTTCGCCCTCATTTTTCTAGTTTATTTTGAAAAATTATGCCATTTTTAAAATTTTGACATGTTTTTCTTAACCTAACTAGATTAGACCTTAGCCAAGCACATACAACCCTTGATATTATATGGTGAGATTAGCCTTATCCGTTTCCAATATTTTACCCCAAATCCACCAAATTATGAGTGTGCCGGTAGCTTGTAAACTTTAGAACTTGGCCTTTGCATCATTTCGAGACCATAGACGAGGTATGTTGAGTTAGCTCGATGTATTTGGACTTTTTAGTTTTATAAGGCAATATTACAGGATTATCACCCAAACAGCGTACCATTGTGTGTCTATCGATTAGTCACCTCGACTTTTCGACCCCCACGTGAAACCCTTTTGTTGCACTCATCCTTAGTGCAAGATACCCCTAGATACACCCTTCTGAGCCATTCCTTTCATTTTGTTTACCCTATATATTGTTTCGATACACCTATACACCTTAGCCTACCCTGTAGTCTTTATTTGTAATTGGGAAGTCATCATTTGCCTAAGTTCAAGGTTCGAGTGGAAAGGTTCGGAAATCACGCTTTCATCGACAACATTTCTGAAGATCATTGAATACCCCCCGAATTCCCATTGTTCATCTCAAGTGGGGGGATATTATGTTATGTTTGATTCAAAAAAAAAATGATGATTCGAAATGAAAAAAAATAGTTGTTATATTATTGTAAAGTGCGATGTTATAAGCATTGTAGTATGAGCTTTATTGATTTAGTATCGAGGAGGCCACCTCGGTCACATTTGAAGATTGGAGTTGGTAGTTATGCCAACAGTTGGAGAAAAGGTAGTGTGCCCATCACGATGTCCTCTAATGACACATCTACCTTGCATTTCATGATCCGGTTTCTTGACTTCAAAACTTGAACTTTGGGCGGACGGTAAGTGGTGATGACTTGGTTATAGATTTAGACTACCTGCTTGTTTTTTATTTTACACCAATTATACATCCCATGTCTTATCCTACCCTTTAGTCATGAAGCGTGTCTAGGTGATGCATCGAGCAATCTTTGATGTCTTGGCCATGGATTTGGTCATGTATCATTGATTTTGTCCACTTTGCCGTGACATGTTAGTAATGACGAGTCACCCCTTAACCTTTGTCGTGTCTACCCATATTGCCTTCGAGAATTGTTTGGCCCTTAACTCTAGTGGTGGAGATTTGTGTAACCACCAAGCTTATGATAGAATACATGCTATGACTGTGCGATTGAGTGATCACCCCGAAATTGACACTTAGAATAGTTGAGAGATTTGAGTGTTTTGTTCCCATTTCGTGAGGTGTTCGGCTTTGTTTTATTCTAGCATAAGGGATTTCTAAAATCATATTTTCCAGGTTATGGGAGATATCTTTTTAGGAATCTTTCTAATAAGGTCTACTTGAGGGCAAGTAGAGTTCAAGTGGGGGGATATTTGATAACATCAAATAGTCCTGAATATTTAGTGTCAATTTCCCCCGATAATGCTTGTAATTTATATAATTTATAAGGATTTACGCTTGTTTTCCATTGTTTTCCACTTTCGGGTGAATTACGAGCATTGGAGCTAAAGAGACGCAGAACTGGAGAAATATCTAAAGATTTATCACAGTATGCTATTTTGAAGAAGTTACGGCGTAACTCATCTCTCACATTACACCGTAACTATTGCGTGACTCAGAAAGCCAACTTATCAGAAGGTTACGGCGTAACTCTTCCCAAAGGTTACGACGTAACTACATTAGGTCAAAAGAGGTTCCACGCCACTGATACTTACGCTGTAACTACTGCATCAACTACGACGTAACCGAACTTATTGAAGACTACGGCGTAACCACTCATTAGGTTACGCCGTAACCAGCAGATCTAGTGCATTATTCGAAGATATAGAAGGTTACGGCGTAACTCCTATATTGGTTACGCCGTAACCCAGATCTGGCCTATATATACCCCACGAATTCCAGCATTCTATTCATTCCATTCCACACACAACACTCTGAGAACGTGGGAAAATGCTCAAGGCATGTCTAGAGGAGCATACGGAGCTGTCTCCAAGGGAGAAATCACTCCACTACGATAAGCATTAGTGTTTTATATTTCTTTTACTTTTAATTCATGTATTTCGTACCCTTGAATATTGAATTGGTTTGCATGATTAATATGAGCGGCTAAGCACCTTTTGGTGCTAGCCTAGTTATGATTCCTTAATTGTTTTGTTTGCGTTTACTTTACTTTCGTACAATTATTTCTAAGTGTATGCATGCTTAGTTTATTGGTAGCCACCCTTGGTTCGGTAGTTTTGAATGGCGATAGTGGCCAATTGCCTAGGAGATATGACCAACTGACCCTAGGTGAGCGGACTGAGACGGGAAGGGTAAGATATGACCAACTGAAGACCCTTTCTACTTGTGCGATTTGACCAACTGATCACCTATCGTTTGGATGAACTTGAGAATTAGGGGGTGCGTGTCTAAGTTCCTAACAGCCGTGCATTCACTATTATAAATCTAGCATGCAGCGGTACTTAATGACTTGGCTTAGGGGACCAGGAACAACAGGACTTATGACGGTGCGCCTGATTTCTCATGTGGTGGCATCTTTGCTGATAGGTTAGGGCGAATTGACCAAATGTTGTCCTCTAGAATTTGACCCCACCTGAAGTAATTGGAAGTAAGTAGACGTAGACATAACTAGCTAGGAGGATTAATTAGGTTAGCACCACTCTCCTCTATTGATTTCCCTTTATCCGTTTATTTGCTTTTATCTGCTTTTATTTGCTTTAGTAGTTTAATTAATTTAATCCCTATCGAAACCTTTATTAATCTGTGACACTAGACTTAGTAATAATCCAACACACATAGCTCTTGGGACGACCTCGGCTTTACCGATTACTACACTACACACGATAGGGTACACTGCCCGTTAATGCACTAGGGTAGACCATAGGTATAACAAGACACTATAAATTTAAGGCCTGGTCAGTAAAACCTGCATCAGTAGGGCAAGGAAGGTGTCCTTGTAGCCGAACCACCATAAATCGGTTGTGTCATTTCTATCCTTTACTTTACTTGCTTTATTTACTTGCATTACTCTTAGATCTATACTTTCTCTTCATCCATACGATTTCACATAACATCGAATATAAAGTTTTTTAAACTAACTTAAAATCGGCAAAACTATTCAACCCACCCCCTTTCTAGTTTTCCACAGGATCCATCTTGCTTGTATCCATTTGTAGCACTCGCATCTCCTCGGCAATATTTTGAGATTCAAATAAAGTAATGTTAGCCTTGATTATTTTTATTAGAAGTGATGGTCATTCACGATTAGGAACTTTGTAACGTGTGTGAGATATCGTGATAGAATAGTCAACGGGCTCGTGGACTGGGCTAAGATAATTGGTTAGAAGTTAAGTTAAGCTAGCCTTATATCAATCCATGTCCAACCCAAGCCCAAATGAGCCCATGCCAAGCCCATTAGGGCATCTTCTACTTGTACTATATAAACCCCTCAAAGTCTCATTTGAGGGGTGTGCTTGAGTGTGTGTGTGTGTGTTTTACTTATGAATATTGTTTTCATATTCTTTCCTTTATCTCTCTAAACATACACGCCTATTATATCATTCAAGTCACCACCTTCTAATCTTAATCTTTCTACGTTTGTGTTTGGTTTCACGTGGTTATACTTGTATACGTGTTGGGTTTATGATAAGGTTTATAAACGTAAGGTTTTACAATTGGTATGAATCGCCTAACAATGGTTTAGGAGTGTTTGTGTTTGTTTTGAAGTTTTGAAACTATACGCGTAAGCTCTCGTTTTACATATTTGCCACGCTTAAAGCTTTAATTTTTGCACTCAAAAATTCAAGATTCTTGTGGTTTAAGGTTTATTTGGTGCTAAAGTTTCAGTTTTTTGCAAAAAGTTCGAAGCTTTACGTGTTTTAAATCATTTTTAAGCTCGTTTTTGGTTCATTGGTCATTTCTACTCGTAACCTTTCTAAGCACTTTGGGTGAAAAAGGTCAACATTTTTGTGTTATTCGAGTGTTTTTAAGGCTATCTGTGCAAGAGAAATTGTTTGAATCGCTGAAATTTTTTTACGCATAGGTCAAAACCCTAGTTCTACGCGTAAGAAAGTCAACCTACGCATAAGTTTCTACGCATAAGTTTTTGGTGCAGATTCTTCGAGTTTCAACGATTACTCAGTGCTTCCCTCACTTGGATAAGTTTGTGGAACACTTCGACTTTGGATATCCCTTACACTGTGATAGTGTAAAGGATTTTTGGGCAAAACCCTAATCTTACGCATAAGCTTAGACTTACGCGTAGAATACTTTACGCATAATCATTTTTCTTACGCCTAAGTTTTTCTTAAGCATAAGCTAAATCTTACGCATAAGTTTTTCTACGCCTAACTTTAAACTTACGCATAAGCATTCTACGCCTATGGAATCCTACGCCTAAGCCATCCTACTCGTAACCATATCCTACTCGTAACTTCTGTTGTCTACGCCTAAGCTCTTTCTACGCATAAAGGTTTTTGGCGGGAAAACTTGAGTAAAATTTAAATTTTTGATGAGATTAAACGTTCAATTTTTACGCGAAATTCAAATTTTGGTTTAACTATGAAAATTTTGGTCAAAAATTCAAATTTTTGGACCTAAATTCAAATTTTTCGGGTCAAATTTGGCGTCAAAATTGTCATTACTCAAAATTTTCATACGACCTTAGAATTGATTTTTTATAGTGAATTTCAAATTTTGGGCGAAATTGTTTTACGTCTAAGAACCAAGGTTACGAGTACGACTTTCAGAAAAACTTAATCTTCGTCAACCACAACTCCTTTATCGTTGAATCGATCCTACATCAACTTTATCATACATACCTTCCTCAATGGCAACTCTGGCAGATCGTCTCAAAACTGATTTCTTTGATTCATTCTTCAATGACCTAAACATTAGTCCAACTACACCAAATAACAACAACCAATGGATTTCATCGTATAATCCGCAGTTTGCTCAACCGAGTATGCATATGGGTCAAGGAGGACAAATGGTTGATGTTATTGGGAATCAGAATGGATTTGCTACGGGTATACAAATGGGGAATCAGATGCAATATGCAGGACAATTTTTTGGACATCAAGGGGGTCAGATTGTGAATCAGAATATGGGATATCAAAATGGGAATAACTGTTATATGACTTCTGTTCAGAATGCTACCTCCAAACCTCAAAGCCAAAATTCAGGTTATTTTAGTTTCGAATCTTGTGTCAAACGACTGACGAAGCTTGAAAGGATCCAGTACATGTTGATGTTAGCACAGAAAGAAGAATCGGGAATTGAATTGACTGATGCAGAATACGAATTCATGAATCCAAGACGGGCACATAAAGCAATCAATACTGCAAACTCCAGTCATACATTCAATCAGCAGGACTCAACATCAAGCGGTACTTTTGATACACCTCCAGTCTATGACACAGATTCACTCAATGAGGTACCAAATTATAGTAATGTTGCTAATCAGTTTACTCATGATGAACAGCATTCTGTGACATCAGCACCTACTTATGATACATACCTGGACAATCCGAGTTGTAGCAATACGAACTCTTAAACTCCAGATGTGGATCCTAATGGCGGCTGTGTGGCACAAAATACTGAGACTGATGAGGAAACCCGTGCTTATTTTGAATCATTAATCAATAATTGTGGTATTGAGATTGAGAAAGTGAGTAAGGTCAATCGCGAGGTTAAGGCCGCGAATCAAAAATTGACCGTTGAGCTTGAGAGTTACAAGGAGAACGCAAGAGTTTTTGAATTTCATACAAACAAACTTTCAGAATTAGAAATTGGTTATCGAGATTCTGTTTTAAGAGAAAAACAATTGCAACTCAAGTATGATACACTTGATGTGAATCTGAACTTGAAAATAAAATCTTTAAACAAGGAAATTTCTGAACTAAATGACCAACTTTCTAAACAAAAAGCACTGTTTTCTGATCTTGAAAAAGAGAAGAAACAGTTGATTGCTGATTTTTCAAAACGAGAAGATTCTCTTCTTGATGAAATTCTGGATAAAAATGAAACTATCAAAAAATTGGATAATTTGCTTCTTACAACGGGTCATTCCGCTAAAACAAACAAGATGCTTTATAATCAAGCAAATCCGATTTTTCACACTGCACATAAAATGGCTCTTGGTAACAACCCTTCTTCGTTCCTCAAGAAAGCTCAGAAATCTCAGAATGTGTTGAACAATGGAAAACCTTTGCATGAACCCATAATTGTTCGTGATTCTCTTGAAACGTTGGAACTATCTGAGGAGAGTAGATCAAAAATGAAAAAAAAAAAGAATCCAGATCTTAAACCGATTGATTATAACAAATGGAACAAACTTAATGGAATTACTTTTGTTAATAAAAAAGAAAAGTCAAAGTTTTCCATCACACCAAGTGTTTCAAACAAAGTGTCAACACCAGTTTCAAAATCAGTTTCAAAACCAGTTGTCATTTCCAAATCTCTTTCGAAAATCGAACAAATGTCTTCAAACAATCCTTTTAACACAAGTGATACTAGAAGCATTTTAGATGACGTTAAAACTAGAATTGGGTATCTTCAAGAGACTATTAAAACTAAAACAACTATTACACCTAAAACAACTATTACACCTAACAATTGCCCCTCAGCTGAATGCCATCAGTGCAAGGGTAATTCATTTCGAACAAGCGTTTTTGAAAGAAACAGGTGACTTTGTCAAGGACCATAAATCCCTGGTAAAGCAAGCTAATGAAAGTGTTGAACACATCAAAATTTTGGAAACTTTAAATGATTCTCTCTTTGAAGATGTTATGACTACCGATATCATGTCCATTATTTTACAAACATATTCTGTTGAAGATCATGAAAGACTCCAGTCTGAGACCTCCGCAATTGTTTCAAAATATGAAAAAGCTCTTGAAAAACTTGAAAAAGAAAACGTGTCCTATTTTAAACAACTTGATCGAAAATCTGAGGAATGCAAGTATGACAAACTGTCGTATGAGCGTGCATACAAGGACATGCAAGAGCAAAATGATCTTTTGAGAGTTCAGCTGGAAAGTCTAAAAGAAAAGGCTGTGGATACTAAGATTGCAAAACCATTGACTGAGGAGAAGGCAAATGTTCCCAAACCGGTTTTCAAAACAAAAATGTCTATTTCTCAGCTTCCTCCAAAAGTCAATGAGAAAAATGATTTGTCAAAAACAGTCACTCCACAGAATTTGCCTATTAAAAAGAGAATTATCAAAGGTTTTGAAAAAGAAAAAGCAGTTGCTGAAAAACCTAAAGTGATTACACCTGGCATTTCTAAGACTTGTACAAGGAATGTGACCAAAAATCCGGTTAAAGAATCTGTTGGTTCTAACAACATGGTCAACAATCACTATTTAGAGGAAGCTAGGAAAAAGGCACAGACTCGAAAAGACGGAATTTTAGGTGCAACATCTAAGGTGATGAATTCTACAAGATTTCAAAGCACTGCTAGTAGTAGTAAACCATTACCTAGGAACACTCTACAAAAGACTAGGGATTGGCTTGCATCTAAGAGTAGTTGCGCAAAAGAAAATGCTATGCCCTTAGAAAACAACACTAGGAATTCTAAGTCTTTTTCGAATAAGAATCAATGTCCACAAGACTGTAGTGACAAAGTTAAAGCTGCTGTTTTAAACAAGAATATCGAATTTGTCTGTACTACATGTAAAAAATGTGTCTTTTCAGCTAATCATGATGCATGTGTCTCACAATATCTCAAGAAAGATAATTCTCGTGCCAAGGCACAATCCACTAAGACACCAAATAGAAACAAACCCGTTGACAAAATGAACATGGAAAAGAAACCTAATAGGTGGATCTCTTCAGGACGTAGTTTTTCAAAAAGTGAGTCTTCCGCTAAATCTGATAAGAAAACAACTCCTAGATCTTACCTTAGGTGGATACCCACGGGAAAAGTTTTCAACCAAGTTGGTCTTAGATGGATTCCCACAGGAAAGATTTTTGATACTTGCACCAACACAGATAATAGTGACAATCTTCAGGATAAGGAAGTAGAAACCATTACAACCGTTGATAGTGATCACCCTCACCGTGAGAAATCTTGTACTTCTAACACTATTATTTGTGAAAACTCTTCTTCTTTGGTTGCAGGTGAATCAAATATCTCAGAACCCAGCTCATCAGAGGGTTCCAATTCTGTAAACTCTTCCTCTTCTTCATTCTCTATATCTTCTATCTTTGATTTTCCATTTCTTTTATAAAACCAACAAAAGCAAAATATAAAAATATAAAATCTTTCAAAAATACAAAAACAATACAAAATCAAAAATCCAAAAATATTCTTCTCACGACATGTCTCTCGTATAATCGATATTCTGTACGTTTCTAGAAATGTCATTCAACAATGATACGCACATGTACAGATGCTTGAGCGAGAGTTCTTTTATTATTTTCTAAAACATGTCGTTTCTCAAAATTTCTTCAATAATGGCTTTCGTATACCTCAGTACGAAACCCGGACTTCAAAATAATGGCTTCTGAACACATCAGTTCAGGACCCGCGCTTCAAAGAAAGGAAAGTGCTTATCAAAATCAAAGGTTTTAAATATTTTTCAAGCGCTTTTCCTAAAAACATAATGGCTTGCAGTTACTTCAGACTATAACCCGAACTTTAAAGAAAGGAAAGTGCTACGCAAAATTTATTTTCATATATATCGAGCACTTATCCTAAAACAAATGAAGATAACTTTTTTCTCTAAAAATCTTCAAAAGATTTTTTAAAATCTTCATCTTGCGTACCATTGATTCGTAATTTTTCAAAAAGATTTTTTCAAAATCTCTCACATTTGGTACCAAGATAACTCCCTCTAAACCCTTAATTGAGTCTAAATTTTCTATATGAAAAATATGCTTTCGTTAAGGGGGAGTATAAAACAATAAACTGTTCCAAAATTCATGCTAAATCAGTTTCTCTCCAAATGCTTTTCGAAAAACATATCTTTTAATCATTTTGTTTCAAAAACATCATAGATATGCTATTTTTAAGGGGGAGAAATGTGATTAAAATGTGATCAAAAAGTTTAATGATTGTTGCTTGAATCTCAAAAGAGCTCGACTCAGTCGTAACCAATGAATTGACGCGAAATTAAAGTCAGGAAATGTACCATTTCGAGAAACTTTCTATGGACTTGACCAGGACGGGTAATAATTTCAAGCTAGTTCACTAGTGATGTAAACGTGTCTCGAATCGGTCTTGTTCATTTAAAGTCGATCAATTCAAAAGTGCGAACTCTACCCTCACTGTGAAGATTTAAGTTAAAACAATATAAGCACATGTGAAGGGGGAGTGTTTCTGAAAATATAAAACTCTCAAGGTGTTAACAAAATCATGTTTTATAATCATAAACACTTTGAGAGATTTTCAAGAAAAAGGTTTTCATGGCAACATAGGAATAGTCATGGAGTTATAAGGTGACTAAGGATAGGAAATCCGTCCTATGATCCGCCAGAGCCGGAGGGATCTACCCAATGACATCACCAATAGTTTAGAACTAGAAGTCCTTAGGTATGATTGAAAAAAGGAGTAATGTGAGAAAGGAGAAAGAAGGGGTTGAAGAATTATAAAGAAATGTAAAAGAAAGGGTGAAAAGAAATAGCCCTCCATATTCAACCTTAGGGCAGAAACCGGGTTCAATACATATGCTACTGGTTGTCACTAGATGACACTGGTATTGAAGACAAATACGTCATGGACCCAGTGACGCACTGCACTAAACCTTCTAGCCACTCAATTCCTCTTAAAAGGATTTGTTTCATTCTCACTGGGAACCCTACATAATCTATCGACTTTCTCTTAGAGATTGTTGATATTGAAGAAGGAGACCCTCTCTCTAGTCTCCGCTCAGGAAAACCAAAATGCACTATTGAGTCTAGAGCCACGAGATTCATCAAAAGATCTCATAGGAACACTTGACATGACATCGCTTGTTGTTCATCTATAAGGGCACAAGTGATATATTCTAGAGTCCTACGCAGATCTTAGCAATCTGCCAGAACATTTATGAGAAGTTTCACATCTGTGATCTTCAGTGATTGAATGGAAACTCCTGCCAGGGTCAACATCAAGCAGCCCTGACAGCAGGTCACTTCGGTAACTCCCCGTGGATTACGCTTAGTGTGTCTCAAATGGTCTACAGTCGTGGGGTGATGCTTCGGTGTACCTCAGCGACTCATCTGAACTGTAGATGTACTTCAGTATATCGCCTTATCTCACTTGTGGGACTCCAGTTCAGGAACGGCCTCTGTGAGATTTAGAGACGTGTTTTCACACTATGCTGTTAACACCCTCAAAATTCAAACTTGTAAGTGCCGGAATCCGCTTATTACTAACCTGTTTTTATGTTTTCTTCTTATGGAAGCTCTGGAGCGGATTGATCGTGCAGACTCTCCACATGCTCATACCAACAACACATGAAAGTTCTCATCATAATCAAAGGCTACACAAAGTTGAAGATGATTCTTCGTCAATGTCAAAGAATCTACAAAGTGTAAAGACTAGAGAACTACGTCATTGGTAAATCAAAGTCAAATAGAAGTGTGAGCATGGTGGAGAAAGGCGTGGAGACACCTAACCAACGAAGTTGACAATGGCAGACAACCACATTATCTGATCACAAAGCATGAAGGAACAAAGAATTAAGACTATTCTATATCTACACACAAAGTTCAAGCTCGAGAAAAGTAAAGACCTAATCAAGTGGAGCATCTTTTGAATGACCACCCCTTAGGGGGAGATTGTTAGCCTTGATTATTTTTATTAGAAGTGATGGTCATTCACGATTAGGAACTTTGTAACGTGTGTGAGATATCGTGATAGAATAGTCAACGGGCTCGTGGACTGGGCTAAGCTAATTGGTTAGAAGTTAAGTTAAGCTAGCCTTATATCAATCCATGTCCAACCCAAGCCCAAACGAGCCCATGCCAAGCCTATTAGGGCATCTTCTACTTGTACTATATAAACCCCTCAAAGTCTCATTTGAAGGGTGTGCTTGAGTGTGTGTGTGTGTGTGTTTCATATGAATATTGTTTTTCATTTCTTTCCTTTATCTCTCTAAACATACATACGAATTCATATTCAAGTCACCAAGTTCTTCTCTTAATCTTTCTTCTACGCATAACACATCTGTTTATGTTATACGTATTCTTGCTGTTGGGAACGTGAGTGTTGTGATAAGTGGTATTCGTGGTAAAGTTAAGGTATAAGTAAGGTTTTACAAGTAAATTTTGCAAGTGACTCTCGTTTGATTACATCCATCTTTGCCTTGCGTTCTAACTCGTATTGTAGTTGTATCATTTCTCGAATCATTATCGGGTTTGAACCGGAACTAGCAGTCGAGTTTGACGAACGTTGACTGTTAGAAATCCGGTGCATGACGTCAGGCCGTGGCAACGCGTCTGGTCTAAAATGCTCGGGTTCCTCCTCTATAATCCGAAGACGATTTCGCCTAGCCAATGTCAATTCGGGATTTTTCCACTTGTGCTTGTCTTTCAAAAAGCCCCAGACGCTCATGTGTTTAAAGTCACTACCCGTCACCGTTTTATACGAAGAATGCACCCTCGCCATAAAATCTTTATCGCTCTCCCCACTCATAACACTTGTTTCATTCACTAACGAATTCCACTTGGTAACCTCTTTATTCATTGGAGTCCACTTTCCCGTCAACATGTTCTGGTACGAATAGTCCACTTGTGTTTCTCGGCTTCCATATTGTATACGTCGAGAACGTTATACCAAAATGTATCCTTTGATTGACCCGCGCCTCTTTTTGGATCCTCGGCTATTTGAATAAAACAATCCGCCAAAAGAAACTCCACGTCTTGGGTCCACACGTTACAAGGTCGAGTACCTTGGGGTTTTTCGGTGGTTTCTTCGTCTTCCCCTTCGTCTTCGTCTTCTTCGACGTCGGGGTCGGGATCACCTCTTCTTCATCTTCATCTTCATCTTCGTATTCGTCTTCGTCTCGTAGATGGAAGGATGCATGGTCGGAATATTGTTGGGAAGCGGTGCTTTGGTTTAGTTGTTGATGTTGTTGACATTGTTGCAATTTCCATTGACTAAATAGCATTTGTTCTTCAGGATTCATGTTTGTTGGGAAGGTAGGAAAGTAAGGCGATTGATTTTATGGATTCGAAGACGAGCCCGGATTGTTGGCCATATTTGAAGACGTGCCCGTCATTTGGTTCGACGGGTCGTTGAGCATGTTGTTAATCCATGGTGAGTTGGGATTCATTTTGGTTGAAAAAAATTGAAAAAAGTAGATAGTAATATGTTTTTAAATCTATTGGAAGTGTGTGTGTGATTTGTTAGTGTATTTATAGGTAATTTAGTGGGTTAAAAAGTTTTTTGGTCAAAATCACTTCCAAACGGTAATATAACCGTTACCATACTCTCCCTTTCTTCTCCCATTCAATTCCAACGTTCGAATTTGACCAGAAAAGAAAAAAAAAGAAAAAAAAAATAAAAAAACAAATGGCGTAGGCTAGCAAATACGGCGCGAGCATGAATGGCGCCAGGGTAGTGGTGTGTCGTTCGTCATTTTGGGCTGGTGGGTTTGGCGCCATGAATGGCACCACGATACCCCAACCTCTTAGAGTGTGAATGTATGTTTAGTTTCCATTTAACATTGAAGGTTTAAAGTTACTTGATGATAAAAAGCTAAAAGATAGTTATCTTCAACTTAAAATTTTTTTAAGCCATAACATTTGTTCGGATATTAATGGAGTAAATTTATATTCAAAATTAAGAGTTTTATAGAAATTATACATGTAAATATAATATACCAATTGATATACTTAACTGTATTAGAAATCTAATTAATTTCCATGTTTATATTGCATATGCAATAATGTTAATTGTTCTGGTGGCAGTTGTGTTAGTGCAAATATTACGATATTTAATCTATGCATTCTCATTTGTTTTGTTGATGACAAACATGTAACTTGTAATACATAACGTAAAATGTATAAGTTACTTGTAATTATATATTGTCTCAACACCTCTCGACGACTCAAGTCCTTGTATGCTACAACACAGGTTCGTACATGTTTGTTATGTTGCATTATGATCAAACCCCAACAAACCATTAAAACATGTTTAGTTGAATAGTTTATGTATAACAACTAGTGTTTACATATTGGGTAAATATATACATAACTAGTATGTATTATAATGGGTAATATAAATGGGTAGAAACTTAAGTATTTGACCCATTAACCAAATACATTGAATGTAGTTGGATAAAACCCAAAGTCTATAAACATTGTACCTTGGTGGGCACTCATAATCCATTTGACTAGATGCATTGCATCCATTAGATACATTGTATCTAATCTAATACCCAAGGATCAACCCATAACCCATTTGACTAGATGCATTGCATCTTGTAGATACATTGAATCTACTTGGTACCCATAACCCATGACCCATGACCCAAAACCCATGGGTAAAAGGGAGCGTCCCACGGATCCCCAGTAATACACTGGACGGATCCCTCAAGGGAGGGATCCGTGGGATCCGGGGAACAGTGGCTAGTTTTCTTCTATAAACAGTAAGCCATTTCTTCATTGTTTCACACACTTTTACACATAGTTTCTCTCCACCATTTCTAGGATATTTAGATCATTAGGAAACATGTAAACCACCCTCATCTCATATGATCATAATTCTTCTAACTTTCATTTGTTGTAAGCATACTCCCGAAGTGATCCTCCAAAGCAAGCTTAGAGATCTTGCATCCTTACCTACTGTAGTGATCCCCCATCACAAGCATACAAGCACATGAAGATCTTCTACAACAAGCTTGGGAAACTTGTCATCTTCATTCATAGAAGACTAACTACATCATGCTTTGTGTTCTTGATGTTTAGTTTAGGACTTCATATCCATTAGACACATTGTCTTGGATATTGTCTAGTATCATATTCTTGTACATATGACTATACTAGATGGTTTATGTGTTTGTGCCATAAAACACAAGGTTTGTTATGTTGGGCCAAAAAACATAACGGATACCTAGAAGTCAAGACACAAGTCATTAGTGAATGGTGCCTAGAGATCGAGTCAAAGGCATTAGTGAAAGGTGCCTAAGGTGTACAATCGATATGGTGTGATTCGATGTACAAGATAGATTAGTATTGGGTCAAAGGATATTGTTATCCTTGATGGTGTTGTAATAAGGAGTTGGTCTCCATTGGGGTTAGGTGTTGTGTAGTGTTGGGTAGTAGTTCCTCCATTGTAATGGAACTCGGTACTTAGCCTAGTACCGGATAAAGGGTAGGCGACGTTGTGGTAGGTGTGGTTCACCGTGGTGTGAAAGAACCCGGTGGTTAGCCTAGTACCGAAAAAAGAGTAGGCGACGTTGTGAAGGCTTCTCCGCCATAAGGAGTTGGTGTCGTGTAGTGTTTACGAACTCTCGAGTAGTTGACTCGAGGAGTGGAGTAGGGCAAGGAAGGTGTCCTTGTAGCCGAACCACTATAAATCCTCGTGTTGGTTTGTCTATCCTTTTACTTATCGCTTTATGTTTATTCTTGCATCACATTGTTTATTTTCTATGTGGTTGATGTCTATGTTTGTGATACATACTTGGTCTTTCATATAGTTATAAACTATATTTAACACTTTACATATTATGACACGCTTGATCAAGAAAAAGCAACCGGACTAATAATGGTGAAACTTGATTTATAATGAACCATTAATCTTGCGGAATCTTATGTGATATTAAGGGTTTGGCCTTACATGCCGTAATGCATTAAATGCATCCTCGCGTCGAGATTAGCAAATGAAATGGTTTATACTAAATTTGATACAAAAGTTTTAAGTTTGAAACGGAAACGTATTCACCCCCCCCCCCTCTACGTTTTCACAATTGGTATCAGAGCGGGTTGGCTTTAGTTTTTAAAACGAATGGTTTTTAAAACGAGTAAGGTCCTTGTATCAAATTTTGGTGAAGTCAAGCATAATATGAAAAGTGTTTTGTTGATTTTTTTTCTCTTTAAAGTTTTGTTGTTAGATATCTTGTTAATCAAGCTTGAATAAAGGTAAAAATGGATAATATAACTTCACTAAAATGTCTACAAAGGTTAAACCTTTTCGTCGGGTCAAAACATAAAGTTTTGTAATTCTGTGTCAGATCCGCGGATCCCTCAGTTTACACTGGACGGATCCCTCAAGCAAGGGATCCGTGGTACATAAGACAGTTTTTGTCTGAATTTCAAAAATTCATAACTAATTAACCGTAAGTCGTTAGAAGTCGTGCCACCTATCGTTTTAAAGTTATTTGAGTCTACTTTCATTTAAAAATGATTTCATAAACTGATTCAAAACAAAAATTTACAGAATCATTGATTTATAATAGAAAGTCATTTTTCGGTCATAACTTTTGCACAAACTTTTGATCTAATTGGAGACGGATGTTTTCGTTTTTGAATAACAATGTGTCCTCTTTTGAAATTAAGGTTTTGATCATATTTATTAATATAAAAGAAACTAATCAAGCTTGGTTTACATGTTTATATTTAACACAAAGCGATGAAAGGAACTTTCGTTTGCTATGCTAAATGATAAATTGTCTTGCTTGCATTACTTGATTATTTGCTTATCTCAAATAGTTTTTGTGCTTGTTTGATTGAATAACATATGTGGTTTCCTTACGTTGCTATTCATTCTCTTGCTTGTCGATTTAGTAATTTTCTACTAGTCAATGTGCTACTTGAAGGAGTGTTTGGGATAACATCTAGTTGTGTCGAAAATGTTAGTTTTATAAGTTGAAAAATGTTTAAAACATATAACACACTAAATGGATTTTTGATTGAGTTTGTCATGTGTGCAACATAAATGTTTTATGTGCTTATATGATTTCTTGTTTTCTTGTATCGTTTTCTAAGAACAACAAGAATGTACATCGGATCATAACCTACACTTGTGTTGATGATGTACTCTCCCGTTCTCCTTTTCATGATCGTTTTCCAAGCTTCATAGTAGGATTGACAACTTGATTATTTCATCCGATATACTCAAGTAAATTATCTTGCAACGCAAATATAATTGTTCATATCCGAAAGTCCAAACTCGAGCTTTCCAACAACATATCTTGAACTAGCTCATCCAACAATTTTTTTTGTTGTTCTCCATATGGACAAATTTTAAATTTGTTTTTAACATGACACCTTCGTCACCTTAGTTGTTTCAAGTATAATATTAATAAAAAACGAAGCAAAGTATCATCATTGTTACTCTTCGATAGGCCATTGTAGGAATATAAATTTTTCTAACTTGAGAATGAATACTGGAGAACTTAGTGCACTAGAAACTCAATTTGACCTAACCGTTGAATTGCTTCCTTGATAGAAGTTGGGTATGTGGAATCGCCCGTAAAAATGGTCGTGTTTAGCCGTAATTGAGCACCGCTAGTAATAGTCTCATATTCATTCTCTCACTTGAGAAATTTATACTCCTATGTTTTCCTAAAGTAAGTTTACAATGGAAATACTTTGCAGTGTCTTAGGATTACTAATCAAACAAGTTGTAAAATTAATTTTTCTTTTAGTTAATCACAACCACTTGCCTCATCAAGCGATTATCTTGCTTTGATCGAGAAGAGCTACATGACTTCATGGACGAAGCTCATTGTATGCTAATCATCATCCGTAATAACTAGATTGTCCTAAACTAGCACCTCACAACTCTTTTGTCTTGAACACCATCATGTGATCTTTTCTTTCAAGACACATACCTTGCATGTCATTGTTAGTGTAAATGGTTTACTAATTGTTGAAAACTCTCAGACCTTGACAGATCTTAAGCACTCGTGGATCGTTAGTGTTGCCTATGTAATCATAAGCAAACTAATAGACAGTCTCTAACACTTGTATTCTATAGCGGAAAGTAAACACAAGATGTTATAACTAAGAACACTTAGATCCTCTATGGATCTTTTTATTCACTGAAACTCTATGTTCCAGATCAGTTGGTTATCTATTACAAACTATGTGGTTCCTTTTATAACCAAGGAACCCTAATCTCTTACTACTCAATCGACTAAACATGTTTGCATGCATTTAATGACTAAAACATTAAACAAATATAGAGTAGTCTAATAATACTGCCCATGCAACCTTGGGCCGTACAAGAATATGGAGAGTTAGCATTTAATTCAGATAGCGCATGCTGATCCTAGTCAGCTTTCACCCTTCAGCAGTAACACGGCAATGCTTGTGCTCTTCAGTAGAATTACATCTTCAGCAGATTATGCTTCTCCTTCGGCAGAAACCTTCGGCAGTAATGTCGGCAGAAATCCTACTTCACATAATTCCCAACAATCCTCCCCTAAACTGGAATTTGACTTGGTTAAGTTCCAGTTTCCTGACCTTGAAAGATCTTTTGACACTTCAGTACTAGAGGATTGTTTCCACACATCAGTAGCAAAGAACCACTAATAATATCATCTCTATGATGACCAGACTTTGAAACGCCAGGTCTTTGCAGCAACAGAAGACATAATGTACATCAATACTTATCAGTTGCAATCTATTCTCATCACATCCAGGTGTGGTCACACCTGAGAGAGGTGAATCATTGAAAATAATGGTTTTGTTGTCTCTTTACCAATAGCCATTACTACTGGAGTAGCCAAATGTTTAAGTTCGAAAACTATGGTACACTGATAACCATCTGATTTATAGGCAAACCAGAAACCATATAAACGGATTTGACTTGTCTTTACCTGTAGCCGTTTGCTCAGGACTAGTCAATTCTCAGAATTGGTGAATTGATAACCAAATATGGAGATAGTTGCCTTTACCACAATCCATATACTTGTGGGCTAGTCAATTCTTGGATTCCAAAAAGGAATAGACCATGGTGAATTGATGACCATACAACACTCAGCAATTAAGCATGGGTGGTTGCAGACCCTATGATTTTGAGCAAATCATTACAGCTATCAACAGATTTGACATGTCTTTACCAAAGTTGTACCCTTTGGACTAGCTAACTCTTTGATACACACAAGGTATATCTGGTGAGTTAAATACCATAAAAAATGCAACAAACCTGCAAAAGAAAGTTAGCTTTTTTTTTTTTTTTTTTTTTTTTAACTAAGAAACTAACAGACAAACAAACCCTTGAGGCATATGCATCCCCTGAGGCCTATGCCTCCCCTTAAACTTTGCAGTTAAGGGTTAAGCATCCCGATATTGACCACAAGGTGTTGAAACCTTGGTCCATCAAAAGCTTTAGTTAACAGATCAGCCACATTATCATCTGTGTGAATTTTAGCCACATTTATCAAATGTTTTTCATATGCATCTCTAATAAAGTGGTGTCTGATTTCAATATGTTTGGTTCTACTGTGAAACACTGGGTTTTTGACAATGCATATGGTACTCTGATTATCAATAAAAAGAGTTGTGTTCATGAAGTTATACCCATAGTCCATCAATTGGTTTTGAATCCAAAGCACCTGTCCACAGCAGTTTGCAGCAGCAACATACTCTGCTTCAGTAGTAGAGGTAGCAACAATGGTTTGTTTCTTGCACTGCCAAGAAATCAGTCTCTTTCCAAGGAATTGACAGCCTCCAGTTGTGGATCTCCTATCCAGATTTGCACCAGCATAATCACTGTCACTATATGCTTCCAACTTGAAAGGAGACTCTTTTGGGTACCAAAGGCCCAAGTGTGGTTGGCCTTTGAGGTACTCAAAGATCTTCTTGACTGCATTGAGATGGGAAGTAAGTGGAGTGACTTGATTTCGAGAGCACACACTTACAGCAAAGGTAATATCAGGCCTTGAAGCTGTCAGATACATTAATGAACCAATCATAGATCTGTATAAGTGAACATTCACAGGTAGATCTGGATCATTGTTAGCTTTAGTTTTTGGAGCTTCATAAGGTGTTGTGGCAGTCCTGACACCTTCCATGCCGAATTTCTTCAACATGTCCCTCACATATTTATCCTGACTGATAAATATCCCATCCTGTTTCTGCTGAACTTGGAGACCTAAAAAGAAAGTAAGCTCTCCCATAGCACTCATCTGAAATTCTCCCTTCATCAGATCCTCGAATTCCCTACACCAAGCTTCTTTAGTGGATCCGAAAATGATGTCATCCACATACACTTGCACAAGTATGATGTCAGTTGAGTTCTTCTTCAGAAAAAGAGTCTTATCAATGGCACCTCTTCTGTAGCCATGCTTCAGCAGAAATGATGAAAGCCTAGCATACCATGCCCTTGGAGCCTGATGAAGTCCATAGAGAGCTTTAACGACTCTGTAGACATGATTAGGATGATCTGGGTCTTCAAATCCTTTAGGTTGTGTGACATAAACTTCCTCTTCAATCTCACCATATAGAAAAGCTCCTTTAACATCCATCTGATACAGCATGAAGCCCATGTAGGAAGCATAGGCCAAGAAAATTCGAATGGCCTCAACTCTAGCAACAGGTGCAAACACTTCATCATAGTCAATCCCTTCCTCTTGCCTGTAACCTTGAGCTACTAATCTTGCTTTGTTCTTAATCACCACACCCCGTGCATCTCTTTTGTTCTTCAGAATCCATTTCGTTCCAATAGCATATTTCCCATCTGGTAAAGGTACCAATATCCAAACTTGTTGGTTTTGGAACTGTTGCATCTCATCTTGCATTGCTTCAATCCAACTTGAGTCTTCAAGGGCTTGAGAGACACTGGTTGGTTCTACTTGTGAAAGAAAACACGCAAACAGACAATGCTTGAAGTCTGTGTGATTGTCTCTTTACTGATTAGAGACATACGAGAGAAAAGCAACCTGTCCAAATTTAGGACTAGAGATAGCTCTTCGAGTTCTAACAAGAGCTAGAATGTCACCAATAATATTGGATTGAGGGTGAGTGATGTTGATTCTTTGAGTAGCAGTGGGGTTGACATCAATGGTAGGTTCAAGATTAGACACAATTGGTACAAATGATGTGTCATAGGAAGGTGAGGTGAAAATGCCAGATTTGGGTTGATGATTTCCGAGATCTGAAGGACTTGGAAAACGAGTATACGGGTCACCAAAGTCTGTGGACACTTTAGCAGGAATAGGAGTAGTAACAGACGAGCTATCAGCAGATTTGGTGACGATGGGAGAGACTGCATCAGTGTCAGCAGAAACATGGTTTCCACTGACAGCCTCATTTGCAAGTTCCCCATCCACCTTCTCAGCCTCAAGCTTAGCTGCAAACTCTTGAGTCTGAAGCCTAGCAAGGTCCTCAGCATAGTGTGATTCATCATCACTCTCAGCTGAATTTTCTCTTGAAGAGTTTCCTGCAACAATGTTAGGGGAGAAAGAAGGCACAAGAATGGGTTGTTCATCATCTTCAAATTCACTTCCAGAGTCATCATCCAAGGTACCTGCATTGTTAGAGGGAGTTTCTTGAGGTCCTGCACATTGGTTAGCCAAATGTCTAGTATAACCTAGATAGTCAGTTAGGTAGTCAAGGTCAAAAGACCACACATGACCCTGTCCTTGAACATTGGGCTTATTTTCTAGGTATCTGAGGTTCAAATTCTCCTCTATCTTCTTGGCAGATAAGTTGTACACTCTGTAAGCCTTGCTATTAGCCGAATAACCCACAATATAACCATCATCAGCCTTCTCATCAAACTTCCCCAAAGGATCACTGGTGTTCAGAATGGTCAATTAACAACCAAAAGGTTTGAGGTAATGAATTACTGGAACCTTCCCAAAGAGAAGTTCATATGGTGTTTTGAGGTGAGGTCTAGTAATGGAGACTCTGTTAAGCACATAGCAAGCTGTGCCAACAGCTTCAGTCCAGAACATAGTGGGTAGTTTAGAGTCTGCAAGCATTGATCTCGCAGCCTCTATCAAGGTCCTATTCTTTCTTTCAGCTACCCCATTTTGTTGCGGGGTTCTTGGATTGCTATAGTCCCTCTTAATCCCTTTGGACCTACAGAGTTCTATAATAATGGCATTCTTGAACTCTGTCCCATTATCACACTGAATTCCCTTAACCTTCTTGTTCAACTGATTTTCAACGAGGGTGATGAAGTCTTTCAGCACTTGAGTTGTTTCATCTTTAGTCCTTAGAAAGAACACCCAGCAAAATCTGCTATATCCATCAGTGATGACCAAACAATAGAACTTTTGATCAATGCTTCTGACTTGAGTTGGACCAAAAAGATCCATATGTAACAGCTGAAGAGGCTCAGAGATGATGCTCACTGCAGTGACAGCTTTGTAGGATGCTCTGTGTTGCTTCCCTTTGTTGCATGCAACACAATTATGATCATTGGAGAATACTTTGGTGGGAAGACCTTCGACAAGACCTCTTTTGGAGAGAGTGTTTATAGTTTTGAAATTCACATGAGCCATTCTCCTATGCCATTTGTTGGACTCATCCAATGATGCTTTAGCCAGTAGACAAGTGAGGTCACCTTCAGGGTGAACTTCATTGAGATTGAATGTGTATAGATTGTGAGTTCGAGGGACTCTCAGCAGAATTGAAGTATCCTCTGGAAGCTTGAACTCTTTAGAAAGCACAAGACATTCATTTTCAGAGAAGAGTACCTTGTTCTTGGTGTCACAAATTTGTGAGACTGAGAACAAGTTGAAGTTCTGAAGTTCCCTGACATAGTACACATTCTCAAAGTTCAGTAGAGGTGTCTTGATGGTGCCTTTCCCAGTAATTCTACCATCACTTCCACCAAAGGTCACATTCCCTCCTTCTTCAATAGGAACAAAATTGTGCATCATATCTCTATTTCCAGACATACTTCTTGAACAGCCACTATCAACAATACCAATATCTTTATGCTTAAGGGGATGATCCTACAGAAACAAACATATATACAAAAGAATGTTAGTATACCGAGGAGGCTCAAGTCATTGCTGACTTGAACCTGCCTTGTGGATCATTAGATTTAGGTTTAGCAAAAGAGTAAGATCCACCATTGTTCTTGGGTTTCCATTGATATTTAGGTCTCTTATTATTCCAAGAACAACCTGCTGAGGACTTGACAGCAGTGCCCCAACATCCTTTCCCATTTCTCATAGAGTCAACATATGAAGGCCAATAACCATGTTTAAAGTATGGGCTAGTGGGTTGCACATAACGTCTCTCAGCTGATCTCCTCCAACGAGAATCAATTCTAGCTTGTGGGACATAAGGTGGAATATTTTTAACATTGGTCCACACTGGTCTTGGTTTCTGCTGATTAGCACAACCACCTAATCTTTGCTCATAAAAATCACAATCCTTAATAAGATGAATTTTACTTCCACACACAAAACATGTCTTCCGTTTGGAAGATGTATTCAATAAAGAAGATGTTCGATTACATGTAGAAGTACTTAAGCGAGAAACATTAAAGGAATTGTTTTTAACAGACAAATTATGCAAAGAATTGAAAGATAAGTCTTCAGGAGAAACAGGCTTGGAAGTGGACACTTCAGCAGCTATCCTAGAAGGCTTGTAGATAGATTTGGGTGCAGGCTTGGGTGTAGGCTCAGGTGAGGGCTTGGAAAGGTCCGACTTATCATTTGAATCACAGTTGTAGGTAGATAAAAATCATAAGATGAAGCATCGTTGTCAGGCAAGTCTTTTGACTTATTGCCATACAGATGGTGTGATCCATCAAAGTCAACAGTGATAGATAAGTTAGTGGGCATGAATTCACCTCTAATAGGTCCAGGGACAGCATGTAGATCACCTTCCTTTCTATAGTGTTCTAAGCCTGCAGGTGTAGATTTATGCCCATCGTACCTAGCTTCCAATCCTACATACTTCTAAAAGCCTAAGCCTATTCCTGAGCTCACAGATTGACTATTATAGAGTTCTCTAGCTAGATTGTCACCAGATATCAACCATTGTTTTTGTCTAGCTATTTCCTCTGCCAGTTTTTCTTTAAGCTCTAGATTCTCAGTGATAGTATCAGCTTTTTCTTTTTCAGTGCGTTTAACGTTAATATTAGCAATATCTAAATCAAATTGTAGCACCTTAATCTTTTCTTCATAAGCTATCTGATTCTTCTGAAACCAAACCTTTTGTCTTTCTAATGTTTTTAACGAGAGTTTATAAGCTTCATTATCAACATAGCATGCATTGTACTTAGGTTTCATAGTATCATAAGCTTCTTTCAGTTCATTGTATCTTTCACTACAACCAAATATACAGTTGTGTACCTGAGAAAGTCCCATGAAGGCAAACTGATCATGCCTATCTTCTGAAGTGCATCTGGCCAGCAATCCAAGCTTCTCTGTATCAGCAGCTTCCTCAGTTACAGGTTCATGTGCAGCCCAGTTGACCTGCTCATCCATGGTGACCAGGGCTGCTGAAGTGCTAGCTCCCTTCTGATTATGCTGATAGGTATTGTAGCTAGTACTTTCTCCACTCTTCCTGTCTTTGCACTCCCTTGAGAAGTGACCCATCTGATGACAAGAGAAGCACTTGACCTTTCTCCTGTCAAAGCGAGCTGTATCCTTTCCCTTGAACCCAAACTTCCTTCCAGCCTTCTCCTCAAACCTCTTGATATCTACTGAAAGCATGGCCACCTGCCATTTCAGCTTCATCTCTTCCATATCAAGTGGGTCCACCTGGTCAAAATCTTCATAAACAAGATGCTGCTGAGTATCATAATCAGCAACAAATGAATGAAGCACATCCTCCAATATACTGCCAGATTTGGCTTGAGAATGTGATGGGGTGGGACGATAAGATGATGATGGCATATAAGATGGACTTGAAGCATGCATCATCATATTGGAGTGAGAAGTCCCAACAAAGGCTGAATGACCAGAAGAGGATGCACGGTAGGGAGATCTGACATCAGGTTCAAGAGCTCTGAGTTTGTTGTATAGCTCATCAAAAGTGAGCATGTCCAGCCCACCTTTAGCTTTCAGGGCTATGCTCACATGTAACCATGATGGAGGCAAAGATCGAAGGAACTTTGAGTTGCTATCATCATTGTCAGGCTTTGCATTCAGCTGATTCAGCTGACTCAGAATCTTGTGAAACCTGTCATATCCCTTGTGGATACCTTCTTCCTCAGAGATGTTGAACTCTTGGAAGTGTTGTCTCGGCATAGACTTCCTCATCCTCCTGGACTCTTCATTCCCACCAAACCTTGCTTTCAGAGCCATCCAGATGTCCTTAGCATCAACCATGTGATGAAAATCACCTAAGTGATCTTCAGGAATGGATTGAAGAAGGATGGTTCTTACCTTGTGCTCTCTTTGCACTGCTAGAATCTCTTCAGCAGTTTTGGGAGGAGCAATGGTGAACTTACCATCAAGATCTGGAATGGTCTTCTTTAGACTGTTGCCATTCTTCACAATCTCCCACAGATTCCAATCAATATTGGAGATCCAGTTCTGCATCTTCATGGTCCATAGATCATACTCTTCTTTCTTTAGGTAAGGAAACTTACCATTACTGTTGGATAGACTCAGTTGCTACATAGAGGTGGTGTTGTGTTTGATGTTGTTGGTGGTGACTTCTGATTCATCATCAGTTCCAGGCATTGTAAATATGTTTTTGGTTGTATGGGGGTGAGGTAAATAAGGTTCTCAGTATCGTAGAGACTCTCCCGAGGCTCTGATACCACTTGTTGAAAACTCTCAGACCTTGACAGATCTTAAGCACTCGTGGATCGTTAGTGTTGCCTATGTAATCATAAGCAAACTAATAGACAGTCTCTAACACTTGTATTCTATAGCGGAAAGTAAACACAAGATGTTATAACTAAGAACACTTAGATCCTCTATGGATCTTTTTATTCACTGAAACTCTATGTTCCAGATCAGTTGGTTATCTATTACAAACTATGTGGTTCCTTTTATAACCAAGGAACCCTAATCTCTTACTACTCAATCGACTAAACATGTTTGCATTCATTTAATGACTAAAACATTAAACAAATATAGAGTAGTCTAATAATACTGCCCATGCAACCTTGGGCCGTACAAGAATATGGAGAGTTAGCATTTAATTCAGATAGCGCATGCTGATCCTAGTCAGCTTTCACCCTTCAGCAGTAACACGGCAATGCTTGTGCTCTTCAGTAGAATTACATCTTCAGCAGATTCTGCTTCTCCTTCGGCAGAAACCTTCGGCAGTAATGTCGGCAGAAATCCTACTTCACATAATTCCCAACACTAATCTAGACCGTAAATTTGTTTTAGGCTTCTTGAATAGTGCTTGTTAAGTTTGCTAAACCTTTGTGTTATTTGTGAGCTCGATCTCATTTGATTGCCTATATGTGATCTCTACATGCTCTCCTTGCTTTGCTTAATGTGTATACATGTGTGCTTGCTGTAAAAATTATTAGCTACAATCAATCATTTTCTCTTGATCATTTAAGTCCTTCTTCATGTAAGACACTTAATAGACTGAGTAACTTAGGATATGTAGGTGCTAGACCTTGCTAGAACCCAATCACCTCTTTTTCACCTCATCTGTTAGCCGGATCCCTAAACTTAAGCTAGCCGGATCCCTCTAGTGAGGGAACCGGTGGAACCGTGGAACAGTAGGTACATTATCTCTTTAGATAATCATTTCAAATTTCCTTTTTCCACACAAACACTTGTTCAACACTTAGGATTATCAGTTTCTTATATGTTTATAAATGAGTTGCATTTATATGATTCTTTACGTGTTCTTTCTTTTCGTTTCATGATTTTATGTGAACAATTTATCCATTTGTATAAATGTTTTCCTTTTGTACTAACTCTTTTGGATTCTTGTAGGATGACTATGGTCAATTTCATCATCAAGTCAAGTTGTGCTCATTCACACATTTTTTTTCTTTATATTCCTAATCTTGCATCATCCTAACCATCTTACTCTACTTTTATCACTACTCACAAAGTCATCATGTCTACCACCTCTATTGAGTCATCAACCAAGTCAAAGATTCACCTTGATACCTTTCATCATCATCCCTTGCAAATCTTGAGTCTCTTTATTACCTAGTAATACTTGACCTCTCATCACCTCTACCACAACTTCCATACTTCTAAGTCATAATGATGATTTCTATCATTATCATCATGTCCAAGGTCTATTTCATGAACTACGTGATGAAGTATGTCTCATGTTCTACCACATCCTACTTGTGTCAACCACAACCTCAAACCACAAGCTTATTGTGTCAACCACATCCTACAAGTGTCTCACTACCACTACAATTCATGGTCGCTCAACCATCCTCCACAAACATCTATGTTGTCAAAAGCCAAATGAATTTCGTTATGAAATGCGTCTCATCCCTAAGCACATTTTTTTTACCTTGAACAAACCTTACAACCTCTAAACCAACAATGATGATGCAAGTAGTAGGATTATTCTCTTTTTGACACTAATCCTTTCTTTGTAGGATCATAAATATACACCTTGATGTGTATGGGATTCTCGTCTATTTATGGACGAAATTTTATACTAATTCTTTTCTTTGTAGGTTCACTCATATACATGGGTTTGTATATGAAGCACTTGTCTTCGGACGAGGTTTACTTATTTTTTCTTTGTAGGTTCTTCTTGACGCCCTCGAGCTAGGGGGAGCTTCCGTCGAGCATTTATAAAGTGCATCATGTGACTTACTCGTCCAAGGACGAATATAATTTTGCACTAACTCTTTGTTTTGTAGATTTTCAAAACACACTAGGAGAACTTGACACTCTCAATAAAGGGGAGTTTTTCGTCAAAGCAAAAACATTGTCAATTTTGCAATAATTTCGTCTTAGCCTTCCTAAAATACTTGACGCCCTTAACAAGGGGGAGCAACCGTCAAGGGGGAGCATGCACACATTCATTCTTCAAAATTCCTTTACGTTTCAACAAAAGAGAGATTTCTTTCTCATCATATATATTTTTTTTCTAACACTAACCTTGATGTAGGTTAAGCCTCAAAAATTTGATCCATTGAGCCGTTGGCAATAATGGTTATAATTCAAAGGATTTTTCTATTTTTTTGTCTGATTCTCTAGGTTCCTCTTAAAGGCGAGATCACCACCTCTTGAAGACGTGCAAGCTCAAGGTTATGAGTTGCTAAGCTTCGTCATTAGTGTTTCGTGTTGAAGGCATTGGCGTGGTGTGCCAATTGGAGCAATAAGGTGTTTTTCTTTTAACTTCACTAGGGATGATGCAAACTCGCCATTCTTGGGAGAAATTAAGGTTAAAGGACACACCCTTTTTGTTTCGACAAAAGGGGGAGAAGAGTGTAAACGGAGAAGGTAATGTATAGGAAGTACGGGCACAAGTAACTTTGACATTTTACCTATCTATTACGTTTACATATATTTTGTCATCAGCAAAAAGAGGGAGATTGTTAGTGCAAATATTACGATATTTAATCTATACATTCTCATTTGTTTTGTTGATGACAAGCATGTAACTTGTAATACATAACGTAAAATGTATAAGTTACTTGTAATTATATATTGTCTCAACACCTCTCGACTACTCAAGTCCTTGTATGCTACAACACAGGTTCGTACATGTTTGTTATGTTGCGTTATGATCAAACCCCCAACAAACCATTAGAACATGTTTAGTTGAATAGTTTATGTATAACAACTAGTGTTTACATATTGGGTAAATATATACATAACTAATATGTATTAGAATGGGTAATATAAATGGGTAGAAACTTAAGTATTTGACCCATTAACCAAATACATTGAATGTAGTTGGATAAAACCCAAAGTCTAGAAACATTGTACCTTGGTGGGCACTCATAACCCATTTGACTAGATGCATTGCATCCATTAGATACATTGTATCTAATCTAATACCCATGGATCAACCCATAACCCATTTGACTAGATACATTGCATCTTATAGATACATTGAATCTACTTGGTACCCATAACCCATGACCCATGACCCATGACCCAAAACCCATGGGTAAAAGGGAGCGTCCCACTGATCCCCAGTAATACACTGGACGGATCCCTCAAGGGAGGGATCCGTGGGATCCGGGGAACAGTGGCTAGTTTTCTTCTATAAATAGTAAGCCATTTCTTCATTGTTTCACACACTTTTACACATAGTTTCTCTCCACCATTTCTAGGATATTTAGATCATTATGAAACATGTAAACCACCCTCATCTCATATGATCATAATGCTTCTAACTTTCATTTGTTGTAAGCATACTCCCGAAGTGATCCTCCAAAGCAAGCTTAGAGATCTTGCATCCTTACCTAATGTAGTGATCACCCATCACAAGCATACAAGCACATGAAGATCTTCTACAACAAGCTTGGGAAACTTGTCATCTTTATTCATAGAAGACTAACTACATCATGCTTTGTGTTCTTGTTGTTTAGTTTAGGACTTCATATCCATTAGACACATTGTCTTGGATATTGTCTAGTATCATATTCTTGTACCTATGACTAGACTAGATGGGTTATGTGTTTGTGCCATAAAACACAAGGTTTGTTATGTTGGGCCACAAAACATAACGGGTACCTAGAAGTCAAGACAAAAGTCATTAGTGAATGGTGCCTAGAGATCGAGTCAAAGACATTAGTGAAAGGTGCCTAAGGTGTACAATCGATATGGTGTGATTCGATGTACAAGATAGATTAGTATTGGGTCAAAGGATATTGTTATCCTTGATGGTGTTGTAATAAGGAGTTGGTCTCCATTGGGGTTAGGTGTTGTGTAGTGTTGGGTAGTAGTTCCTCCATTGAAATGGAACTCGGTACTTAGCCTAGTACCGGATAAAGGGTAGGCGACGTTGTGGTAGGTGTGGTTCACCTTGGTGTGAAAGAACCCGGTGGTTAGCCTAGTACCAGAAAAAGAGTAGGCGACGTTGTGAAGGCTTCTCCGCCATAAGGAGTTGGTGTCGTGTAGTGTTTACGAACTCTCGAGTAGGTGACTCGGGGAGTGGAGTAGGGCAAGGAATGTGTCCTTGTAGCCGAACCACTATAAATCCTCGTGTTGGTTTGTCTATCCTTTTACTTATCGCTTTATGTTTATTCTTGCATTACATTCTTTATTTTCTATGTGATTGATGTCTATGTTTGTGATACATACTTGGTCTTTCATATAGTCATAAACTATATTTAACACTTTACATATTATGACACGCTTGATCCAGAAAAAGCAACCGGACTAATAATGGTGAAACTTGATTTATAATGAACCATTAATCTTGCGGAATCTTATGTGATATTAAGGGGTTGGCCTTACATGCCGTAATGCGTTAAATGCATCCTCGCGTCGAGATTAGCAAATGCAATGGTTTATACTATATTTGATACAAAAGTTTTAAGTTTGAAACGGAAACGTATTCACCCCCTCTACGTTTTCAGAATCTTATGTGATATTAAGGGGTTGGCCTTACATGCCGTAATGCGTTAAATGCATCATCGCGTCGAGATTAGCAAATGCAATGGTTAATACTATATTTGATACAAAAGTTTTAAGTTTGAAACGGAAACGTATTCACCCCCTCTACGTTTTCACAAGTTGCTTCGGCAGAAAGAAGTTTTTCAAAACTAATGAAACATTATTCGATATTGATTTTAAAAACTTAATCAAAGATTTCGCATAAAAAAGCTAAAAAGATAATTTTATATAAATAATTTTTTAACAAATAACTCTTCTAGATTGGGACCTGTTTTGAAGCTTCACTTTAGGCCTCGACGAAACTCTCATAGACGAGACTTGTTTTGAAGCTTCACTTTAGGCCTCGAGGAAGGTTGAGCCGCCCCTATAAGTATACATTCGGTTGTTACTGATACAATGAGTTACAACATCGGAACTACTAGTAATTGGTAAACATGTTTGAACATCAATCAAAGAAACATGTTTAGGCTATACAAACATTCAAAACATGATGCTAAATTTTGGCTCAACACTAAATGTACAAAACCAAAACATTTATAATGCATTCCCTTTATCATCAAATTACAAATCTAAAAAAAAAAGAAGTGAATATGTTCTACATTGGGCAAATCATGCCACTATCAAGAATTCTTAAACCTATGCAATTTGCCCCATGCTATACTACTCTATCCACCCCTCATATTAACCTTTGTGCATCCCACCACTTGCTCTTTTGCCCACACAAAATTATCCCCATTTTGCCCTTCAACTTGTGTTGTCCCATTTCAAGAATTGACCCATTGCAACTTGGTGTACAAATAGGACGCTTCAACTAGACTCGACTCGTGTCACCAAGGCGCGGTGCGTTTGCGCTTAAACGATTATACGGAAGTACTTCCATACACGAGACATTGCGCGACACCTCACATTTGAAAGGGCTTTGGCGTGTACATAAACATGTCCTGCAAAGGGGACAGTTGATAGTCATTATAGTATTGCGATTGAGGGGTAAAAGCATCATCCGGAAAAGGGTCTATGTAGTTAAACTGGAACTCATTTTTTTTGGGGTCGCTTTGCACCTCTCTTTCGTGTTCAGGGCTTGAATCCGTATGTAAAGTAGGAACCGACTCGGATGTATCGAAATGAAACACATCGTTCATGACATGATGTGGCACTGATGATGGCTGATGCAACGGTGGTGGTTTAGGGGTATATCCTGTTATCTTCGGTTTAGTTTCGACCTCCATTTCGGAAATTTGATTTTCTTGACTACTATTGTCCACATAATGCTTCTCTAGTGTGCCTTTTTTGTTGTATATTCGACATAGAACCCAATCATCTAACTGTAAAACACAAACAAATAAAAAAACATTTAGCACCAATCTTCATTTTAGAACCTTTTTATCATATTCCGTCTTAAAATACATGTTCACTTTAAAAATGCACATTTAATTTAAGACGAAAAACGTATCTTTCAAGTGTAAAATCATACCCTAAGATTGTTGTTTCGCTTTCCGGCTGATCGATCGACATTAGCGAGGCGATATTCGTGCATAATCCAATTAGTTTTAACTCCTCTAGGGGCTTTTCCAGCGTAAAACACCAAAGCCTTCTTAATTCCGACTGGTTTTGGTTTCCCAATTGGTTTATCGGCTCCTGTGGCCTTCCAGTAACCAGTTCCAGCAGCTCGATTAGGCCGTGACCCGTTCGGGTATTTTCGGTCTCTAGGCGAAAAGAAATACCACTCTTTTTCTCCATACAAAGCCATATCTATAAAAAGCATTCCAAAAAATAAATCAATACTCCATAGATGATAGATCCAAATTAGTAAAAGCATCTAAAACAAGAATAATGTACAATAAAATCATTTAGCCATTAAACTTTTAGTATAGTAAAAAATTATCATCCATAAAAGATAAATTGTTGGATAACTTTTAAACACCATCTTTTAAAAAGCAAAAAGCAAAGAATAATAAATGAACATGAAATAAATAGATACACTCCAAATTACTTATATTTACTATTTTCTTATATTGAAACTTATCTACACACCTCTAATATACTTTTTGTGGACATATAATCTACAACCATAAACCTTAAATAACACTAAGCAAAAATAGATCAAACAAAAAAAAGATTTTAAGAAATGAAAAAAATTACCAGGAAGTTGCCATGGATCAAACTTATACAAATCAATCTCAGCAATAATGGGCACAGAAATGGTTTGAGAAGCACATTTCCTACACAAATAATGCATCACCAATTCTTCATCAGTTGGATGGAACCTAAACCCTGGTGGCAACTCCAAATTCTCACACGAACTCATCTTTTCCTTCCTTAAAAAGTATTATCTTCAAATTAATGTCAAGTTGACTAGTTTTTTCCTCAGTAGTTTGGAACAAGAGGTTATGAAGCAAGATATATAAACACAAGAAGGTATGTGTATGTGTTATATGGAAGTGAGCACGTGGATGATTGAATCTGGAACAAGTTGAAAACGTGGCTTCGTAGAAAGAGCAAGAGAGAGGTTATAAATGTTGCTTGGATAAGAAGGCAGTGATTTTTTGAGGTTATTGTTGACCGCAGCCTTGTATGTTATGCACTGTAAAATAATAATAAAATGTGTGGGCTAATGGCTATGTGACGCGTGTAATTTGATTGTGAGGGTAGATTGTGTCACTGCATGCGTCATGTGGTTTGGACTTATTCAAAGGATAGGTTTTTGTTTTGACTCGTGTCTGGTTTTTTTGTTTTGCGTCATCAACTAGGAGTGGGTTCATGTACATTCTCCATCAATTAAATCATACATCGGTGGTTCTAGTCACCCGGTCGACGTTATATCTTTTATTTTTATAAAAATGCATGTACATAAATCATCGATTCTTCTAGTCATCGGTCGACGTTATGTTTTATATTTTTATCACATCGACTTATCTCTACTATAAATCATGCATGTCATAATTCAAATCCAAAATACCACTTCAAGCCTCCTTTTATGATTCAGAGACTACAAAGCTAACCTCACCAATCGATTTTCAAAAACTTGAAAAATTTTCCCACAACCATTTCACATACTACTAACCAGATACGACCTTCTTCTTCTAAAAAAATAAAAAAATAAAAAAAATAAAATAAAAACCGGTAAATCAACATCCAACATAAAACCATAAAAATAACAAAAAGTTGATAGTAACCGCCGGTTTACACAAATACTATGCTAGTCCTCTATACTGTAATATAAATCATACATATCCTCGACCAAATTCTAAACAACGTTCCAAGCCTCATTTTAAGAGTCGGACACTACAAACTTAACCCAACTAGGCAACTAACATTTCGAATTACAAAAATTTTAAATCCCTCCCAATACATTTCCCTTTTTTGACGCATACTAATCAGATACGACCTTCTTCAAAAAAAAAAAATATGAAAAATAAATCAACATCCATCGTAAAAGTAACAAAAAAAATCTAATTTGCACTAGCAGTGTACTAGTGCTAAAGATAATGTATTACATTTTCTTTTTACTTAATTTCTTTCTATCTATAATGTCATCAAATAATTTTAGAAAGCACAAGTATATTGTTCTTTTTTTTTCTTGCTTACTCGCTTCTTCATTATTGTCCACTTTTTAATCTTTTATATTTTAAAATAATTGTTTCGAAATTTTTTAATGTTTTAAAAAAACTTCATTGTTTTAAAAAGTGTAATTGTTCTAGAGAAAAATTTAATATAGATCCAACATTTTTTTGAAGATTTAATAAATCAATTCTGACCATCTATATTTTCATCAAAAAAAAAATAATAAACTTTAATCTTTTTTCTTAAAATTAAATATCTCGCAAACCAAGGAATCATACAATCGCAACGAGAATTAATCATCTTTTTATAGAGGGGCACTTATATATAATTTCGACGAACTTTTTTTTCGATTTTATTCCAGTTATGTCTGAAAAACTCACATGTGATTTATGAAATCACACATGTGATTTATGAGATCACATGTGATTTATGAGATCACATGTGATTTGTGATACAAATTAAATGTGATTTTTTCAGACGTAACTGAAAAAAAATTGAAAAAAAAGTTCGTCGAAAAATATATCGAAGTGCCCGTCTACTGAAAGATATAAAAAAATACTCTTCGCGATGGTGTGTTTTTTTCATTTGACGATTTACTGTTTGCAATATATATTTTATTTTTAAAAAAGAGGTGGAAATGGGTTTATTTTATTTTGATGAAAAAATAAGTGTCTAGAATTGATTCGTTGGATATTTAAATAATTTTAATTTTACATAGATCTCAACTCAATTGATCTATTTTATCTAAACTTTGTGTTTTTTTCCATAGGAGGACTTTAAAATTACATGAAAAAATGACATGTTCTCATTCTATTTCAATGTGAAATTCGCGACCATATATAAACACAAGAAAACGCACACGAACACAAAAAATACATACCAACAATCGAGTAACTAGCAATAAACTATGAACTTAATCTACAGGCTAGGCTAATAACTTGGGTTTAACAAACAAAAGGAATGGCTCAACAGGTTTTTCTACGGGTATCTTACTCTAATAATGAGAGTAACAAGGGGTTTTAAACGGGAGTTAACTAAACAATTTAGCTAGTTGATATCATAAAATATATGTAAACGATATAGGCCATTTGGGTGAATCCTAAAAATTTATCAAGTTAGATAAGTTACTCCAATTGCACAATAATGCTCATTATAGTGGTCTTGAGTAATATGTTAAGCAAAGTTCTAAAGTCTACTACAAATCACCGCCACACTCATATATTTGTGAAATTTATGTGATATGGGAAAAACAGAATAAGCTCAAAATCTTACAATACGAAAAACATGGCATAGTTTTAAAATATAAGCATGATTTAAAGATTTTTTCGTTTAATCTAAGGAAAAATAGAATTCTAATCCCCCCCCCCCCCCCCCCCCCCCCCCCCCACTTGAGATGTACAACGCCCATGTTGTACAACATGAACTGAAATATGTTAAGGGAAAGAATTAGAACAAAAAACTCCTCTGACATTGCTTGGAATAATCCTTCAAAGTAAGAATGCGTAAAACTTTGTGTGAAAAGTGTAACACCAACCTATATGCCATCATGACCACGCAGCTACGCAGAATATCAGAAAATAACCACACCACCGATTTTTTCAAAACATGTCAAAACAAACAGAAAAACACCATATACGAACCTCATAACAATCATTGGTTAGTTAAAATAAAAATCTGAAATTACAGGTCTCATGGTCGATACGCCTTATCCATGGTATATTGGATACGCCGTATCAATATCATGTATAAAGAAATTAAATACCTGACAAAAATCCAAACAAGAAATTCAAAGTACTGACAAATAAACCAACAAAATTCAATACCGGTCCAGGTGTCAAATACGCCGTATCCCAGATTAGGGAATACGCCGTATCCCAGATTAGGGAATACGCCGTATCCCAGATTAGGGAATACGCCATATTGAGGCACTTAGACAGATAGTTCAAAAAATATATATGAAAACTAAATGACATTCCGAGTTGTCTCCCGAGAAGCACTTCTCTTTATTTCTGAGTCTTTAAAGGTAGACTCTCTTCCATCTACATTGCCCTTTGGAGAAGATCCGCCTTGTCCATAACATCCATAATTCCTTCCTTAAGTAAGCAAATGTTCTTCTCACTGAATGGAAACTCTTGGTCTTTCACATACTTTACTCTTATATAGCTCTCGCCATCTCCTATGTTATATCTTTTAGCCTCAAAAGTTTCAAACTTTATACGTGGAGGATCGTATGGAAATTCGTTTTTCTCACATTGAATACGCTCCCTCGATTTCATGTTATTTATTGTACCAAGTTTCATTATTAGAGGTTGAGTCATATCCTTCCTCTATCTTTCTTCTACATGTCTCTAGCAGACTTCTCTTCCTCGCTTGCCTTTCTCGACAATTAAGCCTACACATTTGTTCCAATTTTTGCATTTCCTTACGGAATTGGTCATTAAATCTCTCTTCATCGGAATCACTAAATCTCAACTCTCGAATTTCGCCACTTGAATTAGTCTTTCATCCTTAAGTTCCTGTATTTCTTTTAGGAGCAATTTCATATATCCCCTTATTTTATTTGGAAATTTCATATATACCTAAACATGCATTAAAAACATTGTACATTATGCATTTAATACTTGCACTTTAGGTGTATATGAAATTGATCATGAAAAAAAGGGTGATATATGAAATTAATTCTTTCTTTTAAGTCTACATGTTTTTCCTGGGTATCACAAAATATCGTAGCATCAATAGTTTCAAGCATATAAACATAAGCTTTAGAGAATTTCTTAATTACCGTTTTATTTGTTTTATACAAACTTTCTCAAATTAACCAATATACGTAACATACTTATCTTATTCTCAACATATGTAATATACTTTCAAATACCTACCTATATATGTAATATTGACAGGTTACCAGTTTTTAAAGTTACAGTAATGGTCCTGTCGTTTGCGTTCACTTTCACCGTTAGTCCTTTGATATTTTTTCACATAAAACAGTATAGTATGGTCCCTGTGGTTTGCTTTGACTTTTACTGTTAGTCATTTGTCTTTTATCTTTTTATATAAGTTTTTTACACGTTTTTATACATTTTTTACACGTTTTTATATACGTTTTTTTACACGTTTTAATACATGTTTTTTAAGCACATTTTTATATACGTTTTTTACACGATTTTATGTACTTTTTTTATCCACGGTTACGTTTTTTACACATTTTTGTACACGTTTAGAAAATATTTTTAAAAACGTGTATAAAACCGTGCATAAATCATGTAAGAAAACGTATATAAAAACGTGTGTAAAAAACGTGTATAAAAACTTGTATAAAAATGTGTAAAAGACATGCATAAAAATATGTAAAAAATGTGTATAAAAACGTGTAAAAAATGTAAATAAAACTATGTATAAAAACGTGCATAAAATCGTGTAAAAAATGTGTGTAAAAAACGTGTAATAACATGTAAAAAACATATACGAAAAAGATAAAAGTCAAATGACTAACGTTGAAAGTCAAAACAAACCACAAGGACCATTACTGTAACCTTTTTAGTGAAAAAGTGTCAAAGGACAAACGGTGAAAGTCAACTGTCAAAGGACTAACGGTGAAAGTCAACTCAAACGACAGGGACCATTACTGTAACTTTTTGATAACATCAAATTGTCCTGATATTCTAAGCGTTAATTTCCCCCTTTATTATCTCATTTTGAGTAGAATGCTAGTGAAAACATCCTTATTCTTTATTATTTCATTTCAGGACCTATTTTATGCAAGGAAGCGGTAAATGGACATTTCCAAGCCCAAATGATGACTTTTCTCTCAACTACTGCGTAACCAAGTGATGGAGTTACGCCGTAATAATGATTATGAAGTATACGGCGTAACAATGGAATATAATTACGCCGTAACAAGACTACTGAACATGAAGCAGCTTACTTGACAGTGGATACGGCGTAACCCTCAGCTCAGGTTACGTCGTAATGACGGATAAAGATCAATTTTACAAAGGATACGGCGTAACCATTAGCTCACGTTACGTTCTAACTGAAGAATAGCATATGATTTACAATGACTACGGCGTAACTCTCAGATAAGGTTACGCCGTAACCATGGATAAGTACAAGATTTTGAAGAGTTACGGTATAACTAATTAATAAATGTTACGCCGTAACTAGTATCCGAGCCTATAAATAGTCGAAGATTTCATCAGTTTTAATCATCTCTTCTTTCCCAAAACTTCTAGGGTTTGGGGAGATCAAACACATAAGAAGAAGCATGGTTTAGGAGCATTGAATAACGAAATTCTCATCTACGATTTTCGTTGTATTCGAGTTTGAATTCCTTTTATATTTTTCTAGGACCTATACTATGAATTCATGTTATTAATTGAAGTTTGAATTTACGTTATTGATCTTCTCTTTATTTCTTTATAGACATTTACTAGTCTTATCGTAGATTGCTAGTCTTGGTAATATTATAAGCTTGTTAGTATCTAAAGGGCTGGGAGATATGACCAACTGACCTCAGCCTAATAGGTTGCGAAGTATGGAAGGAATTGGCCATAGTACAACCACTCTTCGTGTGCGAACTGACCAAATGATCACCTATCAAGTGGAGGTATTTAAGAGGTTAGGGGAAATTTAAATTCTTAACGGCCGGGTTTCCATAGACTAGATCTAGTAGATTTGGCCCTTAATGACTGCTATTAGGTTGCCGAATGATCCCGGGTGACCTGCTCATCTTGGTGAGGAATCTAAGTACCATAGGCCATGATGAATTGACCAAAGGAGTCTGGCGATAATTAACCACTATATTGAACCTTTATATCGAGAATCATTTCGTATTTGCATTCTTCATTAAGCTTCGCTTATCTATCACTTTATCCTAAAATTCTTGTATCTGTGTGATTGGAATAATTATAGCATATCGTTGAATTATCAAGATCTTATCATACCAATATATTATCTATATCATTTCTAATGATCTTAGTTCTTTCAAGGTCACAACTCTCTTGGAACGATACTCGGATTTACCTAAGGCTTTACTACATCTGATCGGGTTCTCTGCCCGTTAGTATGTGTTTATCCTAAGTTGTCTCAGTTTTATAAATATTAAAAACAAGATGAAATAGCACATCAACTTTTTGGCGTCGTTGCCGGGGAGCAGTTAACGGAAGATCTAAGGTATATCATATTTACCTCATTAAGATATGTGAGCACTTCCAAACCAAGGTACGTATCTCAATCTCTCGTATTGAAATATTACACATTTATTTTTCGAAGCTATTAGTTACGGCGTAACCTTTATTAAGAGTTACGACATAACCATTTAATAATAATAAAAATTTTAATAACTAAAAATTAAGTTACGGCTTAACTATTTCCTTAATTACGTCGTAACATCCTGGCGGTATAAAACCCATGTTCGGATGAAAAACTAGGTTTTTATAAAAACACGTATCTTTTCACCGCCTACCACAATAGTAAAATTTTTCCCAAAAATTTTCGTCGAGATTTCTTCATTCCTTCGCCCAAGAAATGGCTGGTAAGATCTATCACTACTCTTTTTGATTTGTTTATATCGATTATTCAATTAGGGTTTATATTTTAATATTTTGGGGATCTTGCTTATTTAATTATTTTACTGCTATTGGCTTGGTTACTTAATGATTATGATGTATTCCTCATGTTGTTTTGATTCATTGCATATCATTATGGGTTTTTTGGGATGTTTTGACTTAGTTTGAATGGTTTTGGGTCAAACACAAACCTAATGGTTTAGGCGTGGTCCCTCAACACTAATAGGTTAAAAATTAATGATTCTTTTTACCACTTGGATGAAATTGATGGTTACGACGTAATCTATTGCTTATCGTAACCATATGATGTGCTGAGTTTCTGGGGAAGGTTACGGCGTAACCTGTGGGTTATGTTACGCCGTAACCATTTGTGTAGCATAATTACAGCGTAACGTGTAATGTTGGTTACGCCGTAACTTTTACATCAGTAGGGTCGATTCCTAACTTTTACATGTTTTCTTTTCAGACGAAAACCCCGTTCCCAACCTCGCTGAATGGGTTAGTGATTGTGCAAAAGATTGAACTACAGGATTCGATGAGGATCAAAGTAATGAGGGGGGTATGTTCCAGGCAAGACTTGCCTGTAACCTGAGAATAAGAAATATGAAACACTACGTTAAGTGATTGTGCAGGGGTTGGACCCTGCGAACCACCTCCGGCGTGAGAGTAAGTATGAGTTATGGTTATGTAAGCGTGTATAAGTAAAGAGATGAGTGTGAAATGAGCATACCATAATCCTTTGTCCGTCCAACCTATTTATAGTGGAAGAAATACGGTTGGAGGCACTCTTGCATGATTGTCGGAGATCATGGGGGCGTCCCATGATTGTGGGTAACCGCTAGGGTTTAGTGACCCACGTTCTCAAACTTGACGGGGAAGCCAAGAGAGAGAGGGAGATCATGGGTTTGACCAAGTCAGGAGGTTTCCTTATCCATTGTTCCTTCGTCAGCCTTACCCCGAAGGGCTTAGGGCTTCGAATGGCGAATTCCCCTTAGGTAACCTTCGTGCCTACGAATGGTTTGACGCCTATGGATATTTCAGAATCCTAACTTGGGCCTTCGTAGTGAAGGGCTTCGACATGTCTCGAAGGAGTGTCCTTCGAATTACTCGGAGGGTACATCATCAAGCCCCCCTAGTCGAAAGTGATGCATATGAGCGAGGAGGCATTGCTTTCGACTTCATGCTTCGAAAAAACACCATCCTGCTGCTTAAACATACTAGTTGGGAGATAACTACGCAACTAACCAAGCGCATTAAATGCTAATTAAAACGTCCAGCTGCCCGCTACAGTGATCACTTATTCCCATATTACCCGGAGACCAAAAGTCTTTATTTAAAATTTAAAAAACTGTTTGTCTTGGATAAGAGTAATCAAGATGGACACGTGTGTGGATTTGAAGATGGTAAAAAGGGGTATTTAAGGGGGATTTGATGAAACCCTAAAACACTTTTACTCTCTCCGTCTTCATTTACACGCAGTAAACTTTCAAGCGCACACCATCTTCGAAAACCAAGGTAAACACCTTTCTCCTCTTGTAAATTTAAAAAAAAAAAATAGGAACATGGATTCCAAGTTTATTATAAAACAGCAGAAGTGTACATTATCTGCAAAAGATTTACATGATCATTTAGCCGATTATCCCATCCCATTAGAACACAAAGTGATGTCACCCAAACCTTCTCAGGGTATCTTTGATGCTCCTCCAGGTTTCGTAGGGTTGTATACACATGCATTTAGTCATTCAAACCTTAGGATTCCGTTACATCCACTAATTTTAGAGTTTATGCAATACTACAAAGTTCAGATCTCTAGGTTTAATCCCTTTGGTTTTGCCAAGCTGACCACATTCATAGTGATGTGCAAAGCATATGGCTACGAACCAACATTGACTGTTTTAAGAGGATTTTTGAACCTGTACCCTGGGGGAAATTGGTTGACATTAGCAAAAAGACCTGAGGCAGATGTACCCAACCTGTTTGGGAAGGTGTATACAAACATAACAGGTTGGAAGGGTAGCTTTTTCTACGTGCAAGACACTATTGTTCCCCCCAAATATTCAGAGCTGCTGAATAAGGAGAATAGGTTTAATGCTAAACGGTATAATGACCCCCTGCCCTACGAGGTGCGAGAGGATCCCTGTTATCAGCGTTTGGTCAAATATCCTATGGATGTGCAAGTGTTCCCTGAAGCCATCTTATATATGGCTGGGATTGCTCAGAGTTGGGAGGGGTCTCCCAAGAAGCCTGTGATCATATACCAAGGACAAAGTATGTGTATCTACTCTTATTTAAGTAGGACCAATGTAGCACTGATATTTATTTGTTTTTGTTTCTATTTTGCAGAGATGTCATTCAGAAACTTTATGTACAAAGACTTGGATGAGGACTTAAGTTTCATGCCTGCGGAGAAGGCTGAAGAGTCTTATGGTGTCGGCTCTCCTTCAACATCTGTGAATAACAACGAGGTAGATATTCTCAAGCCAGAACCCATTGCATCAGCATCCCCACAACTTGCGTTGGAGGGTCCCTCCCAACTGGTGGAAAATGTTGCTGATTCGGACGATCCTGCGGATGAGGATGTCCCTGTCTTTGGTTCAACAGGAATAGCAGACAGGTTGAAGAGTAGGAAGGGAACAACCGCCAAGGCTGTGAAATCCACCAACAAAAGGAAGAATCCCCTGCCTACCACTGGGAGTAGAGTTGTGAAGCAGAAGAGTACCGAGGGCAGAAAGTTTGTCAAGTCTGCCTTTGAATTACCCGATGAATCCGTTGAGGTTCATGGTAAGTATTTTTGTCTTATGAGACATTGTTAAGTTATAAATTTAACTATTATGCTAACCTGTATACAGTGTGTTACTCGCAGGTCTTCCAGAGACGAAGGAGCTTCCAAATGCCTTAGCCTGTCATCTAGGGATGAGCATGGGTACCGGAAAAACGGTTCGGTACCGGAACCGTACCGGTACCGACTCGTACCGGTACCGGTTATAACTACCCGGTACGGTACCGGTACCATGAAATTCGCTCAAAAAAAATCCGGTACCACTAAAAATCGGTACGGTACTAAAACGGGAAATCCCGCTTTTAATACCGGAATAAAAAGAGGCTTAATTTTTTTACTAAACTCATGATCTAAGCACTCTTAAGATAATTTTTTTACTAAGAGTCTTAACTTAGTAGTAGCTTGTATATACTTGGTAGTAGCTTTTGTAGAATATCAAGCCTCGAATCTCACTTGAGACACTCACGACAGAAGAGGAGAAAACTAAAAGATTTACAACTTTCCTGCTAAAAGTTGCATGAAGAAAAGAAACCATGGTGGCTACATTTTTACTTCTCATTCAACAAAAAGATACAACCAAATACTACTTGCTTAAATAATAAAGAAAAATACCAAACTCTCCTGCTATGAACAGACCCACTTCTTTTTACTCCTGAAATAATGCATGACCAACAGACCAAGTAACTATCCGCTGAGTACTCAAAGGAAAGTGGCAAATTGGTACAATTTGAAATTACTTTTATTCTAAACGGTACTCAATTCGGTATAGTACCGGTTTCCCGAATCCGGTACCGGAACCGGTACCGGTACCGATATACCTCTCGGTTCCGGGATCGGGACTGCATATTTTGGTCGGGAAAAAATACGGTACCTTGAAAACGGTGCCGGTACGGTACCAAAATGGTACCGTGCTCATCCCTACTGTCATCGGATTGTTGACCATGTGACCCCTCCACAGTGGAAGAGTATGCTAGAGAACATGTCTATTGAAAAGTTCTGTGACATGCATGATAATGGGGTTACGAGGCAGGCAGTGATGGATAACCACTTGAATGCCAAGACCAGGGAATTGCTCAGAACCGTAGCCAAGCTGGAAGCGAAGTGTGACGAAATTGAGGGGAACGTTGAGAAGAACCCCGTCGTCCAGGACCTTCGAGAAAAGATAGCTCAGTTGACCGTGGAACGTGGCAATCTTAAGCTGGAAGAAGCCAAGGTTATTACTCTCACAGGTCAGAATGCTGCTCTCGAGGCTAAATGTGTTGGGTTGGAAAGTGAGAAGGTTAGGCTTGGATAGGTAGAGATAAAGTTGAGGGAGGAGATCGATGGCCTGCAGATGAGGTATAAAATGCTGCAGAAAGATCGTGCAGAAGTTGTTTCAAAGGTGGTCCCTTATATAGCCATGGAGCTCTATCATAGTGACGAGTTGGGAGCTCAGATGTGGAAGGTCATCAAATCAGCCCTATTTCATGGACGGTGCTTGGCGCTGGAGGAGGCTGCCAAAACAGGTAAGCCCGTGGACCTCTCCAAGATTGAATGCTACCGTCCCACTTCGAAGGATGAATACGATGAGGCAGGAAATGCATTTGCAACTGCAGAGTACTCCTTCCTTACTGAGGCAACCAAAGATCCAATGGCACCCCTCGAAGACCTCCTTTCCAAGAAACCTCGGAAGCTGAAGCCTACCACTCCAACCAAGAAGACCATGTCTACTAAGCCGGTCTCAGTGCAACCCTCCTCCACTCCATCTCCGAAGAAACAAGAATGAAGGCTGCTCTGTTAGTGTAGGATATTAGTTTTCACATACACATCAAACCATAACACAAAGTGGCGTATAAATGGAATTCTAGAGAGAGAAAGTTAGAGGTTTAGGAAACTTAGTGAGAGAAAGTGAAAGATATTATTATGAGCTCCAACTCTCTACCTTGGGAGGTAGAGAGTATTTATAGTCTTACATAAATCGCCACACATCGGGCTGTGGATCAGGCATACAGTGGGTAAAGACCCGTCCGTCCTCCACGGTGTTACTTAACTAAATACTACTTATCTTAAAAGAACTACGACTACGAGCTTTCTAACGATTACATATACTTGAGGTGACCGACTCTTTAATACCTGGAATTTCTAATTCCTAACAATCTCCCCCTAAGGGAGGTCACCTCAATCATGTACCAAAATTACATTGAATACAAATTGATATTACATTAACAATTGATCTTGCATTCTTGATGTAGTCTTTTGCTCCCAAGATCGTAGTCATTAATTCTTCACATTGCATGTTTGGTTACTTTAAGTGGAGGTCTTTTACTGATCCACGTGATAATAAATTTGTGCCAGCTTTTGAGATCATCAGCAATCAAAAAAAATCTCTGAGACATCCTTTGTGGTGTTGGTATTATGTGATGTTGTGACATTAGGACCGTCATGCTCACATTCTGGATCATGATATCTTCTTATCAGAGTAGCGGAAGCTTTCGTTGATTTAAGATATTGGCAGCAGCGTAGCAGAAGCATGGAGTGAAAATATCAGAGTCATTGATGCACTAATCATGATTTCTTTTGAGTTGAATGTGTTAAGTGAGCATGCGGCTATGGATTGACCGCGTCATTCTGATCAGCTGCAAACGTCGGGCGTACCTGCATACAACAGTTAGCAATAAATCGCACGAAAGTGTCTTTGATCACTTTCGTTGAATTGAGGTACACGGCCCACGGTTCCCCGTTGATCAGTACATGTACTGCCTGTGATCAGGTATAATTCCGAAGAATTTCCTTGACAGGGTTTCGCAGCTGCTCTAGCTGTTTTCAAACCGGAACATCTTAAAGAAGACAACACGGAGTGAGTGAACCAGCGAATTTTAAGTTCACTGATTGATGAAAAGAGATTTGAAATACAATCGTGTATTGCTCAATAGAAATTGTTTTTGCAATACAACGAAGGTTTTATTGAAACTCAATTATCAATCATAAAAACGCCTTTTGGTTTGAAAAATGAGTACACGGTCGATGTGCTAAAGAAAAGAGTTTTTAAGCACAACGACCGGTTTTTCAAAGGTATCCGTCAATCCATAACCTGAACCAGGATTGATTCAAGAGATTGAATCGCCCCATTATTTCTGTTCAGTTGTCACATGGTTGATCCATATAATAGATCTCACATGCCACCTACCAGGATCTTGTTTGATGTTGGCTCCAGAAGGCTTTCAATCTTCATTGTGAATATGTATACACATCACTCAGATGTTCTGGCAATACCACACGGATAAAGCGTAGGACTCAAGATATAATCTCTCTTTCCACATTGTGTGAAACAGAGAGTCTTCATTGAAAGTGTCCTAATGAGATTTATTGATGATCTTGTGGCTCTAGACTCAATTTGTGCATATTTGGATCCTGTGCCGGAGACTAGGGAGAGGGTCTCCTTCTTCAATATCAACAATCTCTAAGAGAAAGTCGATAGATAATGTCGGTTCCCCGTGAGAATGAAACAAGTCCTTTTAAGAGGAACTTGAGTGGTTTGGAAAGTTGAAGTGCAGTGCGTCACTGGGTCAATGACGTCTTGTCTTCAATACCGATGTTACCGTCAGTAGCATATGAATTGAACCCGGTATCTGCCCTAAGGTTGAATAAATGGAGGGCTATTTGTTTTCACCCTTTCTTTCATTCAATTCTTTTTAATTCTTCAACCCCTTCAGTGCTTACCGAGACTTCATAGCTAGAACCTTGTTGGGTTTGTTCCAATACTAACTCAGTCTCAGTCCGCACTCTTCCCATATCTCATTTTTCTCCTTTTATCATCATACCTAAGAACTCTACACTAACTAGTGGATAGTCCCTGGGTAGATCCCTCCGGTTCTGGCGGATCATGGGAACAAAAACCTAACCTTATCATCCTTATATCACCATACATAAAGTAAAGTTGGTCGGACTTTTTGGTATTGTTCATCTGCCATAAGGAACCAATTGAAAACCATATGAAAAATCAATTCAGATACTTATGATATATTATCAAAGCATTTTGTACCTGAAATTATTTTTGATAATTTTAGAACGAGAACTCCCCCTCAACATGTGCATCAAGTATTAGAAAATGTTTTACACACGGAGGCAAGAGAAAGAATTAACTTCTTTGATTACCATTTTCTAAAAGATATCAACATCACTTCCCAAATCGAATCAGGTAGATAGAGCATTTTAGGGGAAGGATGAGGTTTTCATGATTTTGCTCCCCCTCAATATGTGCATCTAAGTTTGAAAAGAGTTTTGCACATAATAGAGGAAACCTGCACATTGAGAAAAATGATCACATTTCAAATCATAGGTTTAAGATAGATGCTCCCCCTCAACATGTGCATGGAAAATTTGAAATCGTTAGTCACATGTGGGAAGGATAGCATGTACATCCTTATAAAACCATTTACCGAATTATCAGTTTAAATCCAATTTAAATCACACATTCTCCCCCGATCACAATTATCAAATCATTTGAGATTTGTGATCTCTTATTGATTTAAATTGATTTTGAAAGCTTTTAAGGGGAATTGTGACTTGATTATGAAAGCGTTTTAACTGATAAGGATCGGATTTTAAGACTTTAAACTCCATTGATAAAACATGCATGTACATCTTTTGAAAACAATTTAATGCCAAATAACTTTTTAATTTAATTGAAATCATTCTCCCCCTCAATCAATGACATAGGTTGTTGATTGAGAGATAGAGATTTTGACAAATAAGTCCTGATGATTATCAAAAATAGAGACCGAGTTATTTTTCAAAGCATTTAGTTTTCAGCAGATAAATGTTTATAGAATCAGAGCATGAAATTTTGAAAGCATGATAAAGCATGGCTCTGTTCTTTCTTTTAAAACCGGGTTATTGCCTGAAAATGACAATAAACCATCGTTTCTCTTTCTCTCAAAATTTTTTTTTATTTTTTATTTATTTATTTATTTATTTTTTTGAAGAATTCGAACAACATCTAAAGTCCCGTGTCATTCTTTGAATGACAGCACAAAGACCGTAGATATTATCGAACCGAGAAAAACATAACAAATTGACAATATTTTTTGAAGATTTTTCGAATTTTTCAGATTTTTATGGATTTTGAAGGTTTTATATTTTTCTGTTTGATTTTTGAGGGTTTTATAATTTTGTATTTTGTTTTTCGAATAGATATATACAAGAGACAGATGAAGATAGACCTTTACTCCTCGTCTTCCTCCTGAAGACGTTTGAGTGTTTCTGGTTGAAGGCTTTTTAAGCCAAGACGTGGAAGAATAAACTCAAAACGTTCTCTTGGAAGAGCTTTGGTGAAGATGTCTGCTAACTGATATTCAGACCTCACAAAATAGAGTTCCACCACACCTTTTTCCACTTGTTCCCTGATGAAATGATGTCGAATGTCGATATGCTTTGCTCTTGAGTGTTGAACGTTGTTGCATGAGAGAGCAATAGCACTTTTATTGTCACAGTACAGAGGGATTTTGTTGAATTCAAAGCCATAGTCAGATAATTGAGATCTCATCCATAAGATTTGAGCACAACAGGATGACATGGCTATGTATTCAGCTTCTGTAGAGGAAATAGAAGTACTCATTTGCTTCTTCGAAGACCAGCTCACAAGCTTATCACCCAAAAACTGAGCACCTCCAGATGTACTTCGACGAGTATCTTGACACCCTGCATGGTCAGCATCTGCATAGGCTGTTAGTGACATACCGGTGTCCTTCGGGTACCAAAGACCCATATTGATGGTTCCTTGGAGATACCGAAAGACCCGTTTAACTGCTTCAAGGTGCTTTTTAGTAGGCTTAGCCTGGTATCTAGCACACATGCAAACAGCGAACAAGATGTCTGGTCTACTAGCAGTGAGGTACATCAGGGATCCAATCATACTACGATATTTCGTTTGGTCAATCATGATCCCTGAGTGGTACTCATCTAGTTTGGTTCGATCAATCATGGGGGTGTCAACAGGGTCACTTGAATCAAATCCAAATTTCTTTAAGATTTCTGTTGCATATTTAGATTGATTTATGAAAATGCCTCCGGGACTTTGTGAAATTTGTAATCCCAAGAAAAATGACATTTGTCCCATCATTGACATTTGAAATTTTGAACTCATTTCATTAGAAAAACGATCACATTCCATTGGGTCTGTCGAGGCAAAAATAATATCATCAACATAAATTTGAACATGAATTAAATGTTTGCCTGACTTCCTGGTGAACAGTGTAGGATCAACTGCTCCTTTGCTAAATCCGGTAGATAGAAGAAACTTTGACAGTGTATCATACCATGCCCTTGGAGCTTGCTTTAAACCGTAAAGAGCCTTCTTCAAACGATAGACGTGAGTAGGATGCTCTTGATTCACAAATCCTTCAGGTTGGCTGACGTAGACGACTTCTTTAAGATCTCCGTTCAGAAATGTCGTCTTTACATCCATCTGATAGACTACCATGTTCTTACTAGCAGCATTAGCCAGAAAGATTCTGATTGCCTCGATTCGAGCAACTGGAGCAAAAGATTCTTCAAAGTCAATACCCTCCTCTTGACGGTATCCTTTAGCAACTAATCGAGCCTTGTTCTTCAACACATCACCATGCTCATCAAGTTTCACTTTGAAGATCCATTTAAGAGCAATAATCATAGCACAGTCTGGAGCAGGTACTAACTCCCATACATCAAGTCGATCAAACTCATGAATTTCATCTTGCATGGCATTGAACCAGCTATTTTCATTCATGGCGGTTTTAACATCTTTTGGTTCGATCTTAGATAGTACGGAGTTGAAGAAGCACCATAAGGCATCGGTTGCAAGTTGTTTCCGTGTTGATACAGGACGAGAGGGATTTCCAATGATGTTGAATAGTGGATGATCCTGAGTCCATTTTCTAAGGTGTTCATGTGGCAGTTGTTGAGGGACTGAGGTAGCAGAGTCGATGTCTCCTGAAGAAGATGGTTCTGATGATGATTCAGGAGCAAATATATTTTCAAATGGAGCATCTTCAGGAGTAGCAAAGGGATTAACTTCATCATTGATGCTAGAAACAGTTCCATGATGTACATTTGAAGAATGATGATTTGTTGATGAAACGGAAGGATCAGCAGTAGGCGCTTCTTGACTTAACGATATTGAGACTGAGGGATTGACTTCATTCACAGGAATATGAGCATCCTCTGTTGTAGGGATCAACACCTCATTAGTACTTGAATCATAAAGTTCATCAAACATAGGATCAAATAATTTCTTTAAATCATCTTCAGATGGAGGTACATATGGAGTTTCTTGAGAGGAGTTTGGAACAAGGGATGAACCAATGGGACTGTTTTGAAGTGCGGGTCCTGAGCTGGAGTGTCCAGGAGCTATTTGACCGGTTAGCTCATCAAACGTAACGTGAATTGTTTCCATGATATTTCGGGTTCTTTTGTTGTAGATTCGGTATCCCTTTTTGTTTGGTGCATATCCTACAAATACTCCAATGTCAGCTTTAGCCCTAAGTTTGCCTAAGTCTTGCCAATCATTAGTTGGATAACACAATGCACCAAACACACGAAGGAAAGAAAGATTAGGTTTTCAGTTGTGGACAAGTTCATATGGAGTTTTTCCATGAACAGTGTGAATCAGGGAACGATTTTGTGTGTAGCATGCAGTGGCAATAGCTTCAGCCCAGAGAAACGTTGGAACCTTTGAGTAAATCAGCATTGTTCTAGCGGCTTCTACAAGAGTTCGATTTCGTCTTTCAACTACACCGTTCTGTTGAGGAGTTCGTGGAACACTTCTTTGATGGCTGATTCCAACGCTTTCATAGAATTCACTAAGTTGTTTGTTGACAAACTCAGTTCCATTGTCTGTTCTGATAATTCTGACGGTTTTGTTAAGTCGAACCTGCAGCTGTTTGATGAGTTTGATGACGATATCAGGAGTTTCATCCTTTGTCCTTAAGAACTTGACCCAGGTGAATCTAGAGAAATCATCAACCACAACTAACACATATTTCTTCCCAAAGATATTCTGCACCCTCATTGGTCCACATAAATCCATATGAATCATATGAAGAACTTCTGTGACAGAGTTAGTAGGTTTGGGATTATGGGCATACTTCTTGCTTTTTCCCAATTAACATGCTGAACAAAGATGATCCTTTTCGTACTTGAGTCTAGGTAAACCTACAACTAAGTCCTTTCTGGTGAGATCATTGATGGTGCCGAAGTTCAGGTGATTGAGACGACGATGCCATAACCATGACTTTGTTTTAGAAGCCTTTGACAGCAAGCAAATTGGAGAAGACTTCATCATATCATCGATGGAGATGGTGTATAGATTTGAACCACGTGAACCTCTTAAAAGTTCCTTACCATCAAGTTCTCTAACGAAGCAGGTATGTTTTCTGAAGGCTACTTCTAGATCAGAATCGCAGAATTGACCAACAGAGAACAAGTTGTGACCAAGACCTTCTACATAGTAAACTCTGGAGATAACACTTTTGCCAACAACATAGTCTCCATAACCCATAATAGCACCAAAGTGATCATTCCTGAATCTAACAGTCCCGATGAATTTGCTCACGAAGTTCATGAGCCGTGACCGGTCGCCAGTCATATGCTTGGAACATCCTGAGTCCAGGTACCACAGAACGATTTGAACGATCTGCAGTTGAACACAGACAATAATGGATAACTGGATAATTGGGATCCCCATGCAAGAATGGGTTCCATTTGGTTAGTAACAATGGTTGGAACACCCACATCAGAAATAGAAGCATTCATATCAGAAAATGAGGCAATGGAATCATTGTGAATAGATGCAGTACTAGTGTCTGTATTAGCCCTGTTCACAGTGTGGTCACTTCTTAAGGGAATAGTTCTACCAGTAGGCATCCATTTTCTAGTGGGCATTATCTGATTAGTCTTATGACCAACATGTATCCAATAATAGCCTATTTTACTGAATGTTCTTCCTGTGGGTTTCCACTGTTTTCTAACTTTCTTTCGTTTTTGCCTTTTAGCCTTCTTAGCATGAGTTTTAGCATTAGCAATATTAACTGGACAATTAGCATCATTAGGCAGAGCATTAACACTACATTCATGATTAGAGACAGAATTCAAGCAGACATCAATACAAGGTTTGCAAATAGTATCAGAATTCGAATTAATTACAGTACGCCTAAGGCTAATACTAGAATCAACACGATTCGTTTTATTCGATTCAAACTTAAAGTTCCTAGACTGTTCTTCTACTCTTTTCCAGTGCACATTCTTAGCTTGCGAGGTCCTATCATTCCTTGTATTGTCTTGAGACTTTGACCTGCTCCCTTTAATGTCACTGATTACTCCTGTAGAGGGAATGGGAACATTAGTTGGTTTTACTACTCTTTGCATCACCTGTTTAGATGTGCTGGGATCTGAACTACATGCAGGCACACTAAGGTTCACTTTCTTGAAACTAGAAGTACTGATATTTGAATTCCTCCTAGAAGGTACACTTGAGTTCTCTTTCTTAGCATTGAAAGATCTGGAATCTGAACTACTTAAAGGCACACTACGGTTCATATTCAAAGCACTAGGAATCGAATGAATATCATACTTGGCATTAGGCATCGAGCATGGAATCAAAGGATTAACTCTCTCACCTAATGACTTTGGGCATATTGTGATCAAGCATTCTAAGATTTCTTGAGATCGTTTGGCATATAAGCATGCATGTCCAATTGCATTATCATGAGGTTTCTCTAACTTATCCTCTTCAACAATCTCACGCAAACATTCTAAGCAATCCTTAAGGGATGAGAAGTATGTTTGAACATCAAGTTTGTTGTTCCTGAGATGAGGAGGGACATAATTCACAGACAACGCATATTTATTACAAGAGTGAACCTTTGATACACCATTCTCCCCATTGGTCATAGGCATTTTCCCTTTTACCTAACTCTTCAGATTCTCAATTTCCTTTTACAATGAAGCTATTTGTTCGTTATTTTTGTTATGAGTGACCTTTATTGATTCAAATAACTCATTGAAATGACGTTTAACTTTTTCATTTTCTTCTAGAAAACTTTCATTTTCCTTTTGTAATGCATTTACTAGGTTTTGAAGATAAAACGTTTGAGACATCTGAGAGTCTAAAGGAGGAGGCATTTGGGAGCCTGTCATATTGTTCGTTTGACCCTTTAATTGAGAGATTTGGGCTTTCAACTTTCTGATCGTGTTTCAATGAGCTTGAATCTGTTCATCACGTTTGTTAATTTGAAAAACCGCATCAAACTCTGGAGCATCTGAGGATGTCTTGATATTTGAAGTTTTGACATTTTCTTTAAGATGTTGATATTTTAGTTGTAAATTAAAATGCTCAACCTCTAGTTTAGAAAAATGTTTAACCAAATTGTCGTGATCATCCAGTTCAATTTTCTCGTTTAGTTTAGAATTAGTTTTTTCAAGCTCAATGACACGATCATGAGAGACTTTCAGGGCAACAGATAGTTCATGAAATTGGGAAGCATTAATAGAGCAATTTGACGCAGTGAAAAACACATCTTGAGCTACACATTCAGTAATAAGAGTCTCATTTAATGTATGCAAGTTCTTCCTCTCAATCTCATTATATTTTAGTGCACGCTCATAGTCACTAACTTCAACAATCATTGCATCAAATTCCTTTTCCATTCCCTTAATATCAGTTTCTATCCCCTTTTTAAGACTCTCAAAGTGATCTTTTAGAAGTTTAAAGAAAGGCATGACCTCAGTTAAATAACATTCTTTCATTTGTTCAAAACCCCTTTCTCCTTCAGTTATACCAGTGGGTGTGATCCTTTTCTTGCAAGTTTTCTCAAAATCAACAAATAGTTGAAATATAACATATTGGCTAATTAAGGTCTTGCTTTTAGTGGCAATTGTTCTCGGAACGAGATGCATTGGTGTATTAGGAGGATACACAGTCGCTCTAGGCATTTTCCAAAGGGGAGGGTTTGTTTCAATAATATTTTCAGCTTTCTGCTTATCTAAATCCATTTTCCAGAAAACTTGTTCGGGAGTCAGCAATGTCTGAGGCTTAAACTTGTTCAAGGAAATCCAGTTTTCCTTCTTGTAGTCATGAGGAGTGATAATAATTTTTTTTTCTTTGCATTTAGGATCATTTAGTTTCTTATTCATCTTCTCCCTAGTGATTTCATCTAATTTCTTATCATCCTCAGTGCACTCAAGGCAACTAGGTTTTTGTCTAGGTTTAAGAATCTCATTGCCATCATAGATCACACTTTGAGCTGTTTTTGCTATCTTTCCGTACTCAGGGTTGGGTTTATCTATAATGGGAACACTATGCTTATCGCTTAGAACTCTATGCTTAGTGATCATGTGAGCAGTCTGAATGGTGTTTCCTTGTATGTACAATTTGTTTTCAAGTTTGTTTTTCAAAGTTTTCAGATTAGAAAAGTCTCTCAAGAGTTTTGATTCCTTTGCATTATATTCTTGCTTAAGCATTTTCACATTTTCTTGAAGTTCTTGTTTTTGCTTAGCTGTTTTAGAAAGCTTTTCTTGCAAGGAATTTAACTCTTGTTTCAATACTTTTTCTCTAAAATTACTTTTTCTAATGACTGTACATACTTGGTCATCCATTTCCTGCTCACGAGTGGTCAACTCAAATTTTGCACGTTGTTCATAAATAGCAACACGTTCTTTATAGGCATTTAGTTCAAAAATTACAGAATCATCAGGGGCACATGCAGTGTATTCATCAAAAACATAGTCATTGTTGACTGCAGAAGATGCATCACTTGGTATAACTTCACTTTCACTTTGTTTCACATATTGATCATATGGGACAATATCGAAATTACCCATATTTTCAACATTTGATTCAATAGTTTCAGTTGATAGTACTTTGTCATGCATCTGTTGCACATCAGCATCATCATATAGTTTTAATACCTCTGAGATAAGTTTGTCTTTGGAAGGGCCAGCTTGTGGTGAAGAAGAGACCTTGGGAGAAACCATTGGAGAAATGCTAGCCATAAAAATTGTGTGTGCCGTAGGTCCATCATCCACATCAGAGTCGTATGCATCACAATCAGCGACTTGAAAGGCATTCTGATGATTGTGACCTATCTCCTGAATAGGCTGCTCATCCACATCTGCATCATAGGTCTTGGCATTGCCCTCAGCTAGAAACAACAATTCCTCTTCATCCAAAGCAGCACCATTGTCCTGAGCTTGTACAAGCAGCATCTTATCTCTGAAGTAATCAGCATTCTGTGGACGCTTTGGAGATGTGCAGTTTCTTGCAATGTGTCCCTCACCACCACAGTTATAACATTTGATCGGCTTAGCTTGACCTTGGTTACCATTCCTTCCTCGATTCTGGTTACCAACATAACCTCTACCAGCTCCACCTCTTCCCTGATCATACTGTCTTTCCTGAACTGGTTGCACCACGATCCTTCCATCTTTAACAGTAGCTTGATTGTGTGGGTTAGATGCTGTTCTGAGGTTGTTGTTGGTTTGTGGGAGAGAATTCATGTTTTGACTAATCAGAAGAGCTAGTTGATTAATGAAGTTACCCACGTGTGCATCAGCATCAACTTGTTTGAACATAGGATCAGGAATGAGTTTGTGATTACCATTACCCAAGGGTATGACTTGTGAGGCTTTGGTTGTGATTCCGATGTTAGAGTAGAAGGCAGTTGAGTCATTAGACGAGCTTGACTCTCCCTGGTTGGTTTTAAACTGATTAAGAATCATTTTTTCAAACATAGCATGTCTCTCATTCTGAAGGAGGAAGGCATAGAGTTGCTCATAGTTTGTATTCTTCAATCCTTTAGTGAGCTTCACAGAGGTGACAAAATTGTGCCATTCGGGATTCATGTTGTTCACAAATTTTGAGTTCAGCTGAATGTTAGGCATAGTCATCCTGATGTTCCTCATATCATTCACCAACTTATGAAATCTCACATAGTACTCATAGACACTCTCATCTGGTTTCATCTTGAAGTGTTCAAATTCGTCATAGAGTTGTGATTCTCTGTCTTCCATAGTTAATTCAGAACCTGAGAGAAGCATCTTGACATTATCCCATACTGCCTTTGCATCGGTGTTGTGATTGATCAGCTTGTAGATGTCTTTAGGAAGACCTTGAAGAACAATGTTAGAAGCCCTGATGTCTGCATCGAATCTCTTTTTCTCCTTATCATCAAGCTCATCATACATTTTAGGTCTGTCCATTCCGTAAATAGGAGTTCCATCTTCATTAGTATCAAGTATATCTCTAGTCGTCTCAACTCGATACGGTCCTTCATCAATGGATTTGAGAATGTTGACACCATTTTCCTTTCCAAGGCAGTACAATCTGATTCGTTGAGCCCAAGAATCGTAATCAGTTCTGTCAAGCATGGGTGGACGAGTATCTGAGCCAGCTGCTTGAACATCCTCGGCAACAGTGGAGATGATGGTAGGAACGTTGGTAGACATGTTAACAGATTATACGGGATTTTATAACTCTATGATTAAACCGGGAAATAGATTCTTTCACGGGATTTTACTAAATCAAGAGAAAACCGTAAACAATCACCCAAGTCGCTAGAAGAAAATGCACCAAGTCGCTAACACCTAATTCACTACACTCCCAAGTCGCTAAAGTCCCAAGTCGCTAGACAAATGGAAGTCGCTAAGTAGTAACTCGCTAAGCCTCAAGTCGCTAGCAAAATTTTGGCAGCAATTCGCTACACAAGTCGCTAAAGATTCAAGTCGCTAAAGAGCAACTCGCTACAGACCAAGTCGCTACCACCAAGTCGCTACCCGTAGTGGAGAGTCCACTACTTGTACTGTTAATCGCTAGGTCTAAGTCGCTAGCTCCAAAACTGTAACTCGCTACAAAATTGTGAAGCAAGTCGCTACGAAGAAAGAAATCCGTATATCAAGTCGCTATTTAATCCAAAAACAACCCAACCAAGATGATTCAAGCTTACCAAATGAAAACCTAAACACTTGTGATGATTCTAAACATAAAAGTACTAACAAAAACCAAGCTTTAACACAAGAAATCAACCAAATGATGCACAAACCACTAAACTTTTCAAACTCAAAAACCACCTAAAAACCACTAAAAATCCAAAGATGTGCGAGATATGATCTAACCATGGCTCTTGATACCAATTGTAGGATATTAGTTTTCACATACACATCAAACCATAACACAAAGTGGCGTATAAATGGAATTCTAGAGAGAGAAAGTTAGAGGTTTAGGGAACTTAGTGAGAGAAAGTGAAAGATATTATTATGAGCTCCAACTCTCTACCTTGGGAGGTAGAGAGTATTTATAGTCTTACATAAATCGCCACACATCGGGCTGTGGATCAGGCATACAGTGGGTAAAGACCCGTCCGTCCTCCACGGTGTTACTTAACTAAATACTACTTATCTTAAAAGAACTACGACTACGAGCTTTCTAACGATTACATATACTTGAGGTGACCGACTCTTTAATACCTGGAATTTCTAATTCCTAACAGTTAGCAGTAATTTGGTTCCAAAGGGTGGCATGTACCCTTAAGACAATTTACTTTATGTGACAATGTTCTCCAAACAATTTAAATGCTTGTGATGTGTGGCCATGGGCCAAGAACAATCTGACTGGAGCCTAGGCTCCTCATGTAGGTATAAGGGCAGTAGCCCATATTTTGAATGCGATGGTGTAGAGGACATACCTCTACACACTTAGGTTATGTTTGTTTTGTTAACTTCTCGTACGCCATTTTTCCGACGCTTAAATTTTACAACCTAAGGTTAAACAACCTCATTGTGTGTAAATTGCAACACCAAGAATATAATGACCAACTTGGCCATTGACAGAGGGTCGCGACCCACTCTATCTCAAATCCTTTACATAGCATGGCTTTGTTAAAAAAGTAAATTTTCTACAAGCGCCAAAAACTACTAGGAGAGTTAATGTGAATGTTTAAGTTGGCTTTAAGGATAAGGCGTGTGTTACACCCCAAGCCATTCGACATTGAAACTCATTAACGATTTGGCTGAACAAATCTTTGTGTTTAAGAAACGAAGCAAGAGATTTGTGGGAAATGTCTTATTTATCATTGAATTGGTAGAGAGGATTACATCATTTTTGAAATGAAAACTAGGACAACTACCAATAATGTGTGCTTTCCCTTGAGAAGCTTTTAATTACAAGAAAAAAGTTAAAGTACTTTTTAAACATTGAAATTTCGAAGGTTCGTACCATTCCATGTCCTGTCGATGAGTTCTCCGAGAAGAGTGGCCAGTTTGTAGGCTCCATTTCCGTAGGCCTCAGCTACCATGTAGGGTCCTTCCCAAGTTGGTCCCAGCTTTCCCTGATACTCTGCTTTGCTTGCACTGTTGAGGCGCAACACATATTCTCCAGGCTTGAAAGTGGAAGGTCTGACCCTTTTGTTATAGTAGCCTTCAATCTTGTGTTTGTGTATTGCTTCTCGGATGGAGGCTATTTCCCTTCTTTCTGGATTTCCTCCAAGTACTTCTTCAAAAGCCACCGTCCTTCCATTTGACCTTCTAACGGAAGGAGAACCATTTCGCAGGGCCGAGCGTCCGCTGCCCATAGGTTGAGGTCCGTCCTCTGCTTCAATCTCTTCGTCATACTCCTCGCTGGAGTATTCCAACTCCCTCCGCATTTCCGTGTTGCGAACCTGTCTCTTGTGAGCCCTTAGCAAAGAATCTAAGGCTTCAAAGTTTGCCTCTACGAAGGCGGGACTGATATCTGGAAGAGGGTTAGCGGATGTTGAGGCATGATGTATGGGAGTAGTTTCCAAACGAGATCGTGTGGTGAAGGTTGAGGCTGTTATGGGGGCAAGGTTATCGGTGTTAGTTGTGGTGTGTGGGACCAGAGTAGAAAAACCTGGGGGAGGCGAATCTTCTCTTCCTGGTTCCATGCCGGAAAAGTAGTGTAGTTGGTTAGGGTATTAGGACTGGGTGATTATGGGACTAATAGTTGTGGTCCCACGGATGGCGCCACTGATTGAGCAAAAGATTGCACTACCAGGCTTCGATGAGGATCAAAGTAATGAGGGGTGTATGTTCCAGCCAAGAATTGCCTGTAACCTGAGAATAAGAAATATAAAACACTACGTTAAGTGATTGCGCAGGGGTTGGACCCTGCGAACCACCTCCGGCGTGAGAGTAAGTATGAGTTATGGTTATGTAAGCGTGTATAAGTAAAGAGATGAGTGTGAAATGAGCATACCATAATCCTTTGTCCGTCCAACCTATTTATAGTGGAAGAAATACGGTTGGAGGCACTCTTGCATGATTGTCGGGGATCATGGGGGCGTCCCATGATTGTGGGTAACCGCTAGGGTTTAGTGACCCACGTTCTCAAACTTGACGGGGAAGCCAAGAGAGAGAGGGAGATCGTGGGTTTGACCAAGTCAGGAGGTTTCCTTATCCATTGTTCCTTCGTCAGCCTTACCCCGAAGGGCTTAGGGCTTCGAATGGCGAATTCCCCTTAGGTAACCTTCGTGCCAACGAATGGTTTGACGCCTATGGGTATTTCAGAATCCTAACTTGGGCCTTCGTAGTGAAGGGCTTCGACACGTCTCGAAGGAGTGTCCTTCGAGCTACTCGGAGGGTACATCATCAGTTAGGTTTCTGGCATTTGAAGATGAAGGGATTAGGCAACTATGCCTTGATGATTACTTGATGTTGACAAGGAATGATGTTAATCAGCCCGAAGCTTTGGACTTTGATGCGTTTGATGGGATTGACAACGGGTCTGCTGGGAGGAAACTCGGAAAATTTTGCAAGATCAAGTTCACAAGCTCGCAAGGGTCATTCACTTGCAATGCTTGGTTAAGGCTCTTTCGGATAACCGAGCCAATTAATCCGGAATATGTTCGTGAGTTCCTAGCTTCAGTCGAGTTCCGAAGTGAAATAAACGATGATGATCAGGTTTCATTGCATTTTCAGCTGGGGGGTGTGAGAAGGCGTTTATCTTTGAAGGATTTTACCGAGAGAATGGGTTTGTACACACGGGATGAGATGAATTCTGAAGTCTTCCAGGAGTTTTACGAGACTTGTTTGAGGTATAGACCCGAAGACTATGATCCCACCATTTACTTCAACCGCATCTCTGCTGTGCCCGGGTATAACTCGAGGCAACCACCGACTTACACCTTGGTAAGGAACCCTATTCGCCGTCTGGTGCACCGACTCCTTGCTTGCTCTATAAGGGCAAGGCATTCTGCCAAAGAGAAGATGACGATGGACGATTTATACCTCTTAAATGGGATGGACGGGGGAACTCACATTGATGTCCCCCATTATTTGGCGAGGTTCATGGGCAGTGGAGCTAATGGTTTTACCGGGAAGAGTTCGATTCAGGGGGCTCATTTTATTGGTAGGTTGGCAAGGAGTTATGGGTTGATGACTAAGGAGGCTTTGGCTTGGGTATCCAGTGGGAAGGAAACTAGCTTGATTGGGGTGAATAAGCTAGTGGAGTCTGGGATTTGCACCTAAGATGTGTTTGGAGTGGTTGAGTTAGCTGGAGTAGCCCCAAGGAGAGAAGTCGGGGAAGGTAGTGGTGCTGGTGGTGCCCAAGAAGATGTTGAGGAGCGTGTGCCTAGGGGTCGACGTAGGGCACACGTTAATGTTGGGGGATATGTTACAGATGATTGATGAGAGGATCGAGGGGATGTCTACCCACTTCAACGAGGAGATTGATAGCCTCGGAGTGGGTTTATATGGTCTGAGTAACTAGTTTGAGGGTTTTGCAGCTACACTGGATCAGGTGCAGCAGCTGCAACAAGATTTTTTCTGCTGGAGTGCAGATCGTACGAGCCATATGCTTTAAGGGATGCACCTGAGCCATCCTCGATGGCAAGGTCCAGGATATGTGTACCAGCCCGACATCCCCGATATTGGCATCCAGCAGGGAGTGACATTTATGCAGACTGAGCCCACTCCTGGTAGCACCACGAGCACCCTATTCGACCAGACTCCGTTCCACTCCATGGAACACGATCACAGGGATGATTGATTCCCCTGTTTGTTGAACAATTTCTAAAACAATTTCAAACATTATGTCTGTAATAACTTAATAACTAGGATATTTGTGTGGTTGATAATCTATTGTGCCTATGGATACAAAATTTTCTTAGTATTTCTGTGCAGGTTTTGCTTCTGTGATGCAATTACGGCATAACTATTTGGTGAGTTACGCCGTAACCAGTGGTCAGCAGGAAATTTTTTGACAACATATTAGTTAAGGCGTAATCACCGAATAAGATACGCATTAGCAACCTCCTGACCCACTGTCAACCTTTAGTGAGACATCTTGGGCAAGCTTTTGAGAGGGGAGTTTATTTCTTTCTCGGTTATTTTTCATTTCTATTTTCTTTTTCCTTTTTATTCGTACAAATAGGACTTTGTACACTTCGAGTGGGGGGGATAGGAATAGAAATGAAGTGTATGATTACTTAGCCTACTTGCCATAATTTTCTAGTTGGTTTTAAAATTTTAAGCTCTTTTGAATAAAATTTGTCATATTTTTAACCAATCTAGAATTACATATAGCCGAGCACACCATAACCCTTATTATCATTGGTGAGATTTAGCTATTTCGTTTCCCCTATTTTACCAAAATCTACCAAATATTGAGTGTGCCGATAGTATTGTAAACTTTAGAACTTGGCTTTTACATCACTTCGAGACTATAGACGAGTAGTGTATCAAGTTAGCTTGGTGCATTTGGAAAACACAATTTGAAAAAAAGCAAATGTTTTAGGATTAAACCTAAATAGCCCATATGTGTTTACTTGTGTGTGTTTATCGATTAGTCGCATTAACTTTTCGACCTCCGTGTTAACCCTTTTTGTTGCACTCTCCTTTAGTGCAAGATACCCCTAGTTACACCTATTTGAGCCTATCATTTCGTTTTTCTAACCCTTATTTTCGTTACACCTTTACACCTTAGCCTACCGTGTAGTCTTATCTTTTGATCTTGAAGTCATTGTTCGCCTTAGTTCGAGGTTTGAGTAAAAATTTCGGAAAATGTGTCAAATCAAAAAAATTGAAGATCATTGAAGACCCCCCAATATTTTCCTTATGCTCATCTTAAGTGGGGGGATTAATTAGTTATATATATATATATATATATATATATATATATATATATATATATATATATTCGCACTATAATAAAAGTGCATATTAGTCCTTGTTGATAAAAGTGCAATTGAATGCACTATGTGATTAAAAGAAATTAGCATCGAGAATAATGCCTCGATCATATTCGAAGATTGGAAGAAAGTCAAGACACCATCAGTTCAAGAAGGAAAAATATTTAAATGATGTATTCCCGTGACGTATTATGATCCTATTTCCGTACCATAAAGATGAACCTTGAATGAACGGTGGGGCGATGGCAACTTGGTTTTAAGCTAAGACTATTTGTTTTCTTTTTCTTTTCACTCAATAAAATATCCCATGCCTTACCTTACCCTTTTTGTCGTGAAGCATGTCTAGGTGATGCAGCGAGCAATCCTTGATGTCTTGGCCATGATTTGGTCATGTATCATTGATTTTGTTCACTTCGCTGTGATACGTTAGTAATGACACTACCCCATAGCCTTTGAATCACTATCAACCCAACATTGCTTTCTAAAACTGTCTTAACCTTAGCTCTAGTGGTGGAGATGTGTGTAATTGCCAAGCTTATGATAGAATACTTGCTATGCCCATACAATTGAGTGATCACCCCGAAATTAACACTTAGATTAGGATGAGTGTGAGAGTGTTTTCGTTCCCATTTCGTGAGGTGTTCGACTCGTATAAATATTCTAGTATGGAAATCTTAACTGCACATTCCTTGGGGATGTATCTTTTGCAGTCTAAAATGGTCTACTTGAGGGCAAGTAGACTTCAAGTGGGGGGATATTTGATAACATCAAATTGCCCTGATATTCTAAGCGTTAATTTTCCCCGTAATTATCACATTTTGAGTAGAATGCTAGTGAAAACATCCTTATTACTTATTATTTCATTTCAGGACCTATTTTATGCAAGGAAGCGGTAAATGGACATTTCCAAGCCCAAAGGATGACTTTTCTCTCAACTACGGCGCAACCAAGTGATGGAGTTACGCCGTAATAATGATTATGAAGATTACAGCATAACAATGGAATATAATTACGCCGTAACAAGACTACTGAACATGAAGCAACTTACTTGACAGTGAATACGGCATAACCCTCAGCTCAGGTTACGCCGTAATGACGGATAAACATCAATTTTACAAAGGATACGGCGTAACCATTAGCTCAGGTTAAGCCGTAACTGAAGAATAGCATATGATTTACAAAGACTACGACGTAACTCTCATATAAGGTTACGTCGTAACCATGGATAAGTACAAGATTTTGAAGAGTTATGGCGTAACTAATTAATAAATGTTACGCCGTAACTAGTATCCGAGCCTATAAATAGTCGAAGATTTCATCAGTTTTAATCATCTCTCCTTTCCCAAACCTTCTAGAGTTTGGGGAGATCAAACACAGAAGAAGAAGCATGGTTTAGGAGCATTGAATAACGAAGTTCTCGTCTACGATTTCCGTTGTATTCGAGTATGAATTCCTTTTATATTTTTCTAGGACTTATACTATGAATTCATGTTATTAATTGAAGTTTGAATTTACGTTATTGATTTTCTCTTTATTTCTTTATAGACATTTACTAGTCTTATCGTAGATCGCTAGTCTTGGTAATATTATAAGCTTGTTAGTATCTAAAGGGCTGGGAGATATGACCAACTGACCTCAGCCTAATAGGTTGCGAAGTATGGAAGGAATTGGCCATAGTACAACCACTCTTCGTGTGCGAACTGACCAAATGATCACCTATCAAGTGGAGGTATTTAAGAGGTTAGGGGAAATTTAAATTCTTAACGGCCGGGTTTCCATAGACTAGATCTAGTAGATTTGGCCCTTAATGACTGCTATTAGGTTGCCGAATGATCCCGGGTGACCTGCTCATCTTGGTGAGGAATCTAAGTACCATAGGCCATGACGAATTGACCAAAGGAGTCTGGCGATAATTAACCACTATATTGAACCTTTATATCGAGAATCAATTCGTATTTGCATTCTTCATTAAGCTTCGCTTATCTATCTCTTTATCCTAAAATTCTTGTATCTGTGTGATTGGAATAATTATAGCATATCGTTGAATTATCAAGATCTTATCATACCAATATATTATCTATATCATTTCTAATGATCTTAGTTCTTTCAAAGTCACAGCTCTATTGGGACGATACTCGGATTTACCTAAGGCTTTACTACATCTGATCGGGTTCTCTGCCCGTTATTATGTGTTTATCCTAAGTTGTCTAAGTTTTATAAATATTAAAAGCATGATGAAATAGCACATCAGCTTTTTAAAGTGGTAACCTGTCAATATTACGTATATTGGCAAATATTTGAAAGTATATTACGTATGTTGAGAATAAAATAAGTATGTTACATATATTGGTTAATTTGAGAAAGTTTGTTACGTATATTCAGCCTTCACCTTAGTTTTTACCTTCTCATTTATGTGGTTAAAACCTTTTTCCTTATCTGTTTCACTAGGAACTTAGATTGATTTAATCTTCTCTTTTTGAAGGTCAGACACAAGTTGAAGCTCTTTAATCTTATGAGGCATAGTATATTTAATTTCTTCATCCCATTCTTTAAACTTTAGTATTTATTCTAATCGATCGAATGTTAGTTTAGTTGTTTTAATAATGGGTTCGCCAAATATCACATTAGACATATTATCATGTATAGTTGTTTTTAAGTCTAAAAAAATCACAAAGTTACAAACATAAGTGAAATTCCCCACAAAAACATATATTCCTCTAGCTATCGCATCAAACTCGCTAACCCTTCCTCATTTACTTGGGTTTAGCACAAAATCTAACGGCTTATTAGTGATAAAATTGTAAAATGGTAGGGACATAACGTTTGTAGGCACTTTAAAGTTAATGTAAGCTTGTTTTATCTCTAAATACCTAATCATGCATGGGATCTTAAATTTCTCGGGGTCCCCCTTCCAAATTTTTAGGTCAGCCTTGGCTAAGATAGAAGCATATTTTTGTAATGTTTCATTATTATTTCCTACACTTAGTTGATCATTATCTTTGTTTTTACACTAAAAATTTACCTTATTATTTCCTATGCCAACAGAGATTCGCCTGTTAAATACATCTATTCTAGCATGAGCCGTAGATAAGAATGGGAGTCCTAGGATTAACGGTATCTTACTAGCATTAGGCATTTTTAAGACTATAAAGTCGACAGGGAATACAAATTTATTAACTTTAACCAACACATTTTCTATTATTCCCTTAGGTTTTTTCACAGAATTATCAGCCAACTCGACAACCAAACTGCTGGTTGCAAGACCTTTTAGCCCTAGACAATTCAAAGTAGAATAAGACATCAAGTTAATACTTGCTCCTAAATCAACAAAAGCATTATTAAAGGAAATTTACCCAATAGTACAAGGTATAGTAAAACTTCCTGGGTCTTTTTTCTTTGGTAGAATCTTGTCCTTTAGCTCAGCTAAGCAATGTTCGTTCAATGTTACCTTGAAACCTTCGTTTTCTTCATCTTCCTTTTTGATAATAACCTGTTCACCCTGCACAATCATAGAAATAGTTCTAGCAGGAATGTTAGTATTAGTAATAGAAAAATAATCATATTGAGGTTCCTCAAAAGTAGTGATAGCCTTGACTTGCTCCCGAGGGTTAGTCTCGATTGCATTGAGTAATGTTCCAGGAAACCTTTCTTGTAAAACTTTTGCAATTTGTGATACTTGATTTTATATTGCTTTGATTGAAGCTCTTTAATTTCTTAGTGTGGTTTCCGTGGATGCACTGATTTATTTGACCAAAGTGGCGTTCTCTTCGTGCCTTTTTGCCTATTTAGCCTTAAATTTGTTCAAGGCATCCTCTATTGTCTGCCTTCTTTCCTGGTATGACTGATTGCCATTATCTCTTTGGTAAAATCACGGTGCACTTGCTCTATACCTACCTGAGCCAGAAAAAGGTACACCAAATTGGGTGTAGTATGCCTCTTCCAATGTCTTCCCTTCTTCTTTCAAAGGACAATATTTGGAAAGATGAGTTCCCTCACAGATCTCACATCCAACTTGCACAACATGCACTCTGTCATTCACTTTCTTTATCTCCCTGCTGAGATTATTCAACTGAGCAGTAATCGCGGCCAAACCATCATTATTATCAATACCTTTATGCCTAGTCGATGCTCCATCGTGCCATATATGAGAATAGTCAGCCATTTCTTGGATGACTTTCTTAGCGCTTATTTTAGGGATTGCGCCCTGAGCATCCAAAATCTGTTGAGTAGCCACGTCCAAACCTTTATAAAAAACAATCATTTCCTGCGTGCTAGTTAAATAATATTAAGGAAATTTCAATAATAAATCATTGAATCGTTCCCAGGCCTTATAGAGAGTCTCATCAGTTTCCTGTTTAAAGTTATTGATTCCTTCTATTTTTCTCGCAGTTCGTGAAGGTGGACAATATTTGTTCAGAAATTTGGATTTAAGAATATCCTAAGAAGTAATAGTCCCAGCAGGTTCATTTATCAACCACCTATGTGCATTTCCAGTAAGGGTTTTGGGAAAGATGTGTAACATGAGTTGATCTTCCGTAACTATAGGAGTGTGTAAAAGGTCAACAGTCTTAAGAACTCGTTTAATATGTTCATTTGCATATTCATTTTATGCTCAGCTGAAAGTGTTGTCTCGGAGCTCTATAAGGATTTGTCCTTTTAGTTAAAAAACAGTGGTATCTCTGATTTTTGGCCGAACAATTCCTGGCCCATAGTAAACTCAGGTTTGAGCCATATGCTTTTCCATAGTCTGATTAGCCATCTTTTCTTCTGGTTTTCAACTACCTCATTAATAATCTGATTCTCGGGATTGGTAGGTAATTCGGATTCCGGTGAACCCGATTGATTTGGTGCATCCGTGTTGAAAAGCTTTCTCTTAGAATGAAAAATTCGCTCGTTCGCAAAGATTTCGATTAGTACTTCTGGTCATGCACTACCTGAAAATAAACAGTAATCGTTCAGTAGATTAAGCCGAGAAAGGGAAAATACGAGAAACTAGTTATAAAAATGGAAGACAAAAAATCTGCAGAAATAAACAATCTATACGCAGTATACACTAATCAGTATACGCCGTATACACTAATCAGTATACGCCGTATGCCAAAGTTCAGAATGATACGCCGTATTCCACAGAAGAATACGCCGTATGCTGTTAAAAGCTCAATACGTCGTATCCACAGATAAGGATACGCCATATTAGACACCTGATACAGAATATGCTGAAACAAACAAAAACTAAATAGCAAACAAGAAAAAAAAAAACAAAAAACAAAATATAAGCTAACAACAGAAAAATATAATCTAAAACACTTTAAGCTAAAGATGAAATCGCTCGCCGTTAGTGGCGCGAAAAACTTGACGTGTTCTATCTAGGTGTAATATTTCTATGAGGTTTTAATATTTATAATTCCCGACTAACCAATAGACTAGCACTTACGTGTAGTGTACCCAATAAATGTAGGGTTATGTAGCTAGTGAATGGTAAGTACGAGTCGCTCGCAAGGAGTGAGTGAACAAAAGCTAAACTATAGGTATTTTAACTATTCTAATAACGCGTGGGGGTTCAATCCGAGAGATTAACACGAGTTTAGTATTTCTAAAAGACAAATTATTAAACTAAGAAATGAAATGAAATAGTGAAATAGGGGTAAGGTCGAGGTCTTATGATAGGAGAACGTGTTAGCCATGTTTATCGTATAATGTCATAGTGATTCATCTACAAGTGTAATGAATAAAATGCTACTTCCGTTGGTGAGTCAGAGAATGTAAGCTGACACTCGAGGAGCATGGATTCGGCCTTGTGTGTACACTCCTTATCAATAGTAGACTAGGTCAGATGGTCACGGTTACCTAGCCCTATGCATATCCGCCTTTTACCTGATGGTCATAGTGTTAAAAAGCATCAAGCACGCATAAAGTGGTTTAATTATCAATTATAATCTATCTCGGAAATAACATACAAGTGCAACTTTCTAAAACACTTTTATTAAAACACTTTTCATCATCATTTATATTTTGATTTGGCCGAGTCCAGTCGGCTTTGATCGATTCGAGTTGCCTTTGATTGATTTTCGATGCAAATCAGTGTACCCAGTATATTGGTTCGACAAACCAATTGATATCGGTACGCCGAACTCATGGCTTTTGGTACGCTGGACCAATTGATAATGCGTTGAACGGTATTATTCGCGAACGCGAGAATTAACGATTTGGAATGCGATCGTATCACGTTTCGGTAGGAACGATCCAGAACAAAAAAGGCAGGTGAGTCGGCGTTTCCTATTACTATGGTCATAACTTCAATTTATAAAAGCACTTGAACATCTTATCTTCCAACTATGGGTGTGTTTGGTAAAACTAGCAGTGAGCAATAACAGTGAGCTGTGAGCAGAGAGCTGTGAGCAGTATCTGTACAGCTCACCGCTCACAGCTTCTTAAAGAAGCATTGGAAAAATGAGCTTTCCTAAAAAATAGCAAAGCTCACCGCTCCTCTGCCAAACGAATAATAAAAATAAAAAAGCTCATTGCTCACCGCTCATCGCTCCAAAAAGCTCCACAAAGCTCCGCGTCAAACATAGCCTATATGTGCAATGGGTGTTACGTTCCGAATTTACGATACCAGAGAATATGCCACTTCCTTAAAAGGACAGGCCTAGTGCTGTAGTGATCGAACCCAAGTCGTTATTGATGTGACGAGGGCAATTTGGTCTATCTTGTACTTCGATACATTTCATTAAAATAATGTTAGTTCGTATCAAATCACTTGATTATGAAATGCAATAGTGTTGGCGGTAGGTGTTTTATTCATGTTTATTTAACTCTAAATCTCAAAATATATAAATATCAATATTAGTACGTGGTTGCATTATATTCACATAATCAATGCTATTAGCATATAACATGTGGCCATGACGTAATTGCATACCAAATTTTATGATTTTTATTCACACGCACATATATAAGGACAAACTGTCATAATTTGTCATTTACTTGTTATAATATTTTAATTATTTGTTTTGATTTAAGTTATTCGATATTTATATTTAAAAACCTCAAAAGTCAATAATTCGTTTTCTGAAAACCGATTGCTAGGTGGTCAAAAGTTAAATATATATCTTAAATTTACCATAGATACAATAAACTAATAATAGCCATTAATTAAAAAAAAATGAACTTTCATATTTTTTTTAAAAAATTAAATATCTCGCAAACCGTTAATTGTTACGCAATAAATCATACCATCACGACGAGAATTAAATTATCTTTCTATAGATATGCACTACTATATATTATTTTTCTGGGCGGAATTTTTGAAAAAAAAAATTTGTCGAAAATATAGAAAAGTGCATGTTAATAGAAAGATAATTTAATTCTCGTCGCGATGGTGTATTTTTTATAGTTTAAAGATTTACCGTTTGCAAGATATAAGATATGTTGTTTTAAAAAAAAAATGAAAATTGGTTTTTTTATTAACTTTGATTAAAAATAGATGGCTAAGATTGGTTTATTGTATCTATGGTAAATATGAGATCTATATTGATCTCAACTCAACTCTTGCCAGATGTTTGTTTAAGTAATATTTACGAAACATATTCGATGACGATATTTTTGTTGACTGTTAGCTTGGTTATATCGAAACGGTGTAATGAATTAGTGATTAATTTATTATGAGTTGAATATTAGTCCCCTAAAGGTTTATGTTAGGAGCATAAGTTTAGAGTATCAAGATCTCTTACGGAGTATTTGTTAATAATAATAAAAAAAAAAGTTTATCTTTCTATCTATTGTGAAAGTATTCTCTATTCTTAATACACTCGATATCATAGATATGATTGTTTACATCTTAATTTACGCACGTCCTATTTTAACGAAATTAAATGTTGTAGTTGCGTGAAAGTATCCCTTTTCATCTAAAAAGAGCATGACTATTTTCAACTCGAGTTGTCATACAATTGACATAATACGGTTTCTATACACGTATCTTTAGTAAGTGATAATAAATTGATGTCTTGACTTCTTGAGCAATTTAAACATGAAGTGAGTTATTTATGTACTCCCTCCGTCCCACATTAACTGTCCAGTTTGACTTTTCAAAGTCTTTCTTTTTTAACTTTGACCTTAAATATTTTTATTTGTGTTATATAATTTTAGATGCAAAATATATGAATAAAATGGGGGTTTAAATGTATTTTCATTGATATAACTTTTATCAAGTATTATATAACACAAATAAAAATATTTAAGGTCAAAGTTGACAAAGAAAGACTTAAAAAAAATCAAACAGGACAGTCAATATGGGACGGAGGTAGTATTAAAATACTACAGCTCATGTCTTTACCATATACAAAAATATTTAGAAATGATTCATATGTCTATAATGAGGACCTAAAGGCTAAAAAGTATATAAAGACACGAATGGGGTGTTTGGCAACCCTTTGAAAACGTGATTATTTGATTATCACGTTTTCAAAACGTGAATAATCAAGTTTTGGTGTTTGGTTGCAACGTGATTATCATTGAATTTGCTTTCAAAACGTGATTTTGAAATTGGAGGTAGGGACTTACTTTTTGAAAACGTGGTTTTGCAAACATCATTTTTACCCAAACACCCCCGAAATATTAAACATTTGTTAGTTGCCTTTGATATAAGTAACATTTTTCTTTGAAAATATCCAATATGAACTAAGATTTATGATTGATCAAATATGTTAGTTAATATCTTCTAACAAGTTATTAAAACCGTTTCTTTACTTTAGCTTCAATATTAGAGCCCTTAGGGTCGACCAAAAAGTTTAAAGTTTGTTCAATGTTTAATCATATGAGTATATAAAGTTGGAATATATCCTTCACATGTATCCACACCAAACAAAATTATGATTTAAAAGAATAATCATACCATATATGACATTTCAAAGCTAGATATATTTGACTTTAAGAGAAAAGTAGCCAAATTAATTTCCATAAAGGTGCAGTTAAAAAGCAAAAACATGGTGTGAATGGTCCAACAAGGTGACATTTTCAATAGAGGCATATTTGGCCAGGTTCATTGCATTTAATCCTTAAAGTCAAGACCGCCCCCTAGTGGACTCATTTAGCAACCTTGCTACTACACTTATAGGTTTATCTGATCTACATCTATTATTTGTTCTTGTTCTATAACTAATTCATTTTTGATATATATTGATTGATTATCTAGATAGAATATTTAGCAAGATCTTTTTGTTAGTTATAAGATAATAAAGTTGTTTTTTTAGGCCATGAACTTTTTAGTAAATGTATCATCCTAACCATTTGAGTAACATGCATACTAACATGTTAGTCGAATATTTTGGCTACGTCTTCTCTATGCTAAACGATATTGACCTCAACTTTTGGAGAATATTAGTCAGTAGCGAATGTACATGTAAAGCAAATGCATTTTTTTTTTTTTTTTAATTGTGAAGAATATATTAATCATCAAAACTTAGTAAATGCTTAGAGCATTTTCATTGATAACGCAATAACGCCGTTAGTGGTATAAATAATGCCGTTAGTGGCGTTAATCCGTTGGACCTCCGACGTTATTGCAGCGTTAGTCCCCAAGCGTTAGTGTATTAACGGGCGTTATTTTATTATTATTATTATTATTATTATTATTATTATTATTATTATTATTATTATTATTATTATTCATTTATGCCCCTAAATGAGGTTGTTTTTGTAAATTGTTTGAGTGTTAAAGTTTAACTTGGGATGTTATTGATGTGGGTGTTTTTTTGAGATGTTAAGGTGAAATGTTAAAGCTAATGTGGCGCTGACGTGGACAGTGTTATTTTATAACTTGAGTTATTGTTGTGATTGCTCTTACAAAGAAACAGACTATGGAAATACTGGGCATACCCATAATTCAAACCAAGGTTTCAAAAATCGTAAATCAGTATTCGGACAATCGATTTTTAATTGGTCTAAACGAGAATTATCGGTGATTGATCGTTGCGATTTCCGAAAAGTTTTGAGTAATTTTGACGAGTTTTAGGTATTATCGGTAAGTTTTTTCTTAGAAAAAAAAATCTTGTAATAAATATAAAGAGCGACTATAAGTGATTAAAACTAGTTTACAGCGAGCTTTTGGAATTTCCAGCAAGATTTGCAAGTTTCCGACAGTTTGACCCCTGTTAACGGTCCTTGACCGCTGTTGACCACAGTTGATCGATTTATACGAATCGAAAAAGTTAGTGACCCAGTAACGCTTAGGCGACGATTAATCGGCTTTTTAACCCTTTTCTTTTCTTGCGACACTGATTCAAACCATTGAAAACTAACTGGTTACACATCAATACAGACATACTACATTCTTCACATTATCACTCACAGATACTACATTCCTTTGAAACTTTGTAAATACTTAAATTTAAAAGAGTGATGTTTTATTTTTTTTTAAACTGGTCACTAAATTTAGAAAAAAACTTTCACCAGCCAGCAAACAATTTTCTTTAGTTATGCATCTCAAAATAATTTGTTTTCTACCAGTCAACTACAAATCGCTTTGTAACCTATGTGTAAAGGCAAAGATGCTTCGTTGTCCATGAAGTTAAAAGACTCATAGAAATTATTATAAAATTACAATAGTAACAAGACCTTTATACCAACAATAAGTCATGTATCTAACTTCTTCCATGTCTATTTTTCGTATCGACAATGATGTCATGTAAACGAATATTGTTCCCTTAAAACTAAGATATGAAATCTTTTATGAGTTTGTGTAACAAGTAACTTTGGTTTAGCTGATTTAAAGAAAAATTGGCCTTGTTTGTTTTTTCAAAGAAGAGCTTTTTTTCTCTTTTGTCTGCAGGCGCGCAGACATTATCTTTGAAGACCGTTTGTTTTTTTCAGACATAAGAGGATATTGTTGGTTTTATGGACAATAAATTAGTAGACGTGAGTTAGGATATTGTTCGGCTAGAATCAAGAAAGGTACGCATACTTTATTCTTTAGTTAATTAATTATTCATTATATGTTCCTATACGCTTCCGCACTTACTTTGATGTTTATTGTTTATATTTATGATTAGTCATGTTATATAATTCCAACAGTGGTATCAGAGACATTGGTTTTAATGAGTAATTAATTACTAAACACGTAAAAAACGGATATTGTATTGTGTTTGATATGATTTATTCTAGGGATTTGGTTATGATTATATAAACCCTAATTTTAGGGTTAAGGCTTTTGCCCTAATTTGGTTTTAAAAATCTATTATGGATCGAAATTTTTTTTATGGGTGGAAACCCTAAAATTTTTTAGTCGATTTCCTAAATTTTTTTTAGGGTTTATATTAATTGTTATGTTATCAATATCGAAACCTAGATTTAATATATTTGTTACGTGATAAATTCATGAATAAAGTGTTATGTGACATGGAATTGTATGCGATCTTGTGACTTAATTGAATAATTGTTATGTTATATCCATGATGATACATGCATGTTTGTCATGGATAGTTGCTTGTATTATTATTTAATTGTTAAGATTGGATTAATTGTTAAGTTTTATACACATGTATATTTACGATAAATCTTGAATTGGGGAAGACTCCAATTATGTATATTAATGAATCAATTATGTGCAATTTGGTATATCATTAATTATGGGTTTACGCAATCGATTCGTCGATGTATGTGGCTCACTTTCAATTGAGAGAGTGAAAGCCCTAATTAATATATACATTAATTTAACCTAGATATTGATTATTAATAGGGTTTTATCGAATAAGTTGCATGTGGCTACTTGTTTACACGTATAAATTGTTTATTATGTGCGCATTGTTTTTTTTAGTAGTTTATTTTTTTATTTGTTACTTGTTTGTTTATTATGTTAGACAGTTTTAAGCAAAGGGTAATTTTGAATAGAAAAATAATACGGACTAAACAATGGCGAAATTTGATTTGTTTTGGAAGAGTTAAGTTTTCAATAGTTTAATTGATTGGTGACTTTGGTACAATGACTGAACGGCTCACCCATTAGAATGAACTATAAAGGGGTTATTTAAGAAGTGCGCACAGTCACACTGAATGGATGTATAAGGTTATGCGTTTGCGCTTACCTGGTCCTCTGCCCTCTGTAAGTTCGAATGGAGCTACTTAGTAAGCCATAAAATGTACAAGCTCATCTTAAGGGCGAATTAGTTTTAATTCCATGCGCCACTTATGTGGTAATTATCCGAAACACTAAGTGTTTACACTTATGCAAAAGTACGGTATAATGGATGATAATTAACACTAAATTCCTTGATTGGTGAACCCAATACCTCAATCAAAACGTTGATAATTTGATCTTTATGAATTGGTAATAAAAAGTTTTTTATTAAAATTATGCTACAAGATGAATGCATGACATCTTTGTACATCTTTGATTTGACCACATAAAATCAAAATTAGTACCCTTTTAAATTAAGAATGTGCCATCTAATTAAAAGGAACACTTGAAGTTGCAATTTACGTCATGACAGTACTTGGCGAGATTGTGATGGACAGGTAAATCTCTATGTAAAGTCAGACCTTACATGGACATATTTGCAGTTCTTTAAGTTAGACACTTAAGTTGAGTAGGAAGTGAGACCTGGACTCAATGGCATAAGATGGGATGAAACATGTTTATATTTGCAATAGCGTTGGAAAATATAAATCCCATAATGATCTAGGAGTTGGAAATTGTTTGCCAATTAATGTTCGACAGATTACCTTATTATATGCGTTCGTTGCTAGCAGATCAACTGATGTAATGGAACTACGATAATTTGGATCCTAGTTTTTCGAGAAAATTCTATGGTTATATGAATATTACCTTGGGTATTTTATTTTCTTGAAAAGTTTAATTATCGAAAATACTAAAATTGAATTTTGCTAATTCTTTAAATGTATTAATGCAACATTAAACCGTAAACATAGGTTATTCATGTATTGGTAAAATTGATCTACACCTGTAAGGGTTTTAGTAGAGTCAACGTTGCTAAGAGAATAAACCTAGTCCTCTTTTCACGCGAAAGAGTGAGATTCAACCCTATTCCTTTTCATGAATGAAGAAAGGTATGATAGGACAATTAGAATTGTCTAAATTCTAAATACATAACTCGTAAGCAAATTTTAATAGTTAAGAAAATTGCATATTTTATGAGTTATTAAATTAGAAGCTAGACTAATTACTGTATAATTGGTAAAAGACAAACTAGCATATTTTATCTAGTTGTCGTGCTTTGACCATTTAAAAGTACTACTTACAATTGTTGGAATAGTAGAACTATTAAGAAAGAAATTGCATGCCCAATTTTTCAAGTTAATAGCATTGATGGATAGTTCATCATCTACATAGTAGAATACACTCTTTAAGTACATAAGTAATTGTTATGTATGGACTTTTTCAAAGGTGTAGGGAAGTAAATAGAACACTATTTTCTTTTACTGGTTAATGAAACACTTACAATGTTGTCAAATCCAGTGGGAGTATGTTGTTCTTATTACTGAATAAGGAATTAATGTAATGATCTCTTATTCAGTGGGAGTTACAAGCTTTGTCATCTTGGTAGTAACTCAGATTATCTCTAGAATGTCTTACGATAATTACTTTCCACTTGTAGACACTTATGTTTTCAAGGATAGTCATGTACGTTTCCTTATTAGACAATGAAGTGGTTCTACATCTACTAGTTATGCTAATATCAATGACACAATCATATTAGTCACATAAACAAACATATGTCGTGTTGTTTGTCTGCTAAATGATGTTGTTCCATGCACAAGTTGTCACAACCCCAAATTACCTGTTTTGCAGCGGAATGGAATTCCTGGGGATTGACTGTCATAGCATCACAATCACAGTTATATTGAACGACCTAAAGTGTCGTTTGGAAAATACATCGTTTGATTTAATAAAATAATCAGAGTTTACAAAGTAGGTCCCAAATGTAAATCAACTTGTGCGGAAATAAGTTTGTTACAATTCAAACGATGTTTTAAAGTACGTAAAACCCAAGTGAGACGCGTCGTCATCGCGACTCCATGATGTGTCCAAATGCATGCCATGAAATGAATACCGTAGATACCTGAGATAAAACATGCTAAAAAGCGTCAACACAAAGGTTGAGTGAGTTCATAGAGTTTGTGTTGAAATGTAAAGCCTTTCAAAATCGTCTATGCAGCAAAGGCATTGTAAATCCACCCAGTTCCAAGTTCCGCCCATAAAAAACTTGCAACCTGTGTATTCACAACCCACTGCCAAAATGTGTATAGTTTATGTTCAAACACTTGATGTCAAATGAATTCACAATAGTATCTAACTCGACGTAGAACAATAGCACTTAATCAATAGGACTCGACTCAATGTATCAGTAGTCAACTGATTTAGAACGTTATACGACGTAGAACCATAGCACATAATCAGTAGCACCTAACTCAATGTATCAGTAGTCAACTGATTTAGAACGTTATACGACGTAGAACCATAGCACGCAAACAAAAACAATTGATATAGTATAACCTTTGATTTAGAAACAATGGTAATCATGGTAGCATTTAGCCTTAAAAATTTAAAGTACTTGTGAAAAATAGTTAAGCATGCATCTCCCCCAAAACAGTTATGAAAACAAGTAAAAGCAGGGGCTATGAAAACTCACAGTAATTTGTAAGAGTTTAAAGTACTTGTGAAAGTAAAAGAAAACAGTTTGAGCATGTATCTCCCCCAAAAGTAATTCAAAACGTATAAAGGTAGGGGCTATGAAACTCACTTGGTAAACAGGTGATGACAGGAGTGAGTACACTGAGGTATAATGTAATGCGTCAACCGGGACCTATTACGAATGATATGATATGTCATGTGTTGCAATGTAATGTTATGCATGCATTTCGTATGTTATTTATACCATTTGCGGGTTTTGAAAATAATACTTGTCGTCGAAAAATACACTTTTGACGTCTTGACCAATCAAAAATCACTTTTCAAGTATTTACGTCAAAATGTCATCCTACAATGGTTTTATAATGATTTTTGGTGAAATTTTCACTTTTCGTCGCAAAACAATGTCGTCGGAATTTCCTTGAAAGTAACAAAAATGGCTCCGAAAAACTAGTCGTAAAATGGTGTACGTCGATCGTTAGAGAACGAACTCGACGGTTTTGGAAAGTTTGTATCGATATCTAGAAGTTTCAGTTCAGGAGTTTTCGTCCAAAAGGTCTCGATCATAAAGATATTAAGGGTTAAAGATGGTGGTCTTGGCTAATTGTTGTGCAGAAAATGAGTTTCGGCCAAGTTTGAACATCCGTAATTAATTTACTATAACTCCGCTTTACAAACAGCTTGTCGTTTTGAAAAATATGGCCGGTGAACTTGATTTTACTAGAAGACATTTCGTTCCAAAAAGTTTCACAACCTCGTTAAAAACAGCCGCAAACATGGTCGTTACAGCTAATGAAACACTTGTAACGTAAAAATAATATAGATTTTCAGAAAATAATAGTTACGGCAACTTTATGAAAACGTGCATATCTTTGTCGTTTCAAATCCGTTTTCTACGTATAATATGTCCTTAGCTTCGTATCGAAGTAAACTAATATATTTTTGATAAGTCGAAATAATTTGTGAAGCTTAAGGCTCGTTTTTGACCCAAACAAACTAAAAACTGCTTGCTGAATTTTCTGAAAAGTATACGTTTCGTCGTCAAACTTTAAAAATTCATAACTTCTTCGTTATAACTCCGTTTTTATCCGTTCAAAAGGCCACGGATTCGTTTTAAAGTATATTTTCTAAATATCAAGGCCAAAGTTTCGTACCAACAGTCGGTTTTTCCAGAAAATCGAATCAAGGACAGAACCTATTTAATACGTATTGAAAATAGTTTTTCTCGGACAAAACCTATTCTAATCCCTTCAAATCAACTCCAAAGCTAATCTAATCCTACCATACACCTTCTTAGGGTGTCATGGGTTCCTAATCACCATCAAGACCAAAGAATACCATGGGGATAATTATAGGATGAACAAATATATATATATATATATAACTCTTAAAATCATGAAAAATGGTATAAACCACATATGTCTTGCATGTTGCTCCAAAAATGAAAAGATACATATGAAATGAAAAAGGAAACATGAAAATGGAAGAAACATGCTTACAAGTATTATGATGAGGTGATAAGAACCAAGGTTTAGCCTAAATACTCTAGATTTTTATTTCAAAATCTTAATAAGAGTATTATCTAGATTGTATAAACACTTGAGAAAAATTTTTGATGATGATCCCTTGAAACCTTGATGATGACCGGTTCTATGGAGACCCAAAAGAGAAAGAAAACTTGCTAACACTTTGAAAAGTACTTGAAGTGAATGAGGAAAAATGAGTGAAGTTAGACTTTAAGAAAGGTGTAAAATTATTAACAATCAATAGGCCATGCATTAATAAATGACCACCCTCTTGATGGCCGGATTTTTGGGGGCTTTTGTTCCCCAAGTATTTTTTTTTTTTTTTTTTATAAATTGTATTGTATAAACATTTACTTGTACAAGTTGTAAGAAAGTGCAAGTAATATAGAAAATATGTACAAGTAAAGGAAAAATGGAAATTTTTAGGTAAAAGTAATTGTTAATAGATCAAAATAGAATGTAATGAGATAATAAAAATTGTAAAAATACATTCCTTGTAAAATTTGAGTGATAAAATAATTATCGTATAGTTTTTAAGAAAAACGACGTAATGATTTAACTTTAACGATTTATGTACCAAATAAATTTAAAACACTAGGAAAACTAAAAATATAGTTTTTATAAACTAAACATAAGTTTAAAAATACATCGGGATCATTTTTGAAAGTAACGGATTAATTACACAAAATAATAACTCACGCGACAAATGTGAAATGAAATGTCATGAATGAACTAATGTGATGCAAATGATGTCAATGAAATGTAGACTAATCTTAGTCCATATGAAATGTACGTGATGTTATGATCATGAATTCGCCGCTAAACCTTCAAGGTTACGCGAATTTGGAACACGTAAACCAAGTTTACGATAAATGTTGAAATAATGAGGCATAAATTGTGTCAAGAAATGACCTGAAAGTACGGGTTGTCACATTCGCCCATCCAAAAAGGAATTCAGTCCCTGAATTCAGTTCGTGTTAGTCTATCGGGTTTAGGGTTTGATGAGGCAAGCCTTCCCATTCTCGAGCAAAACCCTCAAAAGACTTTTTGGTAACCGATTTTTACTTAATCTCACAACTCATCAAACAAGAACTGTCATGAGATTAGGCTAAATCGGTTTAGGTAACAACTTGTTTCTAGCTTGATCTTTGCAACTCATCAAACAAGAACTGTCACGCGGATCAAACTGGAAACAAGTGGTTTGAAGAAAATCTTTTGAAAATTTGGCTCGATTACGGAATTGCTTACTCATATGAGACTACTACTCCCTTCATTGCATGATTCTTCCTGAATTAGACATAGGTGATCAGGCTATGTATAATTTAGGAGTAACTATGCAATGCTTGGACTAATCGACTCATATGCTGTTTGGTGTTGAGTCAACTGATGTTAAAATTTGTAATAGGGAATGACAGGGCATTCTCCACATTGGAGTATGAGGAAAGGATAATGGGATGGGAATTTGAAGGCATTCATGTGACAATCGATTTGAAATGAAAGTAAATAACTCGAAAAAAATGTACGTATAAACCGCATGTGAAGTGAACATGCACTTATGATGAAATGATGAGATGCTATGATAATGTAGTTATAGTCTAGGGTCAATGATGCAACCTAGTTCTCTATAACCGAAGCTCTGATGCCAATCTGTCACACCCCCAAATTACCTGTTTTGCAGCGGAATGGAATTCCTGGGGATTGACTGTCATAGCATCACAATCACAGTTATATTGAACGACCTAAAGTGTCGTTTGGAAAATACATCGTTTGATTTAATAAAATAATCAGAGTTTACAAAGTAGGTCCCAAATGTAAATCAACTTGTGCGGAAATAAGTTTGTTACAATTCAAACGATGTTTTAAAGTACGTAAAACCCAAGTGAGACGCGTCGTCATCGCGACTCCATGATGTGTCCAAATGCATGCCATGAAATGAATACCGTAGATACCTGAGATAAAACATGCTAAAAAGTGTCAACACAAAGGTTGAGTGAGTTCATAGAGTTTGTGTTGAAATGTAAAGCCTTTCAAAATCGTCTATGCAGCAAAGGCATTGTAAATCCACCCAGTTCCAAGTTCCGCCCATACAAAACTTGCAACCTGTGTATTCACAACCCACTGCCAAAATGTGTATAGTTTATGTTCAAACACTTGATGTCAAATGAATTCACAATAGTATCTAACTCGACGTAGAACAATAGCACTTAATCAATAGGACTCGACTCAATGTATCAGTAGTCAACTGATTTAGAACGTTATACGACGTAGAACCATATCACATAATCAGTAGCACCTAACTCAATGTATCAGTAGTCAACTGATTTAGAACGTTATACGACGTAGAACCATAGCACGCAAACAAGAACAATTGATATAGTATAACCTTTGATTTAGAAACAATGGTAATCATGGTAGCATTTAGCCTTAAAAATTTAAAGTACTTGTGAAAAATAGTTAAGCATGCATCTCCCCCAAAACAGTTATGAAAACAAGTAAAAGCAGGGGCTATGAAAACTCACAGTAATTTGTAAGAGTTTAAAGTACTTGTGAAAGTAAAAGAAAACAGTTTGAGCATGTATCTCCCCCAAAAGTAATTCAAAACGTATAAAGGTAGGGGCTATGAAACTCACTTGGTAAACAGGTGATGACAGGAGTGAGTACACTGAGGTATAATGTAATGCGTCAACCGGGACCTATTACGAATGATATGATATGTCATGTGTTGCAATGTAATGTTATGCATGCATTTCGTATGTTATTTATACCATTTGCGGGTTTTGAAAATAATACTTGTCGTCGAAAAATACACTTTTGACGTCTTGACCAATCAAAAATCACTTTTCAAGTATTTACGTCAAAATGTTATCCTACAATGGTTTTATAATGATTTTTGGTGAAATTTTCACTTTTCGTCGCAAAACAATGTCGTCGGAATTTCCTTGAAAGTAACAAAAATGGCTCCGAAAAACTAGTCGTAAAATGGTGTACGTCGATCGTTAGAGAACGAACTCGACGGTTTTGGAAAGTTTGTATCGATATCTAGAAGTTTCAGTTCAGGAGTTTTCGTCCAAAAGGTCTCGATCATAAAGATATTAAGGGTTAAAGATGGTGGTCTTGGCTAATTGTTGTGCAGAAAATGAGTTTCGGCCAAGTTTGAACATCCGTAATTAATTTACTATAACTCCGCTTTACAAACAGCTTGTCGTTTTGAAAAATATGGCCGGTGAACTTGATTTTACTAGAAGACATTTCGTTCCAAAAAGTTTCACAACCTCGTTAAAAACAGCCGCAAACATGGTCGTTACAGCTAATGAAACACTTGTAACGTAAAAATAATATAGATTTTCAGAAAATAATAGTTACGGCAACTTTATGAAAACGTGCATATCTTTGTCGTTTCAAATCCGTTTTCTACGTATAATATGTCCTTAGCTTCGTATCGAAGTAAACTAATATATTTTTGATAAGTCGAAATAATTTGTGAAGCTTAAGGCTCGTTTTTGACCCAAACAAACTAAAAACTGCTTGCTGAATTTTCTGAAAAGTATACGTTTCGTCGTCAAACTTTAAAAATTCATAACTTCTTCGTTATAACTCCGTTTTTATCCGTTCAAAAGGCCACGGATTCGTTTTAAAGTATATTTTCTAAATATCAAGGCCAAAGTTTCGTACCAACAGTCGGTTTTTCCAGAAAATCGAATCAAGGACAGAACCTATTTAATACGTATTGAAAATAGTTTTTCTCGGACAAAACCTATTCTAATCCCTTCAAATCAACTCCAAAGCTAATCTAATCCTACCATACACCTTCTTAGGGTGTCATGGGTTCCTAATCACCATCAAGACCAAAGAATACCATGGGGATAATTATAGGATGAACAAATATATATATATATATATAACTCTTAAAATCATGAAAAATGGTATAAACCACATATGTCTTGCATGTTGCTCCAAAAATGAAAAGATACATATGAAATGAAAAAGGAAACATGAAAATGGAAGAAACATGCTTACAAGTATTATGATGAGGTGATAAGAACCAAGGTTTAGCCTAAATACTCTAGATTTTTATTTCAAAATCTTAATAAGAGTATTATCTAGATTGTATAAACACTTGAGAAAAATTTTTGATGATGATCCCTTGAAACCTTGATGATGACCGGTTCTATGGAGACCCAAAAGAGAAAGAAAACTTGCTAACACTTTGAAAAGTACTTGAAGTGAATGAGGAAAAATGAGTGAAGTTAGACTTTAAGAAAGGTGTAAAATTATTAACAATCAATAGGCCATGCATTAATAAATGACCACCCTCTTGATGGCCGGATTTTTGGGGGCTTTTGTTCCCCAAGTATTTTTTTTTTTTTTTTTTTTTTTTTTATAAATTGTATTGTATAAACATTTACTTGTACAAGTTGTAAGAAAGTGCAAGTAATATAGAAAATATGTACAAGTAAAGGAAAAATGGAAATTTTTAGGTAAAAGTAATTGTTAATAGATCAAAATAGAATGTAATGAGATAATAAAAATTGTAAAAATACATTCCTTGTAAAATTTGAGTGATAAAATAATTATCGTATAGTTTTTAAGAAAAACGACGTAATGATTTAACTTTAACGATTTATGTACCAAATAAATTTAAAACACTAGGAAAACTAAAAATATAGTTTTTATAAACTAAACATAAGTTTAAAAATACATCGGGATCATTTTTGAAAGTAACGGATTAATTACACAAAATAATAACTCACGCGACAAATGTGAAATGAAATGTCATGAATGAACTAATGTGATGCAAATGATGTCAATGAAATGTAGACTAATCTTAGTCCATATGAAATGTACGTGATGTTATGATCATGAATTCGCCGCTAAACCTTCAAGGTTACGCGAATTTGGAACACGTAAACCAAGTTTACGATAAATGTTGAAATAATGAGGCATAAATTGTGTCAAGAAATGACCTGAAAGTACGGGTTGTCACACAAGTGGGAGAAATCTATATTGTGTGCAAGGTACAACATATAAGTATATGATTTAACGGATTCTCTTGACTGCAAGGTAAGAGACTAACGTTCTAATATAACTTGTACATATCTAATTCAAGAAACACTTGGTGTTACAATTTACGTCATGTGAGAACTTGGCGAGATTGCAACAACAAAGTAAATCTCTATGTAAAGTGAGATCTTGCATGGACATATTTACAGTTTCTAAATTAGACAAGTATTTAGAACATGTGTCAAAATGATATATAAGACTACTTCAAATTAGATTTTTATGTATTATTAGAATGACATAAATGAAGTAATCTAATACTACTTCAAATTTGTTTATTTATGTATTTTGGAATGACATAAATGAAAAATAATGTAGTCCTACATTATTGTGAAGTAAAAATAAATTAACTTGAAATTACTATTGAAAACAAGAGTTGTGTTCATAATTACTTTAGTTAAACATGTTTATGATTCATTGTAAAGACATAAACATAAAGTCTTTTAAAATTTATAATAAAGTAAGACGTTAACTTGTTATGTTTTTTAATTAAGACATATACAAGAAGTCATTGAGTTGATCAATGATTTATAACGTATAATGGGATTATAACAGTTTATGTTTCTTGTTGAGACATGGATATGAAGTAACTTGGTTAAAGAGTACTTGTGTTATAAAGCATGAAATTGGCTTGGAAAGTCTATTATACCATTAAGTTGACTTAGTTGGTAAATAGGTAATTCAAAATGAATATGTTTATCTTATATATTGTTAGATTGTCTTACAATATTAAAATTCTAATGAATACCACAAGTTGATGGTATGTTCAGTTAGGAGAATCAAACTCTGTTTGATTTGTTTGATTCATGATAACCATAACTTATTTCTTAAATAGTAACAAGGTTAGAATATTGAGTATGGATTGAATATACTCAATATGACTCCAACCTAGAAGATTAATAAAACACCATTTCATTATGGAATGTGATGAATCACATTAAGTTTTAAAATTGAAGATTCTGAATTTGTTAAACTACTTATGAATAGGTTATTAACAAACTAATGTCAAGAATTATCAATGTGTATTTGTAATGTCCCAAATAGAGAACAATGTAGTTTTGCTCTAATTGCTAAGTATATATAGATAGTCTATATATTACAAAAGGCAAGTGGGAGTTTTTTATCTTGAACGATAAAATTACAAGATACATAATCTTCTAAAACACACTAGTAAATATCATGATGAGGTTAGACATGTAAATGATAGACCTCATGATGATGGAATTTTCATTCATAGATCTGCAAGGATATCTCAGATATTTGACTTATATGCTGAGAAATATGAGTTACAGGATTATAGTAAACCTGATAATCATTATGATGGATTACCAAATATTGAATTGGGAAAATTACTCATACTATGAATGTTAAAGATGCTGTCCATAAAGATAATCAATTTTGGAAATTTGGTTTATCTTAATAGTTAGACTAGAGAATGGAAATGAGTTTCTTCAAAGAGATGAAAACCCCTAGTGGTTTGAATTTCTATGTAGAAATCATATGGACAATATTCTACACATATTTAATGCATGTCTTATGACAAGATTATTAATCATACTTAAGCAATTAATTGTGATTGAATATTCTTTTCTAGACACATTAAATATATATAAAGATGATAATTGTCATACTTGTTTTCATTAATATGAAATATGACAATGGAATATCAAAACTCTTTCTTGAGAAATTACTTGAGCGAGGACGATAAGTAATTGAAAGGTTTTTTGAATTCATATAATCTTTGGAAGTGTACGAAGTGCAATAATTCATGAATGGATAAATGCATGCATCTATGAAATTATTCTTATGTTAAATTATTAAATCCATTTTCGATTTATAATTAAAATAAGATAAATTTTAAGTATTCCTGAAAGCTAGTGGGAGTATTATGTTAAGGTTTTAAATCTTATATGTTGTATAACATATGAGAAGTAACATTCCTTGAAAGCTAAATGTTAAGTCTTAGATTGGAATGTAACTTCACTTATAAGATTTAAGAATTAAAACATACAACCTTGGAATATATGTTTATTATTAATAAACATGTGCAGTAAAATAAATGATTCTAATAAAACATGATATATCATTTGGAAAATTGATAAATATTTTTTGACAAGATAGAACATGAATGAAATCTAAGGTTGACCTGTAGATTTATCATGTACATCATGTTGTGTATTAAAATTGTTGTATCATTCTTGAATAAGAAGTGATTTGACAACATTGATATCTAATTAAAAGTTATTAGATAACTTGTGTAATGAATATTCTAATAGAATTACATCCTCAGCCTGGAATTGCTCCTAGATTCTATGGATGAACAATATGTCAAATGTTGTGCAAATTATCATCAGCTTTAAACTTGAAAGTTAGGAAAGCATCAAACATTACACAATAAGATATTAAAGTTTACGGAGTTTTAATAAGCATATTGTTGTTTGTATACAATGATGCTGGTTTAATTGAGATGACACTCAATACTAGTCGTGGTAGGATTTCATCCTTGTTAATAGCCATGTGAACTAGGTGTGCTACTAAGAGCGCAGTTGCATTATACATTAAAAGAATAAGAATACTTTAAATTTTAAAATGTTTGAAAGTTTAAATTGTCATAAATTGGTGATAGAGGATGTCACACACTTTATGAATTATTATGTGGATTGTTGAATGCACACATACAAGGACTTCATTAATTGAATTCTTGAAATAAGTATTCTCAAAATTACGATAGATCAAGTTGGTTGATTTATGCCTTGTCAACAAGTTTGATTGTCATTACTTGAGGCATAATTCATCAACTGGAATTTTCATGCATTGATCTATTTGGTATTTGGATAAGGGATGTTAAACAATTGTTATAATATAAATCAAATACTTGGTATGTTTGATTTTATAATATATTGTATCCTATATTTGCATGTTTAATCCGTGAATAAATTTATTTATTCTAAATCGTCCATTGTCGATTAATGATATGGGAGTATCATTAAACTAAGACAAATCTGAGAGATGTGGTAGAATATACTTGAAAGTATATTGATGAGAATGCATACCATTTTCAGATGATATTCAATGAATTGAATATAGGACTTATCCCAACTACATAATTTACTTTGTGGATATTGTTATAAGTAAATTATGAATAGTTATCCTCAGACTTGAGATACCAGATAAGTGTCATGAATGTAGTGTACTTCTGTGGGGCAACTTAACGCTATACGTAACTGGTAGTCATAAGGGTTGTTTCCTGAAGTGTTGCAAAGTTCGTGGGTTATTCTCGTAGTCAAGATAGAATTTGTTCCTTCAAATTTATTTTGGAGTTTAATACTGCTGGGCCCCTCGTAGGGTTGACAAGATGTTTGCATGGCCATGCCCAAAGTTCTCCCCTGAATATGTTCAGAAGATTTGGTAATCTTGCTCAATCACTAATAACGAGAAACAGAATGGTTGAATAAAGAATGACTTAATTCCATATCTTTATTTAACATGGTATTAGAAACAAAAGGATAATAATAATGAGAAATCATTAAAAGGTTTTCCAGGAGCCTTGCTCGAGTTGTACTAGAGGCATCGAAGTGTTGCTAGACGCTAACCGAATGTGATCACTCTATTAAGATATGTCCAAGTGGGAGCTGTTGGTTTTATGGACAATAAATTAGTAGACGTGAGTTAGGATCGAACTCGAGACTATGGGATTGCACACTTTACGTATGAGAATTTAAAGTTAATAATTAAATATAAATGTTATATTTATTTATTTATTAAACGAAATAACTAACGGACGTTAAGTAATTAATGTAATGGATTAACGGTCGTTAAATGTTTATGTAAAAGGATTAAATTGCAAAAGTTGGGAAGGTTCCGGAATCCCTATGGGATATCCAAACCGATCGGCCAAGGAGAGAAAGAAGGAAAGAAAAACCAACTTGTTCACCAAGTTTGCTTGGGTATATAAACAAGGCTAGGGGTTTTATTTTTCCATCTCTTGTGCTCATTAGCTAAACCCTAAAAATAGTTTTGTGTGTGTTTCTTCTCCAAACCGGTCGAACACCTTTATGGGTGTCGATTCAAATCTTTTCCACACCAAGTTATTTGTTTGATAAAAACTAGCATTACTTTAATTCGGTTTAGTACGTGTGTACAAGAACATAGTAATAACACATTATTGTTATTATCTTGGATTGAATTACAAAACGGTAAGGGGTAATTCTTATAATCCTATAAACCCTAATTAGGGTTCATCCTAATTGCTAGTTTGTGGATTTGATTCTTGTTCGGCTAGAATCAAGAAAGGTACGCATACTTTATTCTTTAGTTAATTAATTATTCATTATATGTTCCTATACGCTTCCGCACTTACTTTGATGTTTATTGTTTATATTTATGATTAGTCATGTTATATAATTCCAACAGATATAATCACTTCTTTCCTCTTCACCAATGCAGACATAATTTAGGTCTTTTTTCCACTTCTTTCCTCTACACCAATGCAGACATAAGAGGAAAAATGAAAGAAGTACTTCAATAGCACAAAAAACAAACGGTCTTCTTCTTGCAGATGAAGAGCTTAAATGTACCTCTTCTTCTGCAGACATGGTTTGCAGATGAAGAGGTAAAAGCTCTGAAAAAACAAACGACACCTAGTTGTATGTCAAGCATTCTTCCTGGACTAAAAATTTGCAATCAATCATTAGATAGTGAAGTCTTCCCCAGATGACAAAATTATATATAGCCACAAAAGGATTTTGGCTAAGTTGGTACACACTTTCAAAAGACCCATGAGTTTATTGAAGAGATTTTGTAGATAAAAAGTCAAAGGTTTGGATATCAGCTCGTACTCACTTCAGTTGGTACCTCACTAAGCTAGAAGAGTTATCTTAATTATTTTTTGTGAAATGAACAATGACTGATGCTATAAAATTCTAAGGTCAGGGTGTTCCTACCGATTCACATATTTTATGCAAAATTATATATAGCCATATAGAGTTAAAGACTATCTAAAGTCATCACATTATTTTTTATTAAACACCATTTAAATAGTGATTCAAGATATTTAGTTTAAATACAAGGCTTCAAGTCTCATGTTTTAAAGGTTATTCAAGTATTTCTGCATTTTAAATGCAAAGCTCAAGCTGTTAATGACTAATCACTAATGAGATCCGTGGGCCTTGATTGATATTTTGCCATGGACCGGTTATTTTCAGTCGTAAAGGCCAATCTTTACTTGTTGGGCCTTGTCATGTTCTTACATAAATTAAACGTGTTTTTAATAAGAAACGAGTGGGGAATTTGGGTCGCTGGAGTGGGTCACTGCTAATTTTTGTTTCTTTTTTGAGCAATAGTTTCGTTATATTTCGCAAAACAAATCCTCGCAATATGCCATCTATATTTACTTTGGGTGTGCAAGACAAAAAAAAGAGTGTAGTTGTACTTGTTATGAGGGGTAAAAAGGATTTTTCTATGATATGAAACGTATTAAATAAGACCCCTTAAGGTTACAGATGCTGCAACTTGCCATATTTATGAATACGCTGTGTATTACGAAGTGATTAGATCATTAGGTATGGAAATGCAACCCCTCGCCAATTCCGACGTGGACAAAGAAGTGGCGCCGCCACCCTTGTGTCACCATACAACTGGCGAAGAAATGACAAAAAAAAAAAAAAATTACATGTTTTTCTTTTCGATTTATATGTTGATTGTGTATGTATTTAATTTTTTTAGTGTGTGTGTGTGTTTTGAGAAAGAAGATGACAGTGTGTGTAAATGAGTTAGGTATTGAACATTTTTTATTTTATTTCTTTTTGTAAAGGCTAAAAATTGTTTGAATTCATATGATCACACCCTCAAATAATCAAATTAAATGATCTATATTTCTTAATTTTCGTTGCCATCAACACATATTTGATGAACTAAAGTCGAATTTTATGTTTTCTTTTGACCAATCTGTCATACATATTTTGATAATTTGCGATGAAATGGATCCAAATATTATGGAAGATGATAGACTATGAATCTCATTATATGAGACTTTTTTATATTGACTCAATTTTATGGAGTATTGCTAAAACTAGAACACCGAATCATGTTTTATTGAGTTTACACTACTACAACCACTGCAACTTCACATAAACGGCTATATCTCCTTGCACACACCTTCATTTTTCCCGGAAAAGGCACCATATTCACCACTATCTCATGCCGATCATTGTGACATATGTCTCGTCCATTTTTCTGCACGCCGGATTTCAACCGGAACCATGTCGAAGATGTTGCGATCCAGTTGCAAAGTGATGGTCATATGATAAAGAAACGGGAGCCCGTTTACTACCAACGATTTCTATAATGTGAAATCTAGCGAATCAATTATGACTGTTTCAGCAAAATGCTGTGAGCCCCATGATTGACAAGGCTGAGCTTCCCTTTCCCATAAAAACATCTAATGAAAATTTAAATAAAGGAGTGTTAATTTTCTCAAAAAGCAAAGAATCATCTTCATTTACATACCAATTTATTTAACTTCAAATTTTCCCACATTACTTCATCATGTTTTCAAAGATATTCATAAACGCTACTTAATAATATCTAGAAACACAAATCCAAAAATTTAAAAGGTAAACGTGAGAGTTCAAAGGGACCACAAAGCTCAACAACAGAGTTAATACCTACCCTTGAATTTCTTGATGGTTACCTGGGCGGTAATTCTAGATCACTAAGTTAGTACGGTTATCTGAAGATTTAACATGTTTTTCCATTTCATAATGTTTGTTATGAATAAGATTTTGCTATTTTAGTTTTGAATTTGGCTTATTTAAACAAATATGGATCCATACTGCACTCGAATCATTTACAATGACCATGTTCTACTTTGTTGGAGGTGTTCCTCATGGTTTGACTTTCAAGTCGATCATGTTTCACCACATGGCATCTTTTTGATTCATCCACGGATCTCAATAAAGATAAATTAACGACTAAAAATCATGTGATCGGATACCATCTTTCTTCCTTTCAACCACCCTCTACAGTCATTCATAAAAAGCATCTTATCTTCTTCAAGGAATGTGGATAGATTGTGATGTTTTGAAGTGTTGAGATGGATTTGCTATGTAATGCTTAGTAGTAGGATTTAATTGATGTATTGCGAATGTATTATGAACTTGTTGCAAATGTATTACGAATGTGTTGCGAATGTATTACAAATTTTTTTTTAATTTGTTTATTTGTTTTCCATGCGTTTCATATCTATTTCATTTGAAACGACATGTATGAATATATGCGTAAGTTGTCATTCTTTCATCTTGATCGTTGATTTCTTGTATAAATACTTCTCATTATTTTCTAAATCAAATATCATCATTCCAATATCAAACCTCATTGTTAACTTAGTTAGAATGTCTTCAAAAAGAAATGTTGTCTCATGCCATAAAAACAAGAAAAACGTTTGGACATTACAGGGACCTCCGGTTCAAGATCCCATTCTCCTCTTAGATCTCCGTCTCCACTTTTCTGACGGAACATTAGATCCCTTCTTATGGTCGATGAGACAAATTATTTAATCAACCAGTTTATAGTACAAGTCAACAAGCAAAAGAAAAAGGCAAAAACACACTTTCGTGATTATAAATTGTGTATTATGACCATTGACGAGATGAAAGAGATATGGCTCAGGCGTAATATTGGCGCAATTATGTGTTAACATAGTTTAGGATGCATAAGAAGAAAATTAATGAGATCAAGGTTCAAATTGAATACTCTAAAAAACAAGTGCAAAGGTTGAACCCAAAGACAATTATGTATGATTTGTTACCAACTTAATTAATCTAAATGTCCTTGTCTCTTTTGTTTGTTTCTACTTTGCTGAATGCTTTTGTCACATTTCATAATTGATTCGCATAATCTATCTTTATTAAATTTTTTTGTCAACATTCCATATTTATGGTAATTTTAGTGCATTGTGCAAAATTTATGAATACGTTATTTACGATGTAGATACGAAATGATTACGAATATTTAGTAGGGTGGGGGTGGTAACTGAAAAAGACATTTCTTGTATTCCCAATAATATCAACTAGTATCACGCATAATGCACGTGATATGTGTACTATATAAACCATACATTCATTCCATAGTTTCTATCACAAAACTTGGAACTAACATACTACTGAAGCATAGTTTCTAGATATGTCTATCTTCCACGATCTAGATTTTTGTGTGGATGGTTTCACAAAACTTCATATTCTGGTTATAAATTTATTGTTGCTGCTAATGAGTATACTTCAAATGTCAACGACAAAGTTCAATGAATCCACAAAGGTGAATGATAGAGTTCACGTCCTGTGACTATGAAAACCATATGTGGATAGGATCTATGGTAGCTTATTGAAAGAAAGATGGATTGATTGGTTTTTTTCTCTCATGTTTTCTGAATGAATACCCTTCCTCATTAGCATACACTGTCTTGATGAAATCAAATTCAATCCAGAGCTAACAGGAAGGAAACTACATCATCTATTAATTTCTGTTAAGCCAATATATTGTACCATAAATCATACAAAGTCCAAACCCAATAATGTCCATTTTTATCATTGTCACACTCTCTCACAAGAGGAGATGATGATTGGACTCGGTATATTGGTTATTGAATTAAATATCATTTGCATTTAAATTCACTTATGACTGAATAAATCATCTTCTCTATAGCCCGCCCAGTCATAAATCTCTTTAGAATGCATGTTGAGAAATGCAGAGGTTTTGGGGACGATATCATTGGAAGACATGGTTGTATTAAACTGATGTTGCGAATGTACTATTTTTCAAACTAGTAATTTATGTACTACTTATATTATACAGATGCTGCGATTGTATTGTTTTTCAAGCTTGTAAATCCACTACTTGTATTGCAAAGATTATGTGAATCTAATGAGATTTTTGTAGTTGTTATATTGTTTAATGGTATGACATTATTTTTTTCATTTTTGTTTCTTTTTTGAGCAATAGTTTCGTTATATTTCGCAAAACAAATCCTCGCAATATGCCATCTATATTTACTTTGGGTGTGCAAGACAAAAAAAAGAGTGTAGTTGTACTTGTTATGAGGGGTAAAAAGGATTTTTCTATGATATGAAACGTATTAAATAAGACCCCTTAAGGTTACAGATGCTGCAACTTGCCATATTTATGAATACGCTGTGTATTACGAAGTGATTAGATCATTAGGTATGGAAATGCAACCCCTCGCCAATTCCGACGTGGACAAAGAAGTGGCGCCGCCACCCTTGTGTCACCATACAACTGGCGAGGAAATGACAAAAAAAAAATTACATGTTTTTCTTTTCGATTTATATGTTGATTGTGTATGTATTTAATTTTTTTAGTGTGTGTGTGTGTTTTGAGAAAGAAGATGACAGTGTGTGTAAATGAGTTAGGTATTGAACATTTTTTATTGAGTTAACTACATTTTTGGTCCTTGTGGTTGTACCTGGATTCCACTTTTGGTCCATTTGTTCAAAAAGTTGCGATTTTAGTCCAAAATGCATAGTTTGGTTCCACTTTTGGTCCATTTTGCTAATGAAGTTAGTTCAGTTAGTTAAGTCGTTTGCAACGTTAGTCCTTTATAACGGTCGTTTGCAACGTTAGTCCTTTATACCAAAGATCTTTTGCAACATTTGCAACGTTAGTCCTTTCAGTTAGTTAGTCCTTTAAAAAAAATTCGGAAAAAAAAATTTAGAAAAAAAAATTATAATTTTTTTTTCTAAAATAAAATTCGAAATATATTCTAAAAAGAAAACTTCTTTTTTTCCGAATAAAATTCTAAAAAGAAACTTTTTTTTTTCCGAAAAAAATTTCGAAATATATTCTAAAAAAAAAAAAATTTCCGAAAAAAATTCTAAAAATATATTCTAAAAAAAAACTTTTTTTTTTTTCCGAAAAAAATTTCAAAATATATTCTAAATTTTTTTAAAAAATGTATATACATTGAAAAAACGTTTTTTTAAAAATGTATATACATTGAAAAAAATTTCGAAATATATTCTAAAAAGAAAACTTTTTTTTTTCGGAAAAAAAAAATTTTTTTCTGAAAAATAAAGTTTTTTTTTAGAATATATTTCGAAATTTTTTTCGGAAATTTTTTTTTTTTTTTTTTTTAAAGTTTCTTTTTAGAATTTTTTTCGAAAAAAAAAAGTTTTCTTTTTAGAATATATTTCGAAATTTTTTTCAATGTATATACATTTTTAAAAAACGTTTTTTCAATGTATATACATTTTTAAAAAAAAATTAGAATATATTTTAAAATTTTTTTCGGAAATTTTTTTTTTTTTTAGAATATATGTTTAGAATTTTTTTTGGAAAAAAAAAGTTTTTTTTAGAATATATTTCGAAATTTTTTTCGGAAAAAAAAATTTATTTTTAAAAAAAGTTTCTTTTTAGAATTTTTTTCGGAAAAAAAGAAGTTTTCTTTTTAGAATATATTTCGAATTTTATTTTAGAAAAAAAAATTATAATTTTTTTTTCTAAATTTTTTTTTCCGAATTTTTTTTTAGAATTTTTTTTAAAGGACTAACTAACTGAAAGGACTAACGTTGCAAATGTTGCAAAAGATCTTTGGTATAAAGGACTAACGTTGTAAACGACCGTTATAAAGGACTAACGTTGCAAACGACTTAACTAACTGAACTAACTTCGTTAGCAAAATGGACCAAAAGTGGAACCAAACTATGCATTTTGGACTAAAATCGCAACTTTTTGAACAAATGGACCAAAAGTGGAATCCAGGTACAACCACAAGGACAAAAAATGTAGTTAACTCTTTTTTATTTTATTTCTTTTTGTAAATGAGTTTAGCAAATGGTTTAAGGTTTGGATAAAGTTTAAAATCTAATAAATGGGTTTAGCAAACGTTTGAATTTTTATTTTTATTTTAATTTTGTAACTTAAAAAAAATATAATTTGTATTTTCATTTGAATTAACAAATTTTAGTTTGTTTGTAAAAATTGAAAAGAAAATAAATTGTTGGTGGGTGGGTCCCGAATTAGAAGAAGTGGCATGCCACTAGTGAACGGGTGTTTTGGATTGTGACTGTTGAAAATGAGGATACTGAGGTGGAACCAAAAAGGTGAAAATGGCATGCCACTACACCCGATGCTCTTAGGAACATGTTGCAAATATTTAATGCGGTGGGAAAACTGATTAGACGTTTCCTGTATTCTTAATAAACTTTAACAAGTATCACGCGTCATGCACGTGATATCCGTCCTATATGTAGACATGCTGAGTCACCCCACCGAATTAAATATTCGCAACCTGTTCGTAATCACTTCATAAACACACTACATATTCTCAATAAACAACTAGTATCAAGCGTCATGCATGTGATAGCGGTCCTATATAAACCATTCATGCATTTCATAGTTTCTCCTCATTTTTTTATTCTCTTTTTTTATTATGGGCTTTGATGTTTCTATATAATTCATTATCTTTTCCAATGTCTATAAATCAACGCAAGTATCATTTACATAAACTAAATCCATTGAATAAAAGATGTCCTCTAATGATTCTCAGTACCCTTACTAAGCGTTTTAAATCCGCCGATGAACCACTCCCAAACACCTGAGGTTGCAACTAAACTAGTTGCTTTATTCGCGCTCTCGATCAGGAATATAAAAAAAAGCGTAATATTCTGATGGATGAAATCAAGCGTTTAGACAAATAGAAAGAGGATAATGAAAAGGATGTTGTCATTTTTAACGAATCGCTAAAATAGTTGGCTCATATGATTTGGTTTTATATTTATTGAATGATTTTGCTCCTTGTAATTAACCCAATCAGAGTGTTTGGATAGATGATTTTTGTGAATTGGGAATGTGCCCCTATCTTTCAATTTGTATTTTTTCTGTTATGTTTTTGTGGTTGTATTGATTTGAAATTTTCCAAAAAATTATAATAAAGAAGAATTTCGCAGAGAACAAAAAAGATTGTTAAATTGAAATTGATAGTTGTATTAAGAATTAACTGTTGCAATCGTCTACATTGAATTTTGGAGCATAAACTGATTTTTAACGAACTAATTTTTACAATCGTCTACAGTTGAAGCAATTTAACCACAATCGTCTACAGTGAAATTCCTAAAATTCAATTAAAATTCATCTATAAAGCTTGTTCAATCTTTAACATTGATCGATTATGCATCTCGTTTCTTCCATTCCTTCAAGCTTGCTGGATAGATCTTGCTTTAAATGTTTACCAACTGAAGCAATTTAACAAACTTCAAGTGAACAATATAAACTATGGAGAGTTGTATGGTTTCTTTGAAGTAATATGATGAAATAGATAGTGAATGACTACCAAGAACCGATAACTCTCCTTATGTTGTCAAAGAAGAATGACGCCATTAAAGCCACACGTTGTGACCAATGCTTCCCTTGTAATTGATCGACTTGGTTAAAGAGGGTGAAAACTTCATTTTAAAAGTAATGTGGGTAAAGAGGGCAGCAGTAACTTGAGAGAGAATGTAGAGTTAAACCTAAGTCCATGTTTTTTAGGGTAGAAAGTTAAATTGGATTATATAGTGTATAAAAATTTCGCACGCGCTGCGCATTAATCTCTGTTTTGATGTGCACACAAATTGTACAAGCATACAAAGAAGGATTTAAGTGTGGTACAACTATATGATGCATGTGTCCTAACGAAAAAGTATTTAAGTGCACATCAATTCCCCATAAATGGTGGCATTTTTTTGAAGACCTACACATGCGCTTCACAATTATGATCGACGTTTAGATAACCACAAAATGTTTTGGCGGCAAAACTAACTAGCCAACTATGATTACTAGCCACGTCGTTTTGGTTAACTCCATGATGTCATATAAACTAAGCTAGCAAACGTCTATCATATCACACTTTTAAAGATCGCCATCGTCCTCATCAGCTTGTTTCAACAAATTTTGGGTGAAGGCTGAGAATACGTAACAAACTTTCTCAAATATACCGAAGTACGTAACATATAAATTTTATTATTTATGTACGTAATATACTTTCAAATTTGGAACAATGTACGTAATATGACCGGTAACTAACAAGTTACCAGGTCAAAAGTTTGAAAAATGACATAAATGGTCCCTGTGACTTGCGTTGACTTTCACAGGTCATCAATTGACTTTATTTTCGGTTAAAAAAGTTTCAGTAATAGTCCTTATGGTCATTGGCTTTTAGACTTTGTCCGTTTTTCTTACGCTTTGTCCGTTTTTCTTACGCTTTGTCTGTTTTTATCGGTTTTCATCCGTTTTTCTTACATTTTTCTTAATTTTTTGACCGTTTTTCTTACGCTTTGTCAGTTTTTATCCGTTTTTGTCCGTTGTTCTTACGTTTTGTCCGTTTTCCTTATGTTTTTATCAGTTTTTGTCCGTTTTTCTTATGTTTTTGTACTCTTTAAACATATTGAAAATTTTTTCCAAAAAAAAAAAAAATTTCCAAATTTTTCCCAAATTTGAAAAAAAATTCCAAAAAAAATTTTAAAAAATTAGAAATTTTTATTTTTTTTAAAAAATATTGAAAAATATTTTTCAAATTTTTATAAAAAATCTTCAAAAAATATTTTTTTAAAAAACATATTTTTTTAAATCTTAAAAAAATTGGAAATTTTTAAATTTTTAAAAAAATTTTGAAAAAGTTTTTTTTTTTCAAAATTTTCAATATGTCGGAATTGGAAATTTTTTCCCAAAATTTTTTATTGAAATTTTTTTTAAAGATTTAAAAAAAAAATATATTTGAAAAATAAATTTTTTTATTCAATTTTTTTGAAATTTTTTATTCAATTTTTTTTTTGAAATTTGAAATTTTTTTATTTTTTTTCGGAAATATTTTTTTTCCTATTTTTATTTCAAATTTTTTTTTTGAAATTTGAAATTTTTTTATTTTTTTTCGGAAATATTTTTTTTCCTATTTTTTTTTCAAAATTTGTTTGGAATTTTTTTTTTCAAATTTGCGAAAAAATTTCAATTTTTTTTTTTGGAAATTTTTTTTCTTTTTGGAAAATTTTTTCAATATGTTTAAATAGTACGAAAACGTAAGAAAAACTGACAAAACGTAAGAAAAACAGACAAAAACTGATAAAAACATAAGGGAAATGGACAGAACGTAAGAACAACGGACAAAACGGATGAAAACTGGCAAAAACGAAAGAAAACAGACAAAACGTAAGAAAAACGGACAAAAATTGAAGAAAAATGTAAGAAAAACGGACAAAAACGGGAAAAAAACGGACAAAATCTAAAAGCCAATGACCATAAAGACTATTTCTGAAACTTTTTTAACCGAAAATAAAGTCAATGGATGACCTGTGAAAGTCAACGCAAGCCACAGGGACCATTTATGTCATTTTTCAAACTTTTGACCTGGTAACTTGTTAGTTACCGGTCATATTACGTACATTGTTCCAAATTTGAAAGTATATTACGTACATAAATAATAAAATTTGTATGTTACGTACTTTGGTATATTTGAGAAAGTTTGTTACGTATTCTCAGCCTTCACCCACAAATTTTAAACGAAGTTTAGCCAATTTCTTCCTCATTTACCTCTTCTTCCAACAAAAACACCATCACAAACAATAATAAAAGAAATTAAGAGAACTCCATCACCCCACCATCATGCTCAATGGTGCCCTCATCATCCACACACACACTAAATGTTTGCCTATACACGGGGTCTCCAAGAAATTTGGGAGAAGTACAACAAAGGCAAAAATGTCATAAAATTGCTTTTGATTGAGTAGTGTCGGAAGTTGATCAAACGATCAAAACTAGAAACAATAATGATGAATGTTATACAAACATTGATCGAAGCAAGAGATAGCCGGGAAGATGCTATACAATATTTATATTGGATGTTTATTTTATGTCATAAATATTTGAATGGTTATGTGTCTTCAATATTTTCATGAAAGTTTTTCAATATTTGGTTGGTTAGAAGTTTCATATTGTATCGCAACAAAAGTGGATTTTGGCTTAGGCACATACTCTATTAAGGTAGTAAAAAAAAGGATTCGTTTCGCAATATTGTCGTAATACTTCGTAGTTCGTACAATGTTGGTATAGAAAAGGTATAATTTTGGTAATGTTATGTTAGTGTGCAAAGGCTATTATGGTAGTTGTGGTATTTGTCAGTCATTTATCATGTATTAAATATATTAAAGTATACAGAGTTGATATCAATGTAGAATCAAAATTATCTAAAGATCTAATAAACCAATCTTAGCCACTTATTTTCATCAAAATAAAAAAACCCCCATTTTTTTCATTTACGTTTGGAAAAATCACATGTGATTTTTATCACAAATCACATGTGATTTGTCCAGACGTAACTGAAAAAAAAATCGAAAAAATAGTTCGTCGAAGTATATAGAAGTGCCCATTTATAGAATGATAATTTACTTCTATTCGTGATGGTATGATTCGTTTTGCGTAATGATTAATGGTTGTGAGATATATATATATATATATATATATATATATATATATATATTTTTTTTTTTTTAAAAGTGAAAGTTTATTTATTTATTTATTTTTTGATAAAAAAATGAATGACTAGAATCGACTCATTAGATTTTTAGAGAATGTTAGATTTTATTGAACTTTTCTCAAAGTATACAATGATAAGAGTAATTTTGCCATTTAGAACAAAAGTGAGTTTTAGTAATTTGTCATAAAGTTAAACCAGGTTGTAAATAAGGGATCGTTTGGTTCACACTATATTTTGAAAAGAATTATAATATGTCAAAGTAATTGTAATTTAAAGAGTTGGAATTCTTTGTAATTGTAATTGATGTATTCAGTTACTGTGTTTGGTTGGATCTCAACGTAATATAATTCTAAATAGTTACAAAAAAAAACTTAATGATAATAATAATAATAATAATAATAATAATAATAATAATAATAATAATAATAACAAAAATATAAAATAAAAATAAATAATAATAACAATAATAATAATAAATTATTATGCTTAAATAAATAATAATAATAATAATAGTAAATAGTACTAATAAATAATAATGATAATAATAATAATAATAATATTTATTATTATTATTTTAATTATTATTTAATAATAATAATAATAATACTTATATTTATTAAAATATCATTATTTTAATATATATTATTATTATTATTATTATTATAAATTCTGAATTACAACGTAATTTAAAACTTTTTATCCAACTTTTTATGTAATATGAATTTTCTCCTTTGATGTAATGACTGAATTATAATTACAACGCAAACCAAGCAGCATACGTAATGTAATCTGAATTATAATTCTCTCCATTCTGTGAACCAAACAGCCTATATAATGTAATCAAATTACAATTATATCCGATTACGTCAGATTACAACGAACCAAATGCCCCGTAAGGGTCTGCTTGAGTCACACTTTTGCAGATATCCCAAGGACGAAGCTTGAAAGGATATAAAAGATAAAGACAATATACGTAACGTAATAAGTTGTGTAGTAACATATCAAATTCTTTAATTGAGGAGTATTGGTGAATGATTTTGGAGTTAGCTTGGGACCAATCGTTGTTGGTTGCCTCATCATATACGAGTATGAAATATATAGATGTAGCGAAAGTAAGGAAACTCGATCATCTGGCTTGCCGTCTCCATTTTAATATTTTATAGTAGTTATTGGCTTGTCCCAAAGACAGCTTAGTCGTTCAAAGGGAAACACGTTAACCATGTTGTATCGCATACTGGATGTCATGTCACAAAGTCTAGAATGGGAATCCTGATCATCTTCAAATGAAGGAATCAATGCACAAAAAAAAAAAAAAAAAAAAAAAAAAGAAGTGGGAAAGCTCCACGTCTTTGGTTATATCGTATTAGATTCCTTGAAACCATAGTGCTAGAATTAGAATGAGATTCCAACAAAAATAAATCATGTATAGTTTTTCGATCACTTTAGTTTATATAATACTGTACAAACGAATGGTAGAATATATTCGTTTCTTGTTGATGAAGGCGAATTATCTCCACTTGAAAGGGTTTAAAGCATGGAAGCTCAATCGATCTTCTTCATATATTCTTCTGTGTCTGTGCACACGCATAATCACTTGAACGACTACAATGGGATCACTTGTGTCTAAACACACACCAGCGCCTAAAGACGATAATTCACAAGTCATCCAGTTCCATTCAGCTGATGATTGGCAAAGTCATTTCAATGAGTCTAAACAATCCACTAAACTAATGGTGGTTGATTTTTCTGCATCTTGGTGTGGTCCATGCAGGATGCTAGAGCCTTTTATCAAATCTCTTGCTAACAAGTATCAAGATGTTGTCTTTGTCAAGATCGACGTTGATGAGTTACGGGTATGTATGTATTTTATTTGCGGTTATGTTGTTGGAGATCCATCTTTACGAAACATGTTTAGGTGTATAATGCATAAGCGAGTTCGAGAGACTTGTATTAAACGAGTAAAACTAAAACCGCGCGTTGCGGCGGCTTTCTAATCCTAAATTTCGCATCAAACACAAACATCTTAAAACTTACATTTTGCAGCAGCTTCCTAAAACATACTATCTCTGTCCAAAATTAAATGTCAACTTTCAAATTGCACACAGCTTAAGAATAGTGAGACCATCACATTAATCAAACTTTTTTTTAAGGTCTTTACGCTATGTGAAACCATATATTAGAAAACCTTTGGCTAAACTAATACTCCGTATAAATAAGTTGCGTTATAGGTTAATAGACCAGCTAATTAAAAAAGATGGAACCTGTTGATTGAGGGATTCTAACCCTGTACCTGCACGGTAGTTTCTAACTTTCTAACCATCACAACCAAATTTCCATTCTGTTTAAGTTTTCAACTTGTTATTGTTTCTTTGTTGAGAAGATTGTTACTTGTATGTTTCAAAAATTGAAACAAATCAAAGTATTCCAAAGTTGTTGGATTAAATTAAACTTTTTATGCGTATCAGCTTTTTTATGTTATTTTTATAAGCAAGTGCTTGTATAAAACAAAACCATAAGCAAATCAAAACACTAGTTTCTGCTTTTCGTCTTGTTGCCAGTTTTGTAGCTAAGCATATATAAGGCAGCCCTATATTCCATTACAAGTTATAAATTTCATTTTACCAAACAAAATATATTTGCAACTCAAGTTTAACCGATTCAATGTTAAAATGTTTACGAAATAGAACAAATTGACAAAAGATGTGTAGTCCATGAATTTAACCTAATTGACATACTCATTTATATTGTTATCCAACATATTGATCCGTAAATATTATGACTTATGCTATAACTGGTGTGACAATTGTAGGATGTGGCACAACAATTTGGTATAGAGGCAATGCCGACACTTGTATTTCTAAAACAAGGAAAAGAGGTGGAAAGGATTGTTGGTGCCGACAAGGATGAGCTAGAGAAGAAGATCCTTAAGCACAAAGCTGCACACGAAAGCTCTTAAATTTACTGCGTACACTTGTATTATAGTACTATACGTTGTTCAACAAATAACATGTGAGATGGGGTTTCATATATATATGAAACTGGAATCATTGTGTGTTTGTATTGTATAATGATATGAATTAAACTACAATCTTAGTGTGTATCTTCCTGTTTTCTTATCTTACTAGTATATATTTATGCTCATTAGCTAGCTTCATTATCACATTTGGCAATTGTGTATTCAAAGGAGTGTTTCACTGGAATCAAAGCTTCTGAGACTGGAGGAAATTTGGAAGAAAATTTAGAATGATGCAATTTTACAATTACGTTATTGAGCATTTTCAGAAGAAACAGAACCTCGCTCAAATTGGTTATTGATTAATCATTGCAATATCACGAAATTAATTAGGTCCAGTTTGGTGATAATTGGTATTATTCCTCTTGAATTCAATTGATACACTTGAAAACCTTTGAACTAATAACGGGATTGGCCCTATAGAATGGATCACTAAAGATAAGTGGGCTAATATGTCCGTTAATATTTTTAGCATTAATTAATTTATATGAAAGTTTAATCCTTTGAATCACTTAGCTAGCTAGCTTTGCACAAATGATAATTAAAGAATCTTAGATGTGAATAACGGATTTATAGTTGTGATTCATTAAATAACTTATATTAGAAATGATTAAATAGAAAATACAAAAACAAAATCTTAAGTGCTAAACAATAATACTAAAGGGCCTAAACTAATACGGGCCAGGCCAATAGGCCTTGGCTAACATCCTCCTTCAAACTTACAATGGCGCGGCGGTGAACATTCGGAGTTTGTCATACACAAAATAAACTAAAACGGAAAACTAAACATGCAACTTCGGAGTGTCCTATAACTCACCAGTGCTAGACGGAGTCTCAATCTGATACAATCGAAACTAAAGAGTACCAACACCGCGAAATCAGTCAAGTCTGAAATAGGCGGACCAAAGTCGGCACAAAACCAAACCCATACGCAAAATCAGAGCATAGCAACACAAGTACGGAGATGAACGGGAGTCGCACAAGCAGACAGAGCAGATTCAGACAGCCAGATGCAGATTTAGACAAGCAGATGTAGAGCAGATTCATACATGTGTAGAAACATAACACGACCAGATGAAACCACGCAGATGTAGAGCGAGATGTAACCAAATGCAGAATCGGGGGCAAAATTAGAGCGAAACCAGATGTAGAACCACGTGTGAAACCAAAACAATAACTACTCAAGACTTAGTCGTATTAGTTAAGATTATTGCATCACATCACCATCACCATCGCCATCACCAATAAATCCATTATAACCCAAACAAACATAACTGTGATTACCACATACCAATGCTGATACCAATACTAATATAAACGTCAAATATCAGGTACTTGAACCAAACAATAACTTTAGACATTCATTTTTTTAGTGGGTTCCCAACCCAAACATGAGGGCGAACTGTGAGGAAAAATCTACGAGAGTCAATGAGAATGAGAGAGTAGGGCACGTAGGATCTAGGGGACAATACAATGGCAAGCAACTAGGATCAAACTACACCGGTGGGAAACGAACCTCGACAATATCGTTCATGTTTTTCAACTTTCCGGACGAGTGGGGAATGGGTAGACTTTGGATGATCTTTAAGAAGTATGGGACAGTTTTCGACATGTTTATGGCACAAAAACGACTTCGAAATGGGCAGAGATATGGGTTTGTCCGGTACAAATTCGTTAGGGATGCAGAGGGGCTGTTGCGACAATTACAGCAAATCAAGATAGGGGAGCAATGGTTGAGGGTTTATGTGGCATACGATAGAAAGTATAAGGGTGGCGTTGGTCCAAGGGAGGATAGGGAAAGAAAAGAAAACAGAAGCAATTACGTGAATAATGGGGAAAGGTACAGTAGAGGTGGTAATGGTTTTAATATGGATAACCGGAGATTTGCGGATGTGGTAAACGGGGGGATCAATAGAACCGAGGTAAACAATAGCGAAAAGGTGCCGAGTGGGATGGGTGTTCAGATGTAACAAGGAGGGGCTCACAGTGAATAGGGAAGGGATGGGTTCGGAGAGAACAATTGTGGTGGAAGATAAGGATGTTAACAACGATTTGTTGGGCAGAAGTGTGGTGGGTGAAGTGAGGGCCACGTGCTTTCTTCCGAAGCTTCCGGTTCTTTGTGAAGAGCAAGGGCTTGATGGGATCGAAGTAAAGCTATTAGGGGGCTAGAAGTCTTGGTGATAATGGATAACGAAAACACAGCGGCTAACGTGTTGAATGACAAAGATCATGGATTGAGGAGATGGTTACATAAGCTTAGAAAGGGAGACAATATAATTAGAACTTCAGGGAGGATCACATGGATCAATATACTTGGGATTCCTATCACGTGTTGGGGAGAGGACATGTTCAAAAAGATCGCGGCTTTGCATGGGACGATCCTGGGAACGTATAACTGTCGGTTAGAAGGAAATCGAAACTTGGTCTACGGAAGGGTCCGAATACACACTATAAACAAAGGATTAATTAATGAACAACTTAACGTGAAAGTGAAGGGGAAAACCACAAAGTCTGTGTAGTGGAAGAAGTCCGCGATATCGTCAATATAGAAATTCAGGAGGTGGGTAAAGAAGGGAGGCATGCCGAAAATATAGAAGATCATGTGGAGGATAACGGTATGCAGGTTGATAACGAGGTAGGTGATGAGGAGGGGGAATCAAATAGCGAGGGGGTGAATCTAGTGAAGACGAAGAAGATGAACGCAACAAGGTCATTCATGGAAGAGATGGAGGGGAAGTAGCAGATTCCGGTGAGCGGAATGGTGGGGAAGATGAAGGGTCTAGGTTCTCGGGGGAAACAAAAGTTGAAGACACATTCGACGGAGAATATGGGAATTCCAACGATGGGGAGTGTAGGGAAAATAAAGGGTCGCATGGGGAATATGCTGTAATGAGAAAAAATAATGTTAATAGCAAAAGCTTTAATGAGGAAGGGGACAAAAGTAAAGAACACATTAATGAGGATGTAGACAAAATCATAGAACCATGCAATGAGAAAATATCTAAGGAATGTGAGATACATGGTAACACACGTGGGATTTTAGATACTAATATTAGTGCCTTAGTGGTGTTGGATGCGGGCCTGTAATGGACTCAAAAAAGATATAGACAAATGGGTTGGATAACAAAATGGATGGTGGTACAAAGGAGCGCAGTACACCGAGCCCAAGTCACGGTTATAATGGTCAAAGATATAAGGGGACGTGTAAAAATTTTGTGTTAAATAATAATAACTAGTGTGGAAACCCGCGCGTTGCAGCGGGATTGGTTTTGTAGCCGTGAATTTAGATAGGGACTATTTTTGCCAAATTGCTATAAAGGACTTACTTTGCAGCGACACTGAAACCTTAGGGACTATTTTTGTCAACTTGGACTTACTTTGCAACGACACCTAAACCTCAGGGACTATTTTTGCCAACTTACGAAAGTTGGCATTAAATGTGTTCACACTGTTTGAGACACTTGGCGTGTGGAGAACGATTCCCCGCCTTTTAGTTAATATATATAATAACACACAACAAAATACTCAGGTGGGGAACAAAACACAAGAAAAGAAAAATTCAGAACTGGTACAAGATAGTCCGGTGAGTAGAAGAGATAAAAGAGTAATTTCTCCCTCTAGTTCGATGGGCAGTGGAGAGGTTAGGTTGAGGAAAAAGAGGAAGGCTAGTGGCGATGGGATGTTCGATTAAAATGAAGACGAGATGATCTTTAATAAAGGGAAAATGATCGGGGAGAAATGCGAGAGTAAAACGAAAATTGGAAGGAGGAGTATCAAGAAAGCCATGGAGGTTGCAAGGAAAACCGGGGTGCAAGGGCTAGGGGAAAATAAAAAAGGGGTGTCCGATGCATATAAAGAGTATTATGATGAAGGAGTAAGAGATAACAATGGGATTTTCCATTTTGGGAGTGGCAAGGAGGACGAAGTTGAGAGTGTTAGATGTAACATGAACATGGAACAAGTCAAGGAAATCGAGAAATTAATTGGGGTATCATGGGTTCGAGCCGATGAAGAAGATAAGGAAAAAGAAATTAGTCGTGAGGGGCATAAGGTGGACAGGTCAGCTGTTCAACAACCGCTTTAGTTTTGAGGTATGGTGTTGTAATCGTTTTTTAAGGATGAACGTCCGGATGTTATCGGGCTTCAAGAAACGAAGTGTGGGTTAGTGGATGATATATGGGTTGAGGACATATGGGGTGGGCAAGGTTTCGGCTATTCTCAATTGCCTACTAATGGGAACTCAGGGGGTATAATTCTGATTTGGGATACGAGAGTATTTGTTTGTAAAGAGGCAGTTGGGGATGAGAGATTTATCGCGGTAAAAGGGACATGGAAGGGGAAAAATGAAGAGGTTTTTCTGGTATGTATTTATGGGCCACATGTGAGTAAACAGAAATCTTCGTTATGGGATAGAATAGCAGGTTTGATGATTAGATGGCAAGGGGTGTGGTGTATCTTTGGAGACTTAAATGTGGTTAGGAGAAACGAGGATAGACTAAACTCCCAGGTAAACATTAAGGAAATGACGGAGTTTAATGAATTCATTAATAATACGAAGCTAGTCGAGATTCCAATGGGCGGAAGGAAATTTACCAGGGTAAGCGATGATGGAATGAAGTTTAGTAAATTAGACCGATTCTTGTTGAATGAGAAATTTAATGATTTATGGGGTAATCTATCGGTCGTTGCATTGGATAGGAAGTTATCAGACCATTGTCCAATCGTGATAAAAGATATCGAGTTGAACTTTGGTCCAAAGCCATTTAGGGTTTTCAATATTTGGATGGAAGAACCGGATTTCTTTCGAGTAGTGGAGGAAGCATGGAGGAAAGAGGTAAGGAGCACGCGACCGGATTGTATTTTTCGGGATAGACTAAAAAATGTCAAGGCAAGTCTTAGGGCTTAGGCTAACTACGCAATAGTATAAGAAAAGTAAAGAATAGTTTTTGGTCCAAGAAAATATTTTGCATGTTCCTCACCCCAAATTTTTGTAAACAAGTAATAGGAGTAAAGTGGGGCTACAAACTCACCTCAGTAAGTAGTCTGATAGTACAAGTTAAAGGATAGTGTGTGACCACTCCGACACGCGACCTAGATTAGTATGGTAAGCTTTAGTATACGACTCGAGTTTAGAAAAAATTAAGTGAAATTTAAATAGTTTATAAGTTTTCAAGTATTTGTATGTTTGTTGCTTGTGTATTGGTAAAGTATGTTCAAAAAGAATATTTTACGTGTGTAAGTTGGCAATCGTTTGCAAGTAACGGCTCTTGTGAAAGTTTTCAAGCAAAATAATAAGTGTCGGTAAAATCCGTATACGACAGACGTCGTCAGAAAAATACAAGGTATACATATATAAGTATGTATTATATATTTATTTATAGGGAATGAATCTAGTGAGAAGAGATATTGAAATAAGAAGAATGAGAAGAAATACTAACCACATATTTTAAATAAAGGGAGAGAAATAATAGGGATATGCATCTATTTTTGTAGATGCATCTCAAATTTGTGGTTGTAATTTCTTCTCATCATTCTCATCTTAATTATATTTCTTATTTGATCCTTACTCTTTATATATATATAAAGTGTAAGTGAAGATTATTTAAGTGTTTGTATATTTATATAAGTAATTATATTTACATAAACATATATGAGTGAGGTTATTTTACAAACCAAATAATCCTCACATACCAAGGGACGCATCTCAACCATTGATTCAAATTTAATCAATGGCTGAGATTAAAATACACTATAGACTAAAATAAACGCGGAGGGATATAATCGTTAAATTACAACAAAAACAAAACCCCGCTCTAACCCACATTTCTCACATTCATTGTATCTACCAAACACACAGTAAAAACACACACTACTCAAAGTTTTACACCGATCAAAAAATACACCGGAAAATCCTCAAAAACTATCAATCTCGCCGGAGAAGATGGAATATACTGACAATGACACTATTACACTATAAGAAATGACAAAAAAAGCAACTACGAGCAAAAAAAAGCATAAAAAACCGGTCAAAAACCGGCCAAACAACCGGTTCAGGTATAATCGTAGACTCTAAACAACTATTTCAATATCTACAACTGTTATCTATGATTATATGATGATTTGAACTGTTTATAGAGATTATGATGAAGATAGTAAAATTTTACACTGTGTAATGCATATTTGTGAAGAAATGTGCAACTAAAAGTTAGGTTTTAACAGTTTATAGAGTTTTTGTTATGATTAGGAGTTAGGTTTTAACAGTTTAGAAGCTAGGTTTGCGAGATTAGAAGTAGTTATCGAAGCCGCATAAGACGCCTTCGACTTTGATGAATGCATAAGGCTTCACCAAAAGCATTCGCTGCAGCTAAGTAAAAGGATTAGCCTCAGAAGATGCCTTTGGCTTCGCCAAAGGCATATTATGCGGCTAAACCTTTGGCTCAGCCGCGGAAGATGCCTTTGGCTTTGGCTGCAGCTAAGTAAAAGGATTCGCTGCAACTAAGTAAAAGGATTAGCCGCAGAAGATGCCTTTGGTGAAGCCAAAGGCATCTTATGCGGCTAAACCTTTGGCTCAGCCGCGGAAGATGCCTTTGGCTTCGCCAAAGGCATCTTCTGCGGCTAAGCCTTTTGCTTAGCCGCATAAGCTGCTTTTGCATTTGACAAAGGAATAGGCTGTGGCTGATGAACAAAATGGTTTGAGCGAATATATGATAACTTAAAATAAGCTTTTAAATCTATTTTTTATTCTATATTACATATGATATAATAAACATTTGCTTTTAAAATAGGCTTTTAAATATATGATAACTTAAAAATTTCCTTAGAAACTAAGGATTTGGCTTAGATACAGGCATAGCCTTCGGCAAAAACTTTCAATCAGTAAACTTTTGCTTAGCCACAGGCATAGCCTTCAGCATTTCCGAACACAATGCCTGTTTGTAACATATTTTGTAGCTACCAAATTTTTTATGTTACATATCACATATGATATAATAAAGATGTATTGAACTTTGCCAATTGTCTAGGGTGCAGATAAGCAACAGAAGAAGCCTTTGGCTTCGCCAAAGGCATAGGCTCCAGCTAAGCAAAGGCTTAACCGGATAAAATGCATTTTCCTTCAACTTAGATGCAGAAAATGCCTTGAACAAAAGAAATCATAAAATAAAATAGGCTTTCAAATCTGTTTTTATTCTATATCACATATGATATACTAAAGGATTTGGGTTATCTACAACCACAGCCTTAGGGAAAAACTTTGATAGAATAAACATTTCGCTTAGCCACAAGCATAGCCTTCAGCAAAGGCTTAGCTATGCCTGTGGCTAAGACTTTGACAAAAATGAACAAATATTCAGTAGCTAAAAAAAATTTATGTTACATATCAAAGATGATATTATAAAGAATTTTGGTAATATACAGGCATAGCCTCTACCTTTGCAAAAAAGATATGCATGCACCTAATCCTTTGAGTAAACTGTCAGGATATTAAATAATTGTTGATTGTTGATGATGTAGGTGATAAAGAAAATGACGATGGAGATTATGATGTAGGGCATATAATATCCAAATTGCCGCTCTTAAAAATAACCGGTGAATTGAAAAGCCATATCATGTTATTAATGAAACATGTTATGTACTGAGAATATTTAAATTACTAAATCACATATGATATAATATAATTTTTTTTTGCAGAAAAACCAAAAACAGTTGCTCAAAGGTTAAATGAAATACAGAAAAACGCAAAGAAGAAAAGAGCAGAGCAAGAAAAGCAAAAGAAGCTTGAAGCGGAAAAGTAACAAACTAAAAAACAAGACGAAACAGATACTTCAGCAAAGAAAAAAATGAAACGTCTAAAGAAAAGAAAAGCATCAGAAATGCAAAGTACTCCAAAAAGATTTACAAGAGGTGATGCTAGAGAAATTGAAGAGGAAAAAGCTGTTGAAAAAAGTGATAACGAGGATGCTGAGACAGTAGAAGAAACTGAAGAGGAACTTGATGAAGAGAATGATCAGCAATTGGTAGTAAAAGAAACCAAAAAGAGAAAGAAGGAAATTGTTGATGAGAAGGAGGTTGTAGATAAGGAGGATAAAAAGAAGCTTCAACTGGTTAAGGTGAAAAAGGAGAAAACAAAAACAAAACATTACCCAACGTGTACAACAAGGTCATCCCCAAAACCTCTCTATGAAGCGATGATCGGTTTATCAAACAAGAGGAAGAAATGCTTGAAAGAGACGGGATTTGAGAGGTTCATCAACTTTCCAATAGTTGAACTTCTAGCTGCATTGGCGTACCACGTAATCGATAAATTCCATCCACCTAGCATGGAATTGAGATTACAAAAAGGTTCAATAAAGGTAACAAGGCAAAAAATCAATGATATGCTAGGTGTGCCGATGGGGAAAACAAAGCTGGAAAATATTGAGGAAAGATTTGATGATGACGAATTCGTTAAAGAATGGGAAGAACGGTATGCTCATCTTGGAAGAATTACACCACCTGCCATAGCCTTCGAGATATCCAGCACAACAGAAGCTGATTTCATGTTCAAGATGAATTTCTTAACGCTGTTTGCAAGCACCATGGGGACTCTGGAGAGTGCAGGAAAAGTACCCACAATAATTCTCAGGCATGTAAAAGAAAATGACGATATTTCTGATATTGATTTGTGCAGTTACATAATGGATTGCTTGCAGACCAGTAAGCTAAAATGGGACAAAGTCAAGTCGGGGACCAACTACTATTATGGCCCTCTGACATTCTTATGTGTAAGTTATTTTACATTTTATATAAACTTATCAATTAAGATTCACTCGTATAAAAAATTATCTAACAAAATTTTAATTGTATTTTTGTGTATAAAAAAGCTGCTATACTTGGACACAACAAACTACCCGAGCTTCCAAGTTATGCATCACCGCCCAGCCCTCAAAAGTTGGAACCCTCCAACAATGAGGAAAAGGATAAACATGGAAATCAAAGAGAGTTGCTTGGGGATGCTAGAGCATCATGAAGAATTTGATCCTGAAGAGGAGCAAACTGGTCTTCATTTGTACAAGGGAGTAGACATATACTACGAACCGTTGCCTCCTAGAAATCCAATGGAAAGAGAGGTAATTTTATTGAGTTCATTTATAAAAATGTTGTAATAAAAAAGTATGTTATGATATATTTTACTTGTTATAAAAAGGCATGTTTAAAAGAGTTAACAGAAGAAAACAAAACCTTAAGCTTAGGCGCAAGCATAGCCTTCGGCTAAAGCCGAAAGCTATGCCTGCACGTAAGCCTTCAGGCATAGCCTTCGGCTAAAGCCGAAGGCTATGCTTGCTCCTAAGCCTTCAGCAGGCTAACATTCAGCTGTGCTTGAAAAAATATCATATATGATATTACATAAAATGTGAACTTGTTTGAAAAATCAAATATAATATTTTTGAAAATCATATATGATATTTTACATGTTTTTGTAAAATAAAAAATATCACATATGATTTTGCATATACATTAAAAACTAACCTGAAATACTTCCTTTACAGGAGTTTTATGAAAAGATTGATGAGAAATTTGAAATATTTCAAAAGAAAAGATAGAGTTGGTTGAGACGATAAGAGAGGGATTGCAGAAGTTCAGGGGAGACAAGGTGATGTTGAACTTATGCAAGAAATACAAGATATTGTTCAACAAGAAAGATTTTGATTTAGAAAGTAGTTCGATGGAAGAGGATGATGATAGTTGATGAGTGTCTAAATACTCATGATTTTTGTACTATCTAGACTGCAAAAACATCTGAAAACACTCAGAAATGCATCAAAATGATGAAAATATCACAAATCAGTGTTTTATGTGTTTTAAATGCAAAAATATCAAAATCAGATGAAAAACATATCAAGTTTGCAAAATTGGCAGTTTTAGTCCCCCAAGTTTCACAATTGTCAAAAACAGTCCCTGGTAAATCAAAATAAAGAAAAATGTCATTTAAGGTCCATGGGATTCAAAAGTTGTTAAAACAAACCCTTCAAAGTTTAAAATTTGCAAAATTACAACTTTGGTCCCTCAAGTTTGAAAAATGTCATAAACAGTCCTTGGATATTTAAAAATGGGAAATAATCAAAATTGGTCCTTGTACTATTCATATATGGCAAATTTGGTCCTTGTAATAACTTTGGAAGATTGGCAATTTCAGTCCTCAAGATTGGTCGAATTACATGAATGGTCCTTGTGTTGCTTAACTTATACCAAACGGACCCTTGTTATTACTATTCCAAACCAAACCCAATATAAGCCCAACAACCCGTTTACCCGGTCCAATATCCAAACCCAAGTCCATACCCGGTCAACCCCCCAAAACGTTTAATATTAAAACCATCCCCCCTTCCCTCCTTTTTCTTCTCCTTCACCCACCATATCTGCAAACCCAGACACTCACCATTCCCCCAGCTCATACTTCACCCCTCCATGTCCCCTCCTCCTCAACACAAAACAAAAAGCATTAAATGTTTCCCCCTTGCACTCAAACACCCACCAGCTGTTAAAACAAATTTCCCGCCAAAAAGCCATCAATGGCTATAAACCAATCAACTCATCCAATGGCTCAGAATTAAGTGGGATTCGCTCAGAGACAAGGGGAAGACATTTTTGGTTATATAAATAGAAGAAAAAGGAGCTGAGAAAGAGTAGTAGTTAATTTTAGAGTAGAGTAGTTTGTCGTTTTAAGTGTAATTTCAATTTTCAGTGTAATTTTAATCTTTCTAGTATTAAACTAAGTTAACTCAGTGTATTTCAACTCTATTTCAATAATAAATTCCAGTGTTTTAGTACACTTTCAGTTTATGCAGTTTTACTTTTGAAAATCTCAATTTACTATTGTAATGTCAAAAGATGTTGGTTACTGGTTCTATAAGCTTATTTTAGTCACTTATAAGCTTCTATAAGCTCTTTAAGTCATTAAACTTGTTTTCATTCAGTTTTACTAAAAATGTCAAAAATCACTAAATAAATAGTCAAAAATAAAAAATCAGAAGAAAAGAAGATTGAAGAAATGAATATGGTTGATTTTGGATTGCAAGGGTTTAGTACTTCTTGGGAAGCCATAGGTTGAGGCCTTGTACCTCAGTTCTCTGTTTTGTACTTGGACATCATTTGTAAGCATTTTCTCAAAAATTGCATTTCATGGTTTATCTGTTTTAAATAAGTTAATTTTGGTTTAATTCTGTCTAATAATAGTTAGTATAAGTTAATTACTTGTTTCCTTGGTCTGAAAACATGTCTTAGTGTTTAAACTTTCAAAACAGTCTAGTATAGGACTGTTTGGATTTGCTGAGTTAAGTCTGTGATAGAGGCTTGTTGAGTTGTTATTTGTTGTTATTCTAAGTCACATTAGGACCTATTGGCTCAGTCAAACCATAAAACACAGTCCTAATTTTATATAAAGTCAAAATAGTTTATAATCTTAAATTGCAGTTCACTGTTTAAACTTTGGATTACAAATCTCATCATAGTAGTTGATAACCTGTTAATATAGCTTAATCTCATTTTATTACAACTTATTATAACATATTAAGTCCATAGAATCAGTTACAAGTTCATAAAAGTCAAAGTTTAAGTGTAATTAAAAAGTCAAAATTTTACTAAAAGCAGTTTTTGAATAAACTTTGGAATTTTATTGTGTGTTTAATAATAAGATTTAGCTCATAAGCTTCTAGGATATTAAAATATAGCTGCTAAACTAAATTAGAAAAATACTAGTTCAATCTTAATCAGCTTATAAAGTGCTTATTTCTTAGCTTGTTTTAGACCTTTGTCTGAGAATCTCCCCTGTGCACAGTTAAGCTATCTAGTTTCACAAGCTCACACAGAGCTCATCACAGAGATTTAGCTTGTGCAATTTAGTTTTTTGAGTAGCCCACCTAGCTGTGTCTCTATACCAGTGCTTATTTTTTATTTTGCAGCTTATTTGATAAGCCTGCCATTAGCTTTTAATCTTGTCCATTTTTGTTTAATGTATTAAACCAGTCAGTGTTCATCAGTATTTCAAAAGCTTTTCACAAGCTCATTAGTGTAATCCAATCTTTGCAAATTAGCTTTTTAGAGAGCTCAGTTGGTCAACTAGTTAGTTCAATTGCTTATTTTCATTTTGTAGCTTAATTCAGTGCTTAAAAATAAGTTAGAAGGTGCCTAGTGATTCAAAAAGTGACCTGTGCAAATCAGTGTTAACTTGTGTTTTATTTAGTGCTTATTTAGTGCTTATTTAAGTCAATTTGCTTATTCAGTCGTTAAATTAGCTTATTTAAAGTTTCTTAGCTTATCTCAGTTAACCCTTTGCTTATTTTCTAAGCTTATTACCCATTTTAGCTAAAAACTTGTGATTATTCCATCTTTTTGTTAACTGTTGAGATTTTCAGCTTATTCAGTGCTTATTAAAGGTTTTTGTAAAAAGTTGTAATTATAAAAAGTGCTTATTTAAGTGTGTTTAGCAAGTTTGTAAAAGAAAAATCGAAAAAAAAAATGTTTAGCAAAAAGGTGGGGAGGCAGGCTCGAACCTGAGACCTCCCACCTTAGGATAGTGATAGTGTGTACCTGTAACCATTGCGCCCTTGGGTCTTTATTGGTTTTAGTTTGCACAATCTATTACTTAAGCCAACTTTGTCCATTTAGCTTATTCGACTAATTTAGCTTATTTCTAGCTTATTCAAACTAGTTTTTGCAACTTTTGTATTTTTCATAGATTTGTATTAGTATTAAGTATTTTACAAAAAAGTTTCAGATTTTTCTTATTAGTTTTAGTATTTTTAAACATTTAATTAGTGTAAAACCGTATTTAATTCATAATAAAAAATATAAAAGTCAAAAAAATATAATTCTTTTTTCTAAAATTTTCTTTTGTCATTTAGTACGTAAGAAAATTGTTTTTACATTCGTAGGCCTTTTATTTCACAAATTTTACATTTTTGTTTGCGCACTCGCGTAATTTTTAGAAATAACGCTCGTTTTCACTTTAAGCCACGTTTTTAGGTAATTTAAGTTTACGTTTTAATTAAAATAGTTTATTTAAGTTATTTTGTTTTATAAATCAGGAAAAACATCATTGTAAAAATAGTGATAGCGTTTATTTAATATATTTTAACTTTTTAATTTTCTTAATTTGCATTTAAGTCGCTGTAATTTATAAACTTTTTCTTTAGGTATAATTATCCATCAAAATCTTTACTGATCACTATCCTTAGTGATCATTCTATCGTCTGGAAAGTTTTTAAAACACCATTGAGTCTCCGTTGGACTTAACGACCCGGGAATCCACTATATTCTCCAGATCTTCATTGCATTTGGTTCCAGGCTGTTTTAAGTTTGTTACGGTTGGCCATTTACAAGTGGTCAGCTTGTGTGATTAAACTTGACGGTTTGGACCCAATCAAATTTTGGCGCCGCTGCCGGGGAGGCTTTAGCGTGTTCTAAACCTTTTTCAGACCCGTACTTGCACATATACCACCTTTTGTAAACAGTTTTCTTTTGTAAAGTTATCAATAATCCAAAAAGTTCATTAACACTTTTCCTAAAGTGTTAACAACACCAAAAATATTTTCATTCTTTGTTTTTATAGCATGTTTTTCAAAAATCCAAAAATATCCATCCTTTATCCTCTAATCTGTTTAATTCTCCATTCCTTATCCTCTATAACCGTTTAATTCTTCATCTCTTATCCCTCTTATCCGTTTAATTCTTTATGTCATGGTTGTCGACATGTTCCTGGTGTGGAGGTCTATTTAACGGTGGAAATTGTCGGCGATGTACCAATGTGAGTTTCGGAGACAAATTTGTCGGTAATCCCGATCCCATTTCTAATAATGAAACACCCGATTTTTCCTACCTACCTCCACAGCCCCAATACGAATCCTACTCATGCGAGTTTTGTGGGAATGATTCTCATTACGGGTTTGATTGTCCACCACGGGTCCCGCTTGTCTATGAGCCAGAACCATGTTACAATCAGAACTTCCAATTATCTCTGTTGTGAGAATTGCGGGGGTCCTCATGCGACTTTTGAATGTCAACCGATGAATCAAAATTTTCACAATTCCAATTCTCCCGGTTTTGACAATTTCCAACCCCCACAGTATTCCATCATTCATCAATATCATCATGATAAAACTATTGGAGAATTACTAGCTGAAGAACGAACGGCTAATCCTAGTACTCAGACTTCCGAGCCTTCACAGCATATCAATGATTACGAGGAGTGTAATCTTCCACAAAGTTCTGAAGAAATACGCATTCGAAAGAAACTACAAATGAAAAGAATGGTATGTAAGCTTCAGCAGATGAATATAAGAATCCGATATGATGACGATGATGATGAGGATACTATTCAAATGAGGGAATATTATGAGGACGACGAGGAGAGTGTTATTCTTTTGAAAAATATCATTTCTCAACTCCCTCAGTCTATTGCTATCACACCTATCTTACCTATTATTGCTTCCAAACACTCTCTCATAATGGAGGATGATCATCTCAGCACTATTTCGGAAACGGAATCATCAAGTGTTGAGGATCTTGTCCCAATCCCAAGTGAGTCTGAGGATATATCCGATAGTGATTGTGATTTGCCTTTTTGTGATTCTCTTGACATTTCTGAGGTTACTTCTGGGATTTTCTCAAATCCTCTTTTTGAATTTAATAATGACTACACTTTTGGGAAAGTAAATCCTCTTTTCGATGAAATGTCTGAGGCCGATACAGAGACCATCACGGAAGTGGTGGAAATTGCTAGCTCTCAGAGCACACCACTTGTCCCACCTCTGTATTCTAACTTATCTCTTCCATCATGTGATGACGATTCTATCCTCACTGATGAGATTCATGATCCAAAAATCATGAATTCCCCTTCTGATAATGAGGAGTTAGTCATGATTTTTATCATGATTTTCTTTCTTTTCTTCACATATGGTGTGACTTCTCATTCCCTTTTCTCCTTCGGGAATGAGGACACTATTTTTGATCCCGGCATTTTCATTTATCATTTTTGAGCCGGTTCTATGTATATCTCATCGGTGTGGAACTTTCACGTGCTTCAAATGTTTGTCCAAACATCTTGAATGAAAGTCCGATGGAGATTGTCTCTTCCACTTACTTCCCCATGAACAAATTAATTCGGGGTCGAGTCAAGCTAGCGACTCGGTAATCAAAAACAGTAGTTAAGCATGGGTTTTCACCCGTGTGTACCACCCTAGTGTGGGGGAGTTGCCCCACGCTGTTGTATATAAAATCTTTTCTAAAAAAAAAAAAAAAACTTTCTAAATAATGGCCGTAGTATTTCTCTTTTACGTTCTATGTTTCGGCATAACCGCCGGTACTTTGAATATTGAGGGCAATATTCATTTCTAAGTGTGGGGGGGAATTCTCACGAATTTTATCATGAAATTATCCACCCAATTCCCCCGTTTTTGGCCAATTTTTTTTTTTTTTTTTTTTTTTTGGAGTAAGTGTTTTTCACTTACTCAGCAAATGGTAATCAGTCCACCATGTCTAACCCACATAAGGATTGGCTAATCCAGGAGCAAACGGCTCTTGGTAAAGATATATCAAATCCGTTTACGGCTTGCAATTTGCCCAAAATTGTATGGTATTCAGCTCACCATATCTTTAATTAGTGAAGAGTTGGCTAGCCCGCAAGTTTATGGCTTGTGGTAAAGGCAGTGGAAAAACCATAATTGGTATTCAGCTCACCAAAGATAATATTGATAATTTATCTAAGAGTTGGCTAGTCCAGAGCAAACGGCTTCTGGTAAAGACAAATCAAATCCGTTTACAGCTTATGATTTGCTCAAAATCATTTGGTTATCGTTGTACCAAGGTTCTTACTTGAACCGAAACAATTGGCTACTCCAGAAGTAATGGCTTTTGGTAAAGAGTTTTTAAAATCCATTAAAGTTCTAAAACATTGCTAGGGACTAGCAATATCTTAGTGTGGGGGATTGATGAGTGTCTAAATACTCATGATTTTTGTACTATCTAGACTGCAAAAACATCTGAAAACACTCAGAAATGCATCAAAATGATGAAAATATCACAAATCAGTGTTTTATGTGTTTTAAATGCAAAAATATCAAAATCAGATGAAAAACATATCAAGTTTGCAAAATTGGCAGTTTTAGTCCCCCAAGTTTCACAAGTTGTCAAAAACAGTCCCTGGTAAATCAAAATAAAGAAAAATGTCATTTAAGGTCCATGGGATTCAAAAGTTGTTAAAACAAACCCTTCAAAGTTTAAAATTTGCAAAATTACAACTTTGGTCCCTCAAGTTTGAAAAATGTCATAAACAGTCCTTGGATATTTAAAAATGGGAAATAATCAAAATTGGTCCTTGTACTATTCATATATGGAAAATTTGGTCCTTGTAATAACTTTGGAAGATTGGCAATTTCAGTCCTCAAGATTGGTCGAATTACATGAATGGTCCTTGTGTTGCTTAACTTATACCAAACGGACCCTTGTTATTACTAATCCAAACCAAACCCAATATAAGCCCAACAACCCGTTTACCCGGTCCAATATCCAAACCCAAGTCCATACCCGGTCAACCCCCCAAAACGTTTAATATTAAAACCATCCCCCCTTCCCTCCTTTTTCTTCTCCTTCACCCACCATATCTGCAAACCCAGACACTCACCATTCCCCCAGCTCATACTTCACCCCTCCATGTCCCCTCCTCCTCAACACAAAACAAAAAGCATTAAATGTTTCCCCCCTTGCACTCAAACACCCACCAGCTGTTAAAACAAATTTCCCGCCAAAAAGCCATCAATGGCTATAAACCAATCAACTCATCCAATGGCTCAGAATTTAAGTGGGATTCGCTCAGAGACAAGGGGAAGACATTTTTGGTTATATAAATAGAAGAAAAAGGAGCTGAGAAAGAGTAGTAGTTAATTTTAGAGTAGAGTAGTTTGTCGTTTTAAGTGTAATTTCAATTTTCAGTGTAATTTTAATCTTTCTAGTATTAAACTAAGTTAACTCAGTGTATTTCAACTCTATTTCAATAATAAATTCCAGTGTTTTAGTACACTTTCAGTTTATGCAGTTTTACTTTTGAAAATCTCAATTTACTATTGTAATGTCAAAAGATGTTGGTTACTGGTTCTATAAGCTTATTTTAGTCACTTATAAGCTTCTATAAGCTCTTTAAGTCATTAAACTTGTTTTCATTCAGTTTTACTAAAAATGTCAAAAATCACTAAATAAATAGTCAAAAATAAAAAATCAGAAGAAAAGAAGATTGAAGAAATGAATATGGTTGATTTTGGATTGCAAGGGTTTAGTACTTCTTGGGAAGCCATAGGTTGAGGCCTTGTACCTCAGTTCTCTGTTTTGTACTTGGACATCATTTGTAAGCATTTTCTCAAAAATTGCATTTCATGGTTTATCTGTTTTAAATAAGTTAATTTTGGTTTAATTCTGTCTAATAATAGTTAGTATAAGTTAATTACTTGTTTCCTTGGTCTGAAAACATGTCTTAGTGTTTAAACTTTCAAAACAGTCTAGTATAGGACTGTTTGGATTTGCTGAGTTAAGTCTGTGATAGAGGCTTGTTGAGTTGTTATTTGTTGTTATTCTAAGTCACATTAGGACCTATTGGCTCAGTCAAACCATAAAACACAGTCCTAATTTTATAGAAAGTCAAAATAGTTTATAATCTTAAATTGCAGTTCACTGTTTAAACTTTGGATTACAAATCTCATCATAGTAGTTGATAACCTGTTAATATAGCTTAATCTCATTTTATTACAGCTTATTATAACATATTAAGTCCATAGAATCAGTTACAAGTTCATAAAAGTCAAAGTTTAAGTGTAATTAAAAAGTCAAAATTTTACTAAAAGCAGTTTTTGAATAAACTTTGGAATTTTATTGTGTGTTTAATAATAAGATTTAGCTCATAAGCTTCTAGGATATTAAAATATAGCTGCTAAACTAAATTAGAAAAATACTAGTTCAATCTTAATCAGCTTATAAAGTGCTTATTTCCTAGCTTGTTTTAGACCTTTGTCTGAGAATCTCCCCTGTGCACAGTTAAGCTATCTAGTTTCACAAGCTCACACAGAGCTCATCACAGAGATTTAGCTTGTGCAATTTAGTTTTTTGAGTAGCCCACCTAGCTGTGTCTCTATACCAGTGCTTATTTTTTATTTTGCAGCTTATTTGATAAGCCTGCCATTAGCTTTTAATCTTGTCCATTTTTGTTTAATGTATTAAACCAGTCAGTGTTCATAAGTATTTCAAAAGCTTTTCACAAGCTCATTAGTGTAATCCAATCTTTGCAAATTAGCTTTTTAGAGAGCTCAGTTGGTCAACTAGTTAGTTCAATTGCTTATTTTCATTTTGTAGCTTAATTCAGTGCTTAAAAATAAGTTAGAAGGTGCCTAGCGATTCAAAAAGTGACCTGTGCAAATCAGTGTTAACTTGTGTTTTATTTAGTGCTTATTTAGTGCTTATTTAAGTCAATTTGCTTATTCAGTCGTTAAATTAGCTTATTTAAAGTTTCTTAGCTTATCTCAGTTAACCCTTTGCTTATTTTCTAAGCTTATTACCCATTTTAGCTAAAAACTTGTGATTATTCCATCTTTTTGTTAACTGTTGAGATTTTCAGCTTATTCAGTGCTTATTAAAGGTTTTTGTAAAAAGTTGTAATTATAAAAAGTGCTTATTTAAGTGTGTTTAGCAAGTTTGTAAAAGAAAAATCGAAAAAAAAATTGTTTAGCAAAAAGGTGGGGAGGCAGGCTCGAACATGAGACCTCCCACCTTAGGATAGTGATAGTGTGTACCTGTAACCATTGCGCCCTTGGGTCTTTATTGGTTTTAGTTTGCACAATCTATTACTTAAGCCAACTTTGTCCATTTAGCTTATTCGACTAATTTAGCTTATTTCTAGCTTATTCAAACTAGTTTTTGCAACTTTTGTATTTTTCATAGATTTGTATTAGTATTAAGTATTTTACAAAAAAGTTTCAGATTTTTCTCATTAGTTTTAGTATTTTTAAACATTTAATTAGTGTAAAACCGTATTTAATTCATAATAAAAAATATAAAAGTCAAAAAAATATAATTCTTTTTTCTAAAATTTTCTTTTGTCATTTAGTACGTAAGAAAATTGTTTTTACATTCGTAGGCCTTTTATTTCACAAATTTTACATTTTTGTTTGCGCACTCGCGTAATTTTTAGAAATAACGCTCGTTTTCACTTTAAGCCACGTTTTTAGGTAATTTAAGTTTACGTTTTAATTAAAATAGTTTATTTAAGTTATTTTGTTTTATAAATCAAGAAAAACATCATTGTAAAAATAGTGATAGCGTTTACTTAATATATTTTAACTTTTTAATTTTCTTAATTTGCATTTAAGTCGCTGTAATTTATAAACTTTTTCTTTAGGTATAATTATCCATCAAAATCCTTACTGATCACTATCCTTAGTGATCATTCTATCGTCTGGAAAGTTTTTAAAACACCATTGAGTCTCCGTGGGACTTAACGACCCGGGAATCCACTATATTCTCCAGATCTTCATTGCATTTGGTTCCAGGCTGTTTTAAGTTTGTTACGGTTGGCCATTCACAAGTGGTCAGCTTGTGTGATTAAACTTGACGGTTTGGACCCAATCAATAGTAATAGTGAGAACGATGAAAGTAGTGAGGATGGGAAACAAGAAAAAATAAGTGAAGAAAAATCTACAACCAATGAACAGGAGAATGAAAGTGAGAACGAAAGAGAGAATGTAGTAGAAAATGAGGGTCAAAATAAAGATGAAGGTGAGAACAAAGATGAATCACAGAAAGATGATATGGAAAACGAAACTGAGAAGGAAAAAGAAGATGGAAAAGAAAAAACAACTCCAACTGAAATGCAAAAACAACCTGAGAATGGAAAAGAAGCTGATAAACAACAAGGAATTCACAATGAAAAAGTTAGTGAAATGGAAACAGAAATGGAGAAAGAAACAGAATATGAGAAGGAAAGAGAAATTTCAGTAGTGAAGGTCAGTGAGAAGGAAAAACAAAGTGAAGTTCCAGTAGCGAAGGTCAGTGAGAAGGAAAAACAAAGTGAAGTTGGAAATGAAGTGGGAACTCCAAGTGGGAAGAAAATAGAGGGTTATAAGTTGGCTTCGCCAGATGAATTTTGGAATGAAGAAAATTTTGATAATCTCATCAGTCAAGCAACACAAGATTATCAAAATATTCATGGGACAAAAGAGATGAGTGATCCAAAAGAGATTCATGGGTCAAAATAGAAAATGACAAGAGGAAAAATAAGAAAATCAATGACGCCACCATCTTTCAGTCTTGGTATAAGCCCAGTGCAAACAGAAGCTGTTGTTGAAACAGAAAAAACAGGAAAAAAATAAGAAGAAAAGACAGAAAAAAGGGTGAGAGAAACTGATGCTGAGACTGAAACTGCATCAAAACAAGAAGAAGAACATCTGGAAAAAAGAGTGAAAAAACCGTCACGTTTTCTAGTATCACCATATATGAACAGGAAAACTGCAATAAACACACCAGCAGAACCAGATGAAGTGATGATAACATACGCGCTATTTTCAATGGAAGGAAATCCATTATAAGTCTGCTATTTCTTATTTAAAATCATACAAAAAAAAAATAATATTGTGATAATAATATGTATATGATTTATATTTTGTGTAGTGATTTTGTCTTTGAACAAAGCGTGAAGGGAGCACCTACCATAAGGGACAACATGCAAACACTGGCTCCAAAATTGAAGGTGGAAGCTAGTGTTATTGACAACTTTGCTTCTCTTTTGAACTACGAAGAAATGGTGAACAATACTGGAAAAAAGATGAAGTATTACTTTCATACAGGAATGTTGGTAAGTAGATAAAAATTTAGAACCTAATTACTAATCTGTTTGTTAACAATTACATGATATTGTTGATTTTTGACAACAGACAAAACAAATGGTAGATGTACCAAAGAAAGATCATTCTAAGCAATATAAAGCTTTCCTTGGAAGCATGACAAGCGAGTTTGAAGACAAACCAAATGACAAATCAATGCAACATGTAGAAATGGTAATAACTTATTTCACTTATTATGAAAAAAGAGATTCGACTTTTATTTGAATTAAAATGAATATAACTTTCTTTCAATTTATACAGGCATTCTTCCGAGTAATCGCTCATGAACACTTCTATGTCGTTGTATTCAATCTAGTCAAAGGAACTTCAATGATCATTGACAACTCCAACTCTGGGCAGACGTATGATACCAAATACAAGAAAGAGTGCGATCTTTTGGTAAGTAACTCAAACTAGGCATGGAAAGAACATAATTTTATTTAATATTAGAAACTATAATATGACAGTTAAAATATCATATATGATATAATTGTCTTTAATATTACAAACTAAAATATGGTAGTAAAATATCATATATGATAAAACACTATTAAGTAAATTGAATCTTTTGTTTGAAATATCAGATATGATAAAACACTAGTAAGTAAATTGAATCTTTTGTTAGGAATTGTAAAATCCATAGTGAAGAGTCGGTCACCCCAACTCTAGTCTAGCATATGTTAGCTCGTAGACATTACGTTTTTTATTAGTTATTTAGTTTAGTGCAACACCGTGGAGGACGGACGGGTCTTTACCCACTATATGCCTGATCCACAGTCCGAAGGAGGACGTGTAGTATGTAACTATAAATACCCTCTACCTCCCAACGTAGAGGGTTGGACCTTTCACTCAATCTAACCTTCTTTCTTTGTTTACTTTCTCTCTCTAGAAAGGCTCCCATCTTCCACTTTCTCTCTCTAAAACTCTATCTTATTCAAACCATATTATGTTATGTGATGTGTTTATGAAATCCAATATCTTACAATTGGTATCAAGAGCCATGGTTTGATCATCTCTCTTACATATCCTTGGATTTCTAGTGGTTTTAGATGGTTTTTGAGTTTGAAAAAGTTTAGTGGTTTTTGCATCATATGGATCATTTCTAGTGTTAAAGTTTGAATTTTGGGTGTACTTTTGTGTTTAGAACCATAGTAAGTGCTTGGGTTTTGATTTGGCAAGCTTGAATCACTGTGGTTGAGCTTGTTTTGGATTGAAAAGTGTGTTTTTGAAGTTTTTCTTGCTAGTGACTTGGTTCTCGTAGTGTTTTTCATCGTAGCGACTTGCTTCAGTAAAAGGTAGCGAGTTGTAGTCTTAATTGTTAGCGATTTGGTCCTAGCGACTTGTCTATTGAGAAAAGCCGACAAACAGTACAACTTAGTGGATTCTCCACTACGGCTAGCGACTTGGTGAAGTTAGCGACTTGCTTTCAATTTTGTTAGCGACTTGTACTTAGTATTCTTAGCGACTTGGTGTTAGTGACTTGGACCTTAGCGAGTTGCTCTTTAGCGACTTGGTTCATAGCGACTTGTGTTTAGCGTTAGCGACTTGTCTTCATAGCATTTTGTTGACTTTTCCCGATAAAACTTCAAACGGCCATAACTTTTGAACCGTAACTCCGTTTTCATTGTTCTACCCATCAAAACGACCGTGAGAATGAGGAGAATGGCAGCCAAATGAGCTTCATTTGGGTCAATCTTCGAGGCCTAAATCCGCTCCGAACAGAAGTTATTAAGGTTTTTATGTTTTTAGACCTAAATTTCTTAGTAAAAACGGGCATAAACCAATCCAAATCTCAACCAAACAACATCTCTGCTAATCCTACAAACAATCATATGTCCTAACAAACGATTGTCTATCATTGTATCGATCCATCAGTCATCTTAACACATTCCATTGGTCATTGCTTAACGGTTTGGTCTTGATTTTAGTAAAATCCCGCGAAAGATTCTATTTCTCGGTTTAAATCATAGACTTATAAAATCCCGTGCATTATACCACATCATGTCTTACTCTACTGAACCAGTGATTTCAGAAGTGCTTAAACTGTATGATGCTGTGGACAACAATGATAATGTATGCTACACTGATCGATTAAAGATGATTGAATTAAGCAATGAGGATGTGAGATCTCCGTGTTCAGAATCTAAAGAGAGAGAATTGCACCAGTTTAGGCTACAAAATGCCATGCTAATGGAAAGTAACATTGAACCTTATCAGTTACTTCACTCTCACCTCGTACAGCTTTTGTCCACAATTAGGGATCGAACATGTAGTGCCATCTTCCGTCAGGATTTACCTACACTGACTAGAAACTTGCTGTTGAACTTAGAACAATTGGAACAACAACTTGATAAATAAAAGGTTCAAAAGGATAGTTCCAGTGCTGCACTTCAGGTGATCCACAAACAATTTCAGTCAGTCATCAGTGGGAAATTTACATCAGATTATGATCAAGACATGACTGAAGTGTCTTTCAAGAAACACACTGGAATGGAAATTAGCGTGTTCATAGAGACACTTATCCATCTCATGGATAACGTGGAGAAGTATATTACGGAAGTTACTCAGACAAATGAAAAAGTGGATGAGTGTCTGGTGCAGTTGAGAGATTGTTGTGATAAGTTGGGTAATGTATCTGTTGAAGAATCGGGTGTTGCTGAATGCAGAATGTCAGAGACAACAAATAATGATGAGTCGGGTAAAGCACCAGATGATGGATCAGTTGACACTGAATACAGAGGCTCAGAGATAGATAAGCTTGACACAGCCAGCGGTCCAGTGACTCTTGTTACACATGATGTGGATGCAGATATCAGACCAGAAATTGAGCAGGTGTCATGTGATGAGGTACCCTTAACTGTTCAACATAGTGCATTTGTTAATGTACCTAAACATACTGATCTTAATGCTGAACATGATTCTGATAAATGTTCCTTGGTTGAGGCTGAGTCTAATAATTTCAAAACAAATGATATGGTTGACAAAAAGGCTTTTGATGAACTTTCAAACAAATTCTCAAAACTTGAAAAACATTGCATTTCACTTGAAATTGCGATACAGAGTAAAGAAGAAAGTTTTCAACTTAACAAACCATGTAAAAATCTGGAACTTCCTGAATTCCGTGAACTTTTTGAAATTAACACTTTGAAAGCTCAGCTTCAAGACAAAGAGTCAACTATCAACAATTTGAAGAAACATATTTCTAATATGCATGTGAAAAGTAATTTGGTTACAAGTAATTCTGATGTTAATACTATTGATGATATTCAAATGAGAAATGATGAATTAGCGGTTTGTGTGGCCAAATTACTAAAGGAAAATGAGTCTTTGAGAAAGCATCACATAGAACTAAGTGACTCTGTCAAAGAAGCTAGAACTAAGTCAATGGAGCAAACAAACTCTTTGATAGCAAAAATTGATGAACTCAAAGCTCAACTTCAGGAAAAGAGTTTTGCTATTGTTGCCTTAAAAAATGAGCTTAGGAAAACTGTAGGGAAAAGTGTGAACACTAAGTTTACAAAACCATCAACCTTGGGGAAACCAGTTTCTCATCCCATTAGAAACCGGTCCATTGTTAGGCAGCCTATTGCGTTTATATCTGAAATACCAAAATTTTCAAAAACACGGTTTGCCTCCCAAGTTGATGAGAAACAAGTTTTGTCAAAACCAGTCACTTCACCAGAGTTACCTAAGAATAAGGCTTCTAGCTCCGTTAACTCTCAACACGTAGCCACTTCTACTCCCAGCACCTCTAGGATTAGTTCGAAAACAGTGTCAAAACCAAGCATTAAAACCCAGAATTCATATGATATGAATGACTTGTGGAAGAACTATTATCTAGAAAAAGCTAGGAAAAAGGCACAGATTCGAAAAGACAGAATTTTAGGTGCAAGACCTAGGGTGAGGAATTCTACGAGATTTCAAGGCACTGCTAGTAGTTGTAAACAACTACCTAGGAACACTCAAAAGACTAGGGATTGGCGTGCATCTAAGAGTAGTTATGTGCATAAGAATGCTAAGCATGTAGAAAACAAAACTAGAAATTCTGAGTCTTTTCCACATAAGAAACATTTTCCTAATTCACATGCCAAGGTACAATCCACTAAGACTACCTACATGGCTAAGGTTCAACTTGTTATGATGCAAAACAAACCTAAAACTTCGTCTAGATGGATCCAAACTGCTAAATCTTTGGAGTCTAGGAATAACGATAAGTCTTCCAATTTGCATAAGAATATCAACAATCGTAGACCTTGCCATAAGTGGATGTCGTCTGGTAGAATGTTTAAGGATGCTGGACTTAGGTGGATACCTATCGGAAAGCTGTTTACCGATGACAAAATCAAGGTTGCCTGTGAAACCCTAAAGGGTTTGGATACTAATGTCACTAACCAAAATATATGCAATCAAGTTTGTAATATTAGTGCAGGTAGTCCTTACTCTGTTGTAGATACTTCAATCCTTCACTACATGGACTGGCTTAGAGTATGGATTACAAATGGATTGATATCTCACAACTCACGGGTTCAAGTAACTCAATCTTGATATTCTTTCGGCTATGACATCTGTTCACATCAGTTCAGGCCTCGTACTTCACCATTATGGCATCTGCAGATAACACTTCAGGCCCCGTTCTTAAAAGAAAAGAAAGGTGTACACTTCAGTGCGCTTTATCTTCAAAAGAAGAGAATTCTTCATGTGCATGACCATTCTCATCGACATTCTTCATCAACAAGCTTCATGTTTTTCAACGCTCTTTCACCCCTCAAGTGGATCTACATTCATTGGGGTATATTCTTATTCCCTTGTTCAAATCAAAAATGGCAACTTCGGATGCAGTTTTTGAGGGGGAGAAGAGTGCATATACTAGATGTTGATGGATGCTTGAATTATGGTCATATGACTCTCCTTCAACGCCTAATGCTTCACTTCTAAGGATAACTGAGATTCATTGTTTGGGATTCATTGTTTCAAGATATGTTTGATGAGTATTTCCAACCGCTAGCGAATATTGATCATCTAAGAAGTACAACTCAGACTACTCAAGAAGCCCAATCTCTAATTATTCCTCAAGGCGTTGATAATGACTATCATAATATTGCAGTTGCACTCATGAATAATGATCCGCTCTTTGGTATTCCTTTGCCAAATCTTCACGGATTATTCTTTCTCTCAACATGCACACTATAAATCAACCACATGAACTTCAAGAAAAATGACTACCTCATCCGCTCGAAGTTATTGGTGAATCTTCCAGATCAGTCTCTACATGTATACTTTTAGGAAGAATGCATTGATGTTGAGGAATCATTTGTTTCGGTTCATTCAGTGGGTCAATGTACATCCGGTTGTATATTTATACACGTGTTGGACATTTGACACAAGTTGATTACTTCGGAGTTAATCATTTATCACTTATTTGAGATTGAAGTTGACCTTCACAAAGGTGTGTTCTTATTTGATAACTTGCTCGGGCTTAAGAATTTGAGTTAAAGACTTGGTTTATCTAGTTACCAGTAGTCGGGGTGGATGGTTAAAGACTGACGATGTGGATAATCTCAAGAGGTGTTAATGTCTCATACTTTGTTTGAGTATTGAGTACTTAGAGATTTGCTTGGAGCATAAATTCTCGACACCGTTCTTCCATCTTTAAGTGCAAGCTTAAGATACAAATGTGCGAAATTCGACTTCAGTTTCAAGTTTGGTATATCGGGTTTTTCTTCTTCAGTGGTCACTTCAAATTGTCTACATATGGGTTGGTAAAGATAGTCAGGGAGAGTTTCTGTAGCAGTTGATTCTCACAGGATTCATTTGAGCTAATTTGTGTTCTTCTCTATTTCAATAATATTTGGTATGTATAATGTGTTGCTGATTTTGAGGCATCAAAACCAGCAAGGGGGAAGGAGACATACATCTAAATACACAACGAGTACACGTGATGAACCTAATACTTCTTCTCTATTGAAGTAATCCCGGGAAAGACAAAGGTCATAACCGTAGAGATACTAAGTGTTTACTCATAGCCTTTGGTGTATTATTCCAACTATTTGGGGGAAGGATATATTATTCCAACTATTTGGGGGGAAGGATGTATTATTCCAAACATTTGGGGGGAAGTGGTCTCTGGATACTTTTGGTTTGTGCTATCTTAGCCTTCAGTAGTAAGAAATATGAGAAGAATATTTGGAACGTGAGATGAAATTGCTTATCGACATCTTCGATATGATTAATGGTAAAGTGCTTCCAGTTAGTGCTTCATGTACACAATGTAATGATGATTCCGATGAGATCGCAACCATCAAGGGAGAGATATGTGTACATCTGGGTCGCATAACATATTCACATGATCGAGCTTAATCAGTTATTCCGGAGTTGACATCCGCAGAGAAGATCAGTGATTCAACCAGTTATTGTGATGTCGTTGTCTCTTCTCTTGTTGGGTACATGTGTACGTTATGGGCTGATTGGTTATATGTTAGATAACTGGAGTGCATTTGGTGAAATGAAGGTGTTGATATATTGTTCTCCTGAATTGACAACTGCTCAAACTCGAAGAGTTATGTTTACATCGGGGACGCACAACAAGTTCATGTGATCGGGCTTAATCATTTATTTCAGGTTTGATAACCACATAAATGATCCGTGTTAACTTGTTACTTCGGTGTTATCGTCTTCTTTGGGTTCTTGAAGCTTCATACAATTAGACTGTTTGCTTCACTTCTTCTTCTTGGGGGAAATGGTCTTTTTACATGGATTGTCGGTTTGGGGGGAAGCTACCAAAGATTCACTCTTTGAAGTCTCAAGTTCTGTCGACGATTCAAGAGCCTTGAAAGCTTTGGTGGTGAAAGTTTAAGAGATGATGACTTCTATCTTCTTCAAAGTGCTGAACGATTTCCTTATCTCGGTACTCGTATCATCATCTTCTTAAACTATGTCTCTATCTTTGTATATAATTTTCAAAAAGCAAAATACAAAAATATAAAACCAACAAAAACAAAATAGAAAAATATAAAATCAACAAAAGCCCATAAAAATCAGAAAATTGAAAAATACCAAAACAATGTTTTCTCAAGACATGTCTTCTGGTATCGATAACATCTACGGTCTTAGAAATGTCATTCAATAATGGCACGGGACTTTAGATGAAGTTCGAGCAGGAGGTGTAAATATTTTTTTTTTCAAAACATGTCTCAAAATATGGCTTGTAGTTACTTCAGACTGTAACCCTTGCTAAAACCATGGCTTGCTATTATTTCCGATAGCAACCCGCTCTTCAAGAAAGGAAAGTGCTGCACTAAACCAATTTTCAAAATATTTCATGCACTTATCCTAAAACAATTTGAGGAAAGTATGTCGAAGGACTGCTGTTCCTACACAAATGTTTTTCCGTCTAAAAACTCTTCAGAAAAATATTTGTTTTAACCAAATGGTGGAAAATGAGTTGCTTGTAAATCAATCAGATTCAGAGTTTTCGTTAAAATTGAAAACTCAATCAATGACTTCAGCGCTTTTAAACTTTTCAGAAAGAGTCATTGATTGAGGGGGAGAATGTTTTTCAAATTTACATCATCTAACGGGCTTTCTTAATTATCCTAATATGCTTAATTAAAAATGATGTTAACCTACGTTGAAGGACTAGGTGCCTAAGATAAGATTGTTAGGATTAGATGATTAGAGTTTGAGGAACACATTATTCCCATGCCTTTTATGATCTGATTGATATGTTGTATTGACTTTGATTAGTCGATTGCTGTTTGGGTGATGTCGACCACCATATATCTGTATATGTGTTCACTAACGTATGCAGATATCATGGATATAAGAATGTTCCCGATCCAGATCCCACAATTGAAGATGATTGGATGCCGAAAGGAAAGGGTAACTATATCTTGGGTTGACAAATGAAAAAACGAAGCTTAATTGGACTTCTATGGTGAGTTGGCATGGAAAAATGCAACATAAGAGGTCTCACTGCATCAGCAGACGGTTTTCTTCATCAGCAAATGAAGAAACGGAGCTTAATTCTCAGTTGGCATTAAAATGCAACTAAAGAAGTCTCACTGCATCTGCAGATGGTTTTTCTTCCAAACCCTACAGCAACAACAACAGAAGCTTCTCAACCACCTAACGTATCTTTGTGCAGGATACCATTTTTAAACAATTTTGAAAACATTGTTTTGAAAATGGAAAAATATTGTTTTGAAAATAAATTGAACTAAATTTTGAAAATCACCGGACTTTACTTTATCAAAACTTAAGTCACTCAATCATCGACTACGGTTATCGATTGAGGGGGAGAGTGATTTTAAATAAATTATTTTCAAACGATATTTCATCTATCAAGTCCGGCTTGTACGAATTAAAGTGGTGATCTAAAGATTTAATGTTATGCCATGGTATGATTATCTTTAAAACTCAAAGATCTTTCAAAATGAATTTTTTTCTGTTCTTGTTTGATTGTGAAATTGTTTTATTTTACTCAAGGATCTCTTAAAACTATCATACCTGACACTAACAATCTTTAATGTCTATAATTGGTCCTTATCCGTCATTTTTCAAAAATTAATTCTTGCCACGTCTTTCCCCTAAAATTTTCAAAATGATTTAAATCAATTGGGATCACAAATCTCAAAAGGTTTGAAATTTTTGATCGGGGGAGAGTTCGTGATTTAAATCTCAAATCGGTTTTAAAGGGTAATTGTTTCAAAAGCACTCATTCCTTCATGTGCTAAACGATTTCAAATACATAATACACATGATTGTGGAGGAGAATTTAACCATAAACCAGAAGAGCTTTTAAATCAGGCACATATTCTCCCATGTTTTCTAAACCTTATTAAATCACTTGGGATCCAAAATCTCAAAGGATTTGATATTTTTTATCGGAGGAGAATTTGTGATTTAATATGAAATTTGATAAAATATGATCGTTTTGATTCAATGTGCAAGTTCTCTCTAATATGTGCCAAACTCTTTCGTATATCGATGCACATATTGAGGGGGAGCGAATGGTTCTATTGGCAATCGTGAAAAGTCCTTCAAAAAGCTCTTGCCTCTATGTGATAAAATTATTTTAAATATCCTACGCACATATTGAGGGGGAGAATTTACCAAAGAAAATCAAATGGCTTTTTCCATGGAAATTGTGATCAAGAATATATTTCAAAGAACTCTTGCCTCCATGTGCGAAACAATTTCAAAATCATATGCACATGTTGAGGGGGAGCATTTCTAAAAGATAAAAAACAGTTAAGGTACAAAATGCTTTGATATTATATCACAAGTACCTTGATTGATTTTCCAAATGATTTTTCAATTGGTTTCGAGAAGGAAAGAACAATACCAAAAGACCGACCAATTTACTTTATGCATGGTGTTATAAGGATGGTTAGGTTAGGTATTCGTTCCCACGATCCAGCCAGAACCGGAGGGATCTACCCAGGGACAATCCACTAGATAGTGTAGAGTCCTTAGGTATGATGAAAAAAAGGAGAAAAGTGAGATATGGGAAGAGTGCGGACTAAGATAGAGCTAGAACTGGAATTAACCCAACAAGGTTCTAGTTATGAAGTCTCGGTAAGCACTGAAGGGGTTGAAGAATGAAAAAGAAATGAATGTGAAAAAGGGTGAAAAGAAATAGCCCTCCAATAATTCAACCTTAGGGCAGAAACCGGGTTCAATTCATATGCTACTGGTTGTTACTAAGGTAACGCCGATATTGAAGACAAGACGTCATGGACCCAGTGACGCACTGCACTACAACTTCCCAAGCTACTCAAGTTCCTCTTAAAAGGACTTGTTTCATTCTCACGGGGAACCGACATAATCTATCGACTTTCTCTTAGAGATTGTTGATATTGAAGAAGGAGACCCTCTCCCTAGTCTCCGGCATAGGAAATCAAATATGCACAATTGAGTCTAGAGCAAAGAGATCATCCACAATATCTCATTAGGACACAAAATTAATGAAGACTTGCTGTTTCACACAATGTGAAAAGTAAGTATATATTGAGAGTCCTTCGCATTATCCTTGTGGTATTGCCAGAACATCCGAGTGATATGTAAAAATATTCACGATGAAGATGGAAATCCTTCTAGAGCCAACATCAAACAAGCTCTTGGTGGGTGACATGTGAGATCTTCTCGTAAGATCAAGCTAGTGACAACTGGATAGAAACGATGGGGCGATTCATTCTTGAATCAACCTTGGTCCAGGATAAGGATTGACGGATACCTTTGAAAAACCGGTCTTTGTGCTTAAAAGTTCTTTTCTATAGCACATCGACTGTGTATTAATGTTTCAAAATTAAAGTGTATTTATGATTGATAATTGATCTTTATTATAAAACCTTCGTCGTATTGCAAAACTCTTTCTTCAAGCAATACGCGATTGTTTTCAAATCATTTTGAATCTATCAGTAAATCTCAATTTGCTGGTTCACTCACTCCGTGTTGTCTTCTTTGAGACGTTCCGGTTTGAGAACGGCTAGAACAGCTGCGAAACCCTGTGTTGATCCCAGTTGAGCAAATGATCCTTTATAGAAACTGACTAAAACAAAGATTTATTAAGTATCACGCGGAATTTAATACTTAATCTTAAGAAGAAGAACAATAAACATTCAACACCTCAATATTATTATTAATACGAATACTCTAACCAGTATTAGGGTTTTACAACCTTGAAGTGTATCGACCTTAGATATAAAACATACGTATATCTAATCTAACCTAGGACCTCCTTTTATAGGCTAATGAGTCCTTTACATAATACAATACGTAACCTACAAGATAAATATCTTTTCCATATTTATCTAATACAAAATATTAAACCGACTATACAAGATTAGCAGTGGTTACAATACAATATCCGTGGTTACACAGTACTACTAGCCACGGTTTGTCTTCAGCAGTGGATTCATTCTTCTATCCGTGGTTTCATCAACTCTGTCCGTGGTTCCAACACTTAGAATAATTCTTGATCCAAGGAACCAAAAACCCAACAATCCTCCCCTAAACTTGATACATTCAAATAGAATTCTCAAGTTTCCTTTAAGCTAAAAACATCTGAATTGGAGGATGTAGCCAAACACTTACTAGATTTAAGAATTTTCTCATACTTCAGCAACAAATTGTAAGCTTGACCATCATAGGGCATCAACATCTTCAAACCACCAGGCTTCACCATCTGAGCAATAACACCTAGATAATTATTCAATTGAGGATAATCACCTTCCACAAGCATATGAATAACTTTTCTAGACACAGTTAACATATGAACTCCACAAGTTTGATATAAAAACCATCTTGTAACATGACCATTGTAGAGTCCTTTCCATTCAGGTTCATCATGAGTTGGTTCAAACAAAATCTTCAAGTGATGATAAACAAGTCTCTCATGATAGTCATCTGGATGTATACTACCAAACTTATTCTTGTAAAGCTTCCAAAGATTCATTAAATCATCTCTATCCAGATATTGAAGCATTTGTGAAAATTTATAAAACTCAGAAACTTCATTATTGAGTCTTTGAGTTTTCCAACAGCCTTCACTTCTATTAAGCTCAAATGCATAAGAGATAATATGATGACTATCTTTAATCTCTTTCAATCTTTTAGAACCAGATGTCTCCTGAATCTCAGATTTTCTATTTAGATTACCTTTAATCCACTCTTCATCTTTTTCAGAACCCATAGGAGTAAAATTCTCATTATTAATCCTTATACACATCAAATAAAGCTCATGGATTCTTTCAAATGAACATTTACTAAGATTGTCAGGAATATGTATGCCTGAATTCTTAATAATCTTCATCAGTACATTTCTCATCTCACGAATTGTAGGAGGTTTCTTCCTTATAACTTGCTTCTTTTCCTTACTAATCCTCCTTGCCCATTCACCCAAAATTCTAGCTCTTTCCTCATCATCTAACAATGCCCATTCTTGAGTAGTATACTCATCCTGTATTTGATTAGAAGCGCAGATAGTTTTGTGATTCATACCATTTAGCTAACCATTTCTGAGAAGCCTCCTCCTCTTCTTGCTTTTCTTTTTCTGCAGCTGCTTCCTCTTCAGCTTGTATGCCTCTTGTATACTCTTCATCATAAGCAATATGTTCTGCTACACTTTTAAACTTTAAGACATGTGCTGCAATACCTTTACCCTTACCAATATCTGGTTGAGCCACCTTCTTCTTCAAAGGCTCACCAATAACTAAACTTTTACCTTTGGGTTTGGTTGCAGTAGATTCAAGAGCTAAAACAGGTGCAATGATGGGTGTAGGATTAGATGAGGTTTTGCTTAGATTGATCAGTGTACTTGCAGCTTCTTTCTCAACATCTTTTGATTTAGGTGGTGACACAGAGATGGTTGTAACAATTGTGGAAGTAGTTATGATAGCAGTGGGTACAATTACCATATCTGAAACTGCAACAGTGGTTTCAAGTGTACTAGCTGTGGTTGCAGACACACTATCAGAGGTTGTGTCCTGCACTACCTCATCTTCTACCACAGTCTTCTTTGTTTCAAGAACAACTTCATTCCCATCTTTATCAGATACTAAAAATTGTGCTGCTTGATCTCCACTATCCACATCTTCTTCCATATGCACATCTACAGCCTCCCCTGAATTCATGCCTTCACTCCTCCCCTGTTTGTGTACATTCTCCACATTCAGAGCGGGAGAGAAGTCCACCTTCTTTTTCATCTTTCTCATATTCCTCAAAACAGCAACCCCAGGTCTTTTTACTTTTTCCAAAACAAACATCCTATGCTTCAGCCTCCTAATTTCTTTACCCTGAAACACAGCCAATGCTTGAAGACTTGAGATTGTATCATCCATTTTAGCACATTTAGCCGTCAATTCATTAAAACGTTCAAGAATATCCTCCCCACTTCGACCTGTGTTAATTGGTCCGAGAGGTGGTTAATTGGAAAAGTCACCATGTACCAGCTTAGGATCCGTCAATTCAGTGTCAGGTTCCAAACTATCCTCATCACTTCGAGCTGTGTTAACTGCTCCGAGAGGTGAATCCTTGGATATAGTAAACATAGCATCAGACCGTGCCTGAACATCTATGCACCCTGTGTCAGCCAGTTGGCTAGGGATTCCTCCACCCGTATTGAGTTCCAAAGAACTCTCCACATTAGGAGTTGCCAAAGGTTGGGTCTTAATGATGTTTCCACTAGCCTGACCAGCATCTAAGCATGAATCAGTAGTGGAAGCCCTTCTAATCATGTCACCTCCACACCGTGTGACAGCCTCATGAACAACACCACTAACACCAGCCTGAGGTAGCTTGGTGCCCTTCTTTCTCCTAGTCCATACGATAGGTTTAACAGTGGTTTGGGTTTGACTAGAAGTAGGTTGTGATGCACTAACAGTGGAAACAAATGCACTATCAGTGGGTTGAGGTGTACTATCAGTGGTTTCAGGTTCTATGGGTTGGTCCTCAAGACCCTTATCAAACTCAGGAATAACAGGCAAAGTAAGCATGTGAGGGAACAAAGGAACATATCTTATTTGAAAATTTGGCTTCTGATTCCTCATATGTGCAAAGACCTTAGGAAGTATATAATGCACTTCATACTCCCTAGTATGCTCAACAGGTTCCTCTATTCGACTTACCACAATCAATTGAACAAACCTAGGATATAAATAATATTTACCCTTCTTCCTAATGTTTTGCACAAACCCTTCATAAATCATCCTAGACCAATTAAACTTCCTCCCCTCAGAGAAACATATAATAGCTGTAAGGAAAGTCATCAAATCCAGTGGTCTTATTACTCATACACATCAACAAGGTGTGTATCAAAAACTTCCATTATGGGGAAAACATGCTCTTAAAGAATTTTACCTTGTCACCTTCATGAGTATAGCCTAACCTCTCTAAACCAGCAAAAATCTCAGCATCTGAAAGATTAACAACACCATCAGCATCATCAAACTTCAAAACCCTTCTAATGATCTCCTCATTAACCAAAATAGCATTCTCATCCACAACAGAACTAAACACTTCTACTCCATCGACCTCCTCAAGCTTAGCATTCCCCTAGAACTGATGTATATAGGCTTTAAGGATGGTTGGTGTGATAGTTAAGGCAAAGTGAATAGGACTATGAATAAGGAAATCAATCATTTGATGAAAACCTTTGGATCGATTTTTTTTGTCAGATTAGCAACAAGGTTATGTGTGTTGGAGTACTGATTCGGCATTGTAATTGATAATGAGAATGATGTGGGATGTGTAAATTAAGCAAAGGAAAGTGATTAGGGTTTATGTAAAGCGCCAAGTTGAAGTGGTTTGAAGATCAATTGAATGATCTATCCATGATTTGGGGATAAAAATGTGTTTTCGCCAAAGTTACCAAACAACCCCTTAAGTATCCAAAAATCAGCAACATGCTAGCAGCGGTTTGAAAACCTCTATCCGTGGTTTGAAAAACACTAGCAGTGGATACAAAATTTCACTCCAACCAGTTGACCAAGAGATACAACAAGCAAATCTGTGTCAAAATAAATGATATCACACAAAAATATGAAGGATTACACAAGCTTTTTTTTTTTTTTTTTTTTTTTTTTTTTTTTTTTTTTTTATCACTAATCAGCTAAAAGCATCACAAGCTCCAATGTACAACAATCCTTCATACCTGCAAATCACAAACATAAACCAAACAAAGAGAAGATGGTTAATGTTAGCAGTGGTTAGAGACAACTAGAAGTGGTTCCATATACTTAGCAGTGGTTAGCCAATGTGCTAAAGTCTAAGTTAATATGGTCAACTTCCGGTATTAATTCATTACCAAAGTCAAAAGACCTCATTAACTCCTCAACCACTTAAACCTTCCCCTCATTTATTCACTAATACCATGTGCTCTGCCTATAAAATAATCCCAAGGCACAAGAGATACACACCAATTAATCCAGCTTACATCCAAACCCTAATTTCTCAAAAATCCACAATCAACAACAATCAGCATGTTGAATCAACCAGAAGTCATCAACCTAACATCCTCCTCCTCCTCCTCCTCATCATCATCATCATCAAGTGATGATTCTAACCCATGGCGTCTTTACCTTCCTCAACAAGAACCACGACCTAGAAAATCCCCATTTCTTCCTTCATCTGAAGATGATAGTGTGGTGGATCCTAGTGAGTCATCTAGGGATTCAGATGATTCTACTGAGCGCCTAGAGCCAACCTTCAATAGATTGGTGAGAGAGGAAGCAGAGAGAGCACAACCTTCACCATCTCAACCCCAACCAAGGCCACGTGCCATAAATCCACCACTCCCAAAGAACAGAGAGGTGTTGATTGGTTTTCTTGCTCCAGGATCTGGTTCTTCAACCCATGGAAAGAAGGGAAAGGGCAAGGATGCAGAGGTGAAGGGAAAGGGAAAAGGGAAGATGGAGTAGTTGCTTTATGGTGGAACGAGTAGATGGAACAACTGAAGATTTCTCATATCACAAAAGCAGCCATCCTCGTTTTCATCAATCCATCTTTCCTTTTGCATCTGTAGCTTCTTCTTAGTACAAGATATGTAGTACCCCTAGCTTTTGTAATAGATGATAGGAATGATCTTTTATGTCATTTGAAGTTGATTGTCTACTGTACATTGTTTCTTGACTGAATGAACAACTTCTTAATGTACTTCTTTTGCATCAGTGATTAACTTCCATATGTCTGCAAAATGGTTAGTGGGAACACAAAGCAACAAACAGTGGTTTTAACATAACTATCAGTGGTTAGAAACAAAAATAGCAATACTAAGATCACATAATAACAGTCCAATACTTATACAAACTTTTACAAAACAAGTTGAGATTTAGAGATTAATTATTCCAATACTAACAACAAGGTACTGAAACCTCCCCACATCAAAAGCTTTAGTGAGAAGATCAGCAACATTGAAATCAGTATGGATTTTTACCATTTGAATCAACCTTTTCTCATTACAATCTCTAATAAAATGATGCCTTATCTCAATATGTTTAGTTCTAGAATGTAAAACAGGATTTTTAATGATGCAAATTGTACTGTTATTATCAATGTAAATCTTAGTATGCATAAAGTTGTACCCAAAATCCAGCAATTGATTCTGAATCCAAAGGACTTGACCACAACAACTAGCAGCAACCACATATTCAGCTTCAGTTGTAGAATTTGCCACAATAGTTTGCTTTTTACACTGCCATGAAATTAGTCTGCTTCCCAAAAACTGACATCCTCCAGTTGTAGATTTCCTATCCAAACTAGCACCAGCATAATCACTATCTGTATAGTCCAGCAAATCAAAAGGGGAATCCTTAGAATACCAAAGGCCCAGTTTAGGATGACCTTTAAGGTATCTAAAGATTCTCTTAACAACATTCATGTGTGAGGTATTGGGAGTGACTTGAAATCTTGCACACACACATACTGAGAACATAATATCTGGCCTAGATGCAGTGAGATACATCAAAGATCCAATCATGGACCTGTACAACTTCAAATCAACTTTGGGACTTCCATCATCTGGTAGCAGTGGTTTCTGAGTCTCCATAGGTGTACTAGCACTCTTCACATCCTGAAACCCAAACTTCTTCAAAACATCTGCTACATACTTGTCTTGACTAATGAAGATACCATCAGTCCTTTGTTGAACTTGTAGCCCCAAAAAGAATGTGAGTTCTCCCATAGAACTCATCTGAAACTTATCATGCATAAGTTTCTCAAAATCCCTGCATAGCTCCTTATTGGTTGAGCCAAAGATGATGTCATCTACATAAATCTGAACCAGTAAAATATCATCCTTGTGCTTCCTAATGAACAAAGTCTTATCAATCAACCCTCTTTTGAAGCCATTGTCCATTAAATAAGTAGACAGGCACTCATACCATGCCCTAGGAGCTTGATGCAACCCATACATAGCCTTCTTCAACCTGTAAACCTTGTCAGGATGATCAGGATCTTCAAAACCAGGAGGTTGACAAACATAAACCTCCTCATCAATTGTGCCATACATAAAAGCACTTTTAACATCCATTTGGTACACCACAAAATTTTTGAATAAAGCATATGCTAAAAATAATCTTATAGCCTCAATCCTTGCAACTGGTGCAAATACTTCATCATAATCCAAGCCTTCAGTTTGTGTGTATCCTTGAGCAACCAACCTTGATTTGTTTCTTACCACAATTCCTCTTTCATCTATCTTATTTCTGAATACCCATTTTGTACCAATTGCCCTCTTACCATTAGGAAGATCAACCAATGTCCAAACCTCTTGAAGTTTGAACTGAAGAAGCTCCTCTTGCATTGATTCTACCCATCCTTCTTCTGATAAAGCTTCTTCCACTCTCTTGGGCTCCTTTTGAGACAGAAAACATGCAAACAAGCAATTTTGCAGATCTTTATGACTATTTCTTTTGTGAAGTGAACTTGCAAAGAAACCTTGCTCAGGAAAGGTTTCAGTGTTCTTAACCTTGCTTCTTGTTTGAACTGGAGTATTCAAATTTCCAAGTATTTGTTCCTTGGGATGAATCTTGTGAATCCTTGTGGTAGTGTTTGGACTTTATGAATGACAATTTCAAAATTACTAAAATCAACATTGAAGAAATCATCCATGTCTTCATCATCAGTAGGAGTATCAATTTCTATCTTAGCAGGCATGGTAGGATCATGTGGATACTCCATTTCACCAAATAATGGCTTTGTTGTTGGTCCAAAGAAAGTACTATCACCAGTACTTACAGCCGGGGTTTCACTTGGACTGGCAGTGGTAGAAGTTGGCTTAGCAGTGCTTTCATTATTACTATCCATACATAAACATAAACCAAACACAGAGAAGATGGTTAATGTTAGCAGTGGTTAGAGACAACTAGAAGTGGTTCCATATACTTAGCAGTGGTTAGCCAATGTGCTAAAGTCTAAGTTAATATGGTCAATTTACGGTATTAATTCATTACCAAAGTCAAAAGACCTCATTAACTCCTCAACCACTTAAACCTTCCCCTCATTTATTCACTAATACCATGTGCTCTGCCTATAAAATAATCCCAAGGCACAAGAGACACACACCAATTAATCCAGCTTACATCCAAACCCTAATTTCTCAAAAATCCACAATCAACAACAATCAGCATGTGGAATCAACCAGAAGTCATCAATCTAACATCCTCCTCTTCCTCTTTATCATCATCATCATCATCAAGTGATGATTCTAACCCATGGCGTCTTTACCTTCCTCAACAAGAACCACGACCTAGAAAATCCCCATTTCTTCCTTCATCTGAAGATGATAGTGTGGTGGATCCTAGTGAGTCATCTAGGGGTTCAGATGATTCTACTGAGCGCCTAGAGCCAACCTTCAATAGATTGGTGAGAGAGGAAGCAGAGAGAGCACAACCTTCACCATCTCAACCCCAACCAAGGCCACGTGCCGTAAATCCACCACTCCCAAAGAACAGAGAGGTGTTGATTGGTCTTCCTGCTCCAGGATCTGGTTCTTCAACCCATGGAAAGAAGGGAAAGGGCAAGGATGCAGAGGTGAAGGGAAAGGGAAAAGGGAAGATGGAGTAGTTGCTTTATGGTGGAACGAGTAGATGGATAAACTGAAGATTTCTCATATCACAAAAGCAGCCATCCTCGTTTTCATCAATCCATCTTTCCTTTTGCATATGTAGCTTCTTCTTAGTACAAGATATGTAGTACCCCTAGCTTTTGTAATAGATGATAGGAATGATCTTTTATGTCATTTGAAGTTGATTGTCTGCTGTACATTGTTTCTTGACTGAATGAATAACTTCTTAATGTAATTCTTTTGCATCAGTGATTAACTTCCATATGTCTGCAAAATGGTTAGTGGGAAGACAAAGCAACAAACAGTGGTTTTAACATAACTATCAGTGGTTAGAAACAAAAATAGCAATACTAAGATCACATAATAACAGTCCAATACTTATACAAACTTTTACAAAACAAGTTGAGATTTAGAGATTAATCATTCCAATACTAACATCAAGGTACTGAAACCTCCCCACATCAAAAGCTTTAGTGAGAAGATCAGCAACATGGAAATCAGTATGGATTTTTACCATTTGAATCAACCTTTTCTCATTACAATCTCTAATAAAATGATGCCTTATCTCAATATGTTTAGTTCTAGAATGTAAAACAGGATTTTTAATGATGTAAATTGTACTGTTATTATCAATGTAAATCTTATTATGCATAAAGTTGTACCCAAAATCCAGCAATTGATTCTGAATCCAAAGGACTTGACCACAACAACTAGCAGCAACCACATATTCAGCTTTAGTTGTAGAATTTTCCACAATAGTTTGCTTTTTACACTGCCATGAAATTAGTCTGCTTCCCAAAAACTGACATCCTCCAGTTGTAGATTTCCTATCCAAACTAGCACCAACATAATCACTATCTGTATAGTCCAGCAAATCAAAAGGGGAATCCTTAGAATACCAAAGGCCCAGTTTAGGATGACCTTTAAGGTATCTAAATATTCTCTTAACAGCATTCATGTGTGAGGTATTGGGAGTGACTTGAAATCTTGCACACACACATACTGAGAACATAATATCTGGCCTAGATGCAGTGAGATACATCAAAGATCCAATCATGGACCTGTACAACTTCAAATCAACTTTGGGACTTCCATCATCTGGTAGCAGTGGTTTCTGAGTCTCCATAGGTGTACTAGCACTCTTCACATCCTAAAACCCAAACTTCTTCAAAACATCTGCTACATACTTGTCTTGACTAATGAAGATACCATCAGTCCTTTGTTGAACTTGTAGCCCCAAAAAGAAAGTGAGTTCTCCCATAGAACTCATCTGAAACTTATCATGCATAAGTTTCTCAAAATCCCTGCATAGCTCCATATTGGTTGAGCCAAAGATGATGTCATCTACATAAATCTGAACCGGTAAAATATCATCCTTGTGCTTCCTAATGAACAAAGTCTTATCAATCAGCCTTCTTTTGAAGCCATTGTCCATTAAATAAGTAGACAGGCACTCATACCATGCCCTAGGAGCTTGATGCAACCCATACATAGCCTTCTTCAACCTGTAAACCTTGTCAGGATGATCAGGATCTTCAAAACCAGGAGGTTGACAAACATAAACCTCCTCATCAATTGTGGCATACAGAAAAGCACTTTTAACATCCATTTGGTACACCACAAAATTTTTGAATAAAGGATATGCTAAAAATAATCTTATAGCCTCAATCCTTGCAACTGGTGCAAATACTTCATCATAATCCAAGCCTTCAGTTTGTGTGTATCCTTGAGCAACCAACCTTGATTTGTTTCTTACCACAATTCCTCTTTCATCTCTCTTATTTCTGAAGACCCATTTTGTCCCAATTGCCCTCTTACCATTAGGAAGATCAACCAATGTCCAAACCTCTTGAAGTTTGAACTAAAGAAGCTCCTCTTGCATTGATTCTACCCATCCTTATTCTGATAAAGCTTCTTCCACTCTCTCGGGCTCCTTTTGAGACAGAAAACATGCAAACAAGCAATTTTGCAGATCTTTATGACTATTTCTTTTGTGAAGTGATCTTGCAAAGAAACCTTGCTCAGGAAAGGTTTCAGTGTTCTTAACCTTGCTTCTTGTTTGAACTGGAGTATTCAAATTTCCAAGTATTTGTTCCTTGGGATGAATCTTGTGAATCCTTGTGGTAGTGTTTGGACTTTCATGAATGACAATTTCAAAATTACTAAAATCAGCATTGAAGAAATCATCCATGTCTTCATCATCACTAGGAGTATGAATTTCTATCAAAGCAGGCATGGTAGGATCATGTGGATACTCCATTTCACCAAATAATGGCTTTGTTGTTGGTCCAAAGAAAGTACTATCACCAGTACTTACAGCCGGGGTTTCACTTGAACTGGCAGTGGTAGAAGTTGGCTTAGCAGTGCTTTCATTATTACTATCCGTGCTTTAGAGTATACAATAGGAGGACTAGGATTGTTGAAGAGAACTTACATCAGCTTCCTATCATGTAACAGCTCATAGGGGGTATCCACATGATCTTTACCTAGGTAGTCTATGGTATTCAAGATAGTAACAGGACACCCAAAAGGTTTTAGGAATGCAATCATTGGCTTCCTATCATGTAACAGCTCATAGGGGGTCTTGTTATTAGGCTTCACTACCTTACTTCTATTCTGCACATAACATGCAGTGCCTACAGCTTCAGCCCAAAAGGTAGTTGGTAACTTAGATTCTGACAACATTGTCCTAGCAGCCTCAATTAGTGTCATATTTTTCCTTTCTGCTACACCATTCTGTCGTGGTGTTCTAGCAACCCTAAACTGTCTTTCTATACCCTTAGCTACACAGAACTGATTCATCACATTATTCTTAAACTCAGTTCCATTATCACATCTGATTACCTTGACCTTATGATTTACTAGATTTTCTATCTTAGTAATGAAACTCTTGAGAATCTCACTAGTCTCACTCTTAGCAGCCAAAAAGTATACCCAAGAAAATCTACTATAATCATCAGTGATAACTAGGCAATACTGCTTATGGTTCAAACTTTTAACAAAGGTAGGTCCAAATAAGTCCATATGAAGCATAAACAGTGGTTGTGTGATGGTGTTAACAGTTTTGGACTTAAAAGAAGCTCTACGTTGTTTCCCTTTTTGACAAGCCACACAAAGTTCCTTACATTCAAAAACCTTAGAAGGTAACCCTCTCACTAAGTTGCCCTTTACAAGTTTATTGATTGTTTTGAAATTTAGGTGACCCAATCTTCTATGCCACAATCTAGACTCATCAACTGATGCCTTAGCAAACAAACAAGTTAAGGACCTATTGGGAAGTACATCTTTAAGATCAAAACAATATATGTTTTCCTTCCTAGGTACCCTAAGCTGTATATACTTTTCATCAGGCATCTTAAAATCAGGTGACAACACCACACACTCAGTTTCCCCAAAAAGTACCCAGTTTTTCTTATCACACATTTGAGAAACACTGAATAAATTGTACTTTAGTCCCTGTACCAGATAGACCTTCTCAAAGTCTAATTTCCCTGTTCTGATTGTGTCTCTGCCAAGTATCTTTCCTCCATTTGGATCATTGCCAAATACCACATATCCTCCATCAAAAGCTTCAAAATCCTCCATGTTGCTCCCATCCCAAGTCATGTGCCCAGAGCAACCACTATCAAAAATTCCTTTGTCTTTTAGCTCATCTTGTAGATTGCCCTGCACATGAATTTAAACAAATTAGTTCCTTTTGTGGACCCAAGCCAAGACTGATTTGGGTCTGCCCTGTGCATCAACATAATCAAATTTATTTAGGTCCATTGATGCACAGTTGACATGATGTAAAACCTTGGTCTTAGGCTTCCATTGCCAACTAGCTGAGGTCTTAACATCATAAAAATGATTTCCAACCACTGTGTCAGTTATCACCTTTGGAATTTTTAAAACTTCTTTTGTATCGGTGGTGATATTTTGCTTAGCAGTGGTTTGATTTTGCTTAGTCATGTTTACATTTTGCTTAGCAGTGGTTGGAACCCATTTGGGTGCAGCAGTAACAATTGACTTTGTATTACCATTCCTCATTAAAACTGCTCTAGGAATCATGTTTCTGTTAGGATGAGGGTTTGTTTTCTTTGAAAAGTTTTGATGATTTACGCTCCTCCATTGATTCCACACTTGTGGTTGGTTTTTATAATAGTTTCTCTGTAAGTGTTCAAAACTACCACATTTATAACAAGCCTTCTTGACACATTGAAACTCATCTCCTAATCTGTTAGAAATTAGGCCATTAAAGTTTCTCTGATTGCCCCTAGGTATATATCTTTTCATTTGTTCCCTAGGTATCTCCTTGTACTCTACAACTTTCTTAGCAATTTGAGCTCCAAATCTAGGCACAAGGTTGGCTTGCTTAGAATCAACTTTCTTAACATGTTCTATCTTTTCAGGCTGAGTTAATTCAGATCTATTTACCTCAGAATCTGATTCCCAATCTTCAATAGTGGGAGCATCAGATGACTTATCAGAACCTATCTTAGGTGATTCAATCTTGTTAGTCTCACCTACAGGTTTATTGAAACTAAATTCACTGCTAAATGACAGCTCTTTTGCAGGTGGTGCATGTTTCATCAGAGAGGGTGGTGGCATATTGTTGTAACCTATCCTAGAACCCTTTTTCATCAACTGACAATCTATTGCTTTATTAACCAAATCAGAAGCAAATTGTGTTTTAGCAACCCTAACAACATGATTTTCCTTTTCATTCAGGGCTTCTTGTTTTACACACTCTGCCTCTTCTAGTTTCTCTTTAAGCATCTTAATCTCTCTGTCCTTAAGATCAATTTCACCACCTAGTATATTAATCTTATCTACATAGTCAAACTCACATTTAATGCAGTAATTTAGCTTCTCTTCCACACTCTCTAGACCAACTCTATAACCTCAGTTATCAAGTGAAAGTCTATCTACTTGTTTCCTCAAACTAGCAATAATGGCCTTTTGTGATTCTAAGTTATCTTGACATGATTTAAAAAAACAAGTAGAATTTTTAGAATCATTAGATACCTCAGAATCTGAACCAGAAGATGAAGCATAGGCCATAAGAGTAAAGTTATGCTCTTTAGAAGCTTCACTAGCCAGAAAATCTGCATTGGGACCTTCTTCAATCTGATCACTCCAGTCATAGTCACCAATACCATCTTGAGCAACCAATGCTGAAGAAGTAGCAGGCTCTTCGGTGGTCTTCTTGATGCCTTCAGTCCTCTTAGGAGCTTGACATTCCCTAGCAAAATGACCATTCTTCTTGCAGTTAAAGCACTCCATCTTGCTTTTGTCGAATCCAGCTCTCCTTTGACCATCATACTTAACCTGTCTTCCAGTCCTCCTCAGAAACTTCCTTGCTTGGAGAGTCAACATTTCCATCTGCCATTGAAGATTTATCTCTTCAAGATCATCAGGATCAATTTGATCTAAATCTTGATTCAAGACAGTAACACTGGTAGTTAAATCAGCCAGAAAAGCACAAATTGCACCATCACTGACATTATCACTAACAGTGGTATTGTTTGCAATAGCCGTGGTTATTCCATAGGCAGCAGTGGATACATCTTGTGAGCTCTTATGATTAGTGGAAACAAAAGCAATGTTTTGGTTGGTTGAAGATGCACCAGCAATGTTGTTCTCAGACTCATAAACCTTCAAGTTGTTGTAGAGATTGTCCAGAGTCATCTTATCAAAGTCCTCCTTATTTGTCCACACAATTGTATGAACAACCCATTCAGGTGATAAACTTCTAATGAACTTCAAATTTATATCTTCTTGAATAACAATGTAATCCACCGACTTCAATTGGCTGATTAGTTTTTGAAGTCTGTTATAAGTGCCATCAAGTTTTTCTCCACTTAGAGCAGTGAAGTTTTCAAGCTGATGCTTGAGCATATTCTTCCTTGATTTCTTTGTAGCTTCATTACCAGCAAATCTTGTTTCAAGAGCATCCAATAACTCTTTAGCAAACTCATATCTTTCAAAGTCTAAAGCATACTCATTAGGTATTCCCATAGAGAGAATACTATGAGCTTTAATCTCCAGTTTCGTTTTAGCCTTGTCAACTTCACTAATAATAGCTATCTCTTTACCATCATCACCCTTCTTAGGAAGAGTATCACCCTTTTCAACAACATCCCATATGGCATAATCAATCATACGAATGTATTGCCTCATTCGCATTCTCCAGATTTGATACTCACCATGCTTGAGCATGGGCACCTTTGAAGCAGTTACCATGTGAGTTTCTTCAGACATCTGAACTTACTTGAATAGAACTTAACAAAACTTCTTCTTGGTTTCAGTTTCTAGATCACAAGCTCTGACACCACTTGTTGATCCCAGTTGAGCAAATGATCCTTTATAGAAACTGACTTAAACAAAGATTTATTAAGTATCACGCGGAATTTAATACTTAATCTTAAGAAGAAAAACAATAAACATTCAACACCTCAATATTATTATTAATACGAATACTCTAACCAGTATTAGGGTTTTACAACCTTGAAGTGTATCGACCTTAGATATAAAACATACATATATCTAATCTAACCTAGGACCTCCTTTTATAGGCTAAGGAGTCCTTTACATAATACAATACGTAACCTACCAGATAAATATCTTTTCCATATTTATCTAATACAAAATATTAAACCGACTATACAAGACTAGCAGTGGTAACAATACAATATCCGTGGTTACACAGTACTACTAGCCGCGGTTTGTCTTCAGCAGTGGATTCATTCTTTTGTCTGTGGTTTCATCAACTCTGTCCGTGGTTCCAACACTTAGAATAATTCTTGATCCAAGGAACCAAAAACCCAACACCCTGTCAAGGAGATTCTTCGGAATTATACCTGATCACAGGCAGTACTTGTACTGATCAACGGGGAACCGTGGGCCATGTACCTCAATTCAACAAGAGTGATCAAAGACACTTTCGTGTGTTTTATTGCTAACTGTTGTTTGCAGGTACATTTGGACGGTTGCAGCTGATCAGAATTGAGAAGTCAATCCAAAGTCGCATGCTCACAGCATCCACACTTAATTGAAGAAATCATGACTGGTGCATATCTACATAACCTGGCTCTGATATTTTTATATTATGCTTCTACTACGCTGCTGCAAATATCATGAACCAGTAAAGCTTCCGCTACTGATAAGGTTTTAAAAGGTACCATTTTCAGGGGTCGTTTTAGCCCTTATTTGATCACTTTTGTATCCGTTATTGCTTAATATCGTTCCTTTTCACTTTTTAGGTCTCTTGAAGGCAAAATGCTGGAATGGCACTTATTTGGACGAAAAGGCGCGAATATACGAAGAAAATGGCCAAAGTCAGAATCGAGACACTCAAGGCTGCTGAAAATAGAAGGCGACGGCGTCACTGCTTAACTGCGACGCCGCCGTAGGATTTTTGTGACGGGTCAGAAAAGAAAACTCGTATTTTCAAGAGACGGCGTCGGGCTTTAAAGGAGTAGACCGTCGCAACTCAGACGGCCTAGATGCGACCCAGACGGCGTCAGAAGCTGAAGAGGACGGCGTCACAGGCATAAGGTGACGCCGTCGCAAGGTTAACGTGGCCAAGACGAAACCCTAATGACGGCGACACGACGGCGTCACGAAACATAAGGTGACGCCGTCGCATATGTAATCTTATATATAGAATCCGAATTTTTCAGTTTTAGGGAGAGTCTTTTGGAGTAAAAACCTAAAACCGAACCAAGGGTATCTTGTACAGTATTTTAGGGTTCTAAACCCTATTTTACATCAAGATAAATATTTACTTCATCAATTCAATTATGTCTTTGATTATTTGTGTGTATGCTTGCATGTTCTCCATGTCCGGCTAATTTACTTGTGTGTTTGCTTAGGAATATGAAACTTAATTATTGAATATTGATTGGTTGTTTCTTATCTTAGTTGACTAATGATCTAGTAATGCGATAGGTCATTCGTTGTGTACTTAATGCTTGATTCATCTTTGTGAACCTTAGAATATGATTACCTGAGTAGTTGTAGGCTAAACCATCCAAAGAGTGCCTTAGAGTAAGAGTTTATCATCCCTAGTGGGTTTTGTAGACGAGACCCTTTGGTAAGTTCAAAGAGTTAGGGAGAAACGCATACCCTACAACTTTAGACACACAACGCAACTAAGAATAAGGACGTGACAACTCAACCATCAATAGGAGATAATTAAGGAGTAGTAAAACCTAAGTAAACACATCTTTAAACTATCATACGAGCACACATTAATTAGACATAGACTCCCACAACCTTAGTTTAGATAATTAGATAATAGTAGAGTAATCGGTAGAAATACCAACCCCCCAAATCCAATACCCGAGATTCGTACCTTTCAATTTCATAAAATATAAAAATATAAAAAAATAATCTTCCTCAACCTCGACCTTAGCGTAGTAACTTCTCACTAGCATTCCTATTCCCCTAGAGAACGATATCAATACCCGTGGCTTACCCTAATTACTACACTACAACGATTAGGTTCACTGCCTAGGGTGTTATAAAACTTGCTCGAAGAAAAGGAAGTTTCCTTGACCCCGAACGACGCGTGTAGCGTTATCAAGTTTTTGGCGCCGCTGCCGGGGAATAGTTATTGTTTAGGCTTGATTTCTATCTCGTTTAGGTCTACTCACAAGATTCCTATCAAGTGAGATTTTTTTTCTTTTTTTTAGCTTCCTTGTAGTCTATCCCCCTTCTTTGTGCCTTTGTTCGTAAAACTTGTCCATTGACTCTTCCGTTCACCATTATGGAGAACGCGAATCCACTATATTCGCGATTAGGTTTTTTCATAAGAAATTATGATATTACTAAAGTGGATTATTCAAGATGGTGGGAAGAAAGTAACCAAGTCCATAAACCTTTTGAGGGTTTCACCATTCCATCAAGTCCACAAAACACCTCATCTAGTGAAACCTATGCTTCGTATAAGCCTTCACCTAGGATAGACTTTCGTAAACAACCTCCATGTTTAGAAACTATTGTTAGTAAGGCCCTTAGGAGAACTGACCAAATTTGTGAAAATATTATGGAAAGCAACCAAGCATTAAACCATAAGTTGGATCAATTACTAAGTTTGGTTTCATCACGACCTAAGGAAATAGCACATGATGAGCATATAGATGATGTAGATGTGATTGAGGATAAGGTGAAAAGTCTAGACCCACAAGGTATCCCACAAGTTCCACCATCATTTAAGGCATACACACCGCACGTGACTTACCCGGAAGTAGTAGAAGAGACTTTAGGAATCCCAATGGAGGTAGAACATTTGAACCAAACGCAACTGGAGAATATAGGTTTGAATACTTGTAGTCTCAGTCTTACTCTTAGTTCTAGGGAATTTCATAGTGTTGATGAACCGGAACCTCAATCTTTACTTCCATCCTTAAACAAAAGAGGAACCGACCCACCCATCAACCAATTTAGTCCGGGTAGTTTTAGGATGAAGGAAGCCATTCACACACCCCCTTCACCTCACGTGGATAATCGCCACCCTAAGGGTGTGTATCGCTACTATCACCCGCATTTAAACTTAAGTGTAGGGAAAACCTCCCCTTTATCCGTTAAATAAGGGTAGAGTCAGGCTCGTGACTCGAACAAAAACAAGCGCTTCTTGGGAGGCAACCCATGTGTATTTGTTTTTCATTTTTATTTGTGTGTCGTATATCTTTTATTGATTGTTTATTCTCATGTTTGAATTTGTAAAAATGCTTTATTTTGTCTTTAACCTCGTCTTAATTATATATAAAGGTATTTTACATAAGGGATAAGTGTATGGAGGATTACACATGTTTTCAAAAGAAACGTGAACATGAGAATTACAATTATTTAAAAGATATACATGTGTGTTTGTTCGAGTCAAATGCTTGTATCGAGTCATAATGGATGTTTTGCAGGAATTTTTTCCAGATTTTAAAGATAAAAATTTTTCCAGAATTTTTTCCAGAAAATCGCAGACCAGTTTCTGTCATGATAACCTGACGGCGTCATGGTCGCAACCTGATGGCGTCAGGAGGAGTAGAAACAGCTTCTAACTTTTTCTCGTTTTCTGTGCTACTTATAATTTTTGGAATTTTTCAGGTCTTGATTTTCCAGAAAATCTGCAAACATCCATTCCACAAGCATTATATCTTATTTAAGTATGGAATTACATCTTGTTGTGATTTTTCTTTGTTCGGTTTGATGCGTTGGGTTGTTTGTTTTCTTCAAGTGTGCAGGTTTTATCTATCAAGAAGAAGATACATAAGGTTGGAAGGAGCTTTTCACGCATACATTCTTTTTGGAAAAGATGTAACCACTACTTCACACACGGATCCTACCGAGCTAATCAGGGGAGTACTAGTTTCTTTCGTTTTTAATTACCTTCCAATTATCATAACTTTGATACTTTCGGGGAACATTGGGGACAATGTTCAGTTTAAGTGTAGGGAGGGAAAATAAAACGGGAACTTTGAAACTATACTTATCCTTGATTATTTGCTTTGTCCAATTGTATTTGTGTAATAAACTATGAGAAAATGTCGGTTATGGTAATTTTGGCACCAAATTTAAAATTTTTCATGACATATAAGAGTGGGCCATTAGTCTTAACAAAAGCGTCTCACGGATAGGAAGTTACATGACTAGCACAAAAACCCTTTACCACCTAAATTCCACCCAAAATGTGAGGATCACCCTTAGATTAGTAGGAATTAAAAGCATTCATCTTTAATGCTTAGAGTGTGAACCGGTAGTATATTAGATTCTAGAACTTGTTTTGTGATGCATTCCGAGATCGCTAGTAAGACTACACTTGTGTAGTTAGGAATAACTAAATGATAAGAGGCATTAGGATAACCCTTGTTTGATACCCGTAATATAATTACTTCCTCCACATCGGTTGAGTAATTCCCCCACACCTTTTGCGTTGTACTCATCTTTAGTACACGATACCCCTAGTTAACCCCTCAGAGCCTATCCTTTTCACGGTTCTCGTGATGTTTCGGTTTTTCCGGAATATCAATGAAGAGCATTGTTTACACCCCACCCCCAAATATACACCCAAATCGCCTTAGCCTACCCCTTATGCACTCACTTTTAGTGCAAATGTTTGTTATCACCCTAAACCCTTAGTTCAATTATCTGGTTGCTTGCATGAGTTGCTAAGTCGAGTCATATCCTTTGTATACAGTTTTGGGACGATTGGGATTCATGGGAAAAGTTAAAGTTTATGAAATGACGGGAAGGGAACGTTAAATTCAAATTCCCTTTGTTTGCGTAATAATGTACCCCAAGTGTTTTGATCTTTTCAATTCGGGTCAAATTAGTGTTAGAGTAATAAAAAATCAAGTGTAGGGATGTGCCTATAAATCCCTATCATTTTGATGTTACCGTAGAGGATGGTAGAGTAAAAGTGAAAAAAAAAATGGGCTACCATCCTACATCTATCCTTTAAATTTATGTTTGTTTATTTCCGTTATCTAGAGTTTTAGAGTGTCGAGTCTTGGCTTAGCAACGCCATTCTTCGTATGCATTTAACATAGAGATTTTTGACTTTCCACCACAAAATAGCCTATCCCACCAAACCTTTGTTTCCCTACCGTAAGCCTAACATTACAAACCTTTAAAAGACCTCTTTGATAGTCTTTCCTAGGTGCTTACGCCAAAGCGATGGAGGTTTGATCTATTCTCAAGCCTATGGTAATCTATGTACTAGGACCGGTTAATGAGTGTTTATCTTCCATTTCCTATTTGTTATATTTTATATATACACCCGAGAGAGATGTGAGTATCCAAACACCCCATGTGAGGTGCTAGTATGTAATTTCCGTGCTTGTTATGACTTTTGCGAGGCTTATATGTGTTGTGGACCGTTTTGAATTAATGCTTCATGACCCCTAACTTATAAATTATATGGCTAAAAGCACATTTGCTTGAGGACAAGCAAATAACAAGTGTAGGGATATTTGATAAGGTTTTAAAAGGTACCATTTTGAGGGGTCGGTTTAGCCCTTATTTGATCACTTTTGTATCCGTTATTGCTTAAAATCGTTCCTTTTCACTTTTTAGGTCTCTTGAAGGCAAAATGCTGGAATGGCACTTATTTGGACGAAAAGGCGCGAATATACGAAGAAAATGGCCAAAGTCAGAATCGAGACACTCAAGGCTGCTGAAAATAGAAGGCGACGGCGTCACTGCTTAACTGCGACGCCGTCGTAGGATTTTTGTGACGGGTCAGAAGACAAAACTCGTATTTTCAAGAGACGGCGTCGGGCTTTAAAAGAGTAGACCGTCGCAACTCAGACGGCCTAGATGCGACCCAGACGGCGTCAGAAGCTGAAGAGGACGGCGTCACAGGCATAAGGTGACGCCGTCGCAAGGTTAACGTGGCCAAGACGAAACCCTAATGACGGCGACACGACGGCGTCACGAAACATAAGGTGACGCCGTCGCATATGTAATCTTATATATAGAATCCGAATTTTTCAGTTTTAGGGAGAGTCTTTTGGAGTAAAAACCTAAAACCGAACCAAGGGTATCTTGTACAGTATTTTAGGGTTCTAAACCCTATTTTACATCAAGATAAATATTTACTTCATCAATTCAATTATGTCTTTGATTATTTGTGTGTATGCTTGCATGTTCTCCATGTCCGGCTAATTTACTTGTGTGTTTGCTTAGGAATATGAAACTTAATTATTGAATATTGATTGGTTGTTTCTTATCTTAGTTGACTAATGATCTAGTAATGCGATAGGTCATTCGTTGTGTACTTAATGCTTGATTCATCTTTGTGAACCTTAGAATATGATTACCTGAGTAGTTGTAGGCTAAACCATCCAAAGAGTGCCTTAGAGTAAGAGTTTATCATCCCTAGTGGGTTTTGTAGACGAGACCCTTTGGTAAGTTCAAAGAGTTAGGGAGAAACGCATACCCTACAACTTTAGACACACAACGCAACTAAGAATAAGGACGTGACAACTCAACCATCAATAGGAGATAATTAAGGAGTAGTAAAACCTAAGTAAACACATCTTTAAACTATCATACGAGCACACATTAATTAGACATAGACTCCCACAACCTTAGTTTAGATAATTAGATAATAGTAGAGTAAGCGGTAGAAATACCAACCCCCCAAATCCAATACCCGAGATTCGTACCTTTCAATTTCATAAAATATAAAAATATAAAAAAATAATCTTCCTCAACCTCGACCTTAGCGTAGTAACTTCTCACTAGCATTCCTATTCCCCTAGAGAACGATATCAATACCCGTGGCTTACCCTAATTACTACACTACAACAATTAGGTTCACTGCCTAGGGTGTTATAAAACTTGCTCGAAGAAAAGGAAGTTTCCTTGACCCTGAACGACGCGTGTAGCGTTATCAGCTACTCTGATGGAAAGATGTCATGATCCAGAAAGTGTGAGCATGTCGGTCCAAAAGTCACAACATCACATGAAGGCAACACAACTATGGATGATCCAGAGAGATTTGTTGTGGCTGATGATCTCAATGAAAGCTCGAAGATCATCAATGATGTGGATCAGTTTTAAGACCTCCACTGAAAGTACAAAAATATGCGGACTTTGAAGAATAGCTACAAAAGCACAAAGACTGCGGACATTGAAGAATTGAAGTCTACGAGCTCAAGAATAAAGTCAAAGATAGAATGCTAGGATTCAAAATGTAAATCATGGGGTGACCTCCCTTAGGGAGATATTGTTAGGAATTGGAAAATCCATAGTGAAGAGTCGGTCACCCCAACTCTAGTCTAGCATATGTTAGCTCGTAGACATTACGTTATTTATTAGTTATTTAGTTTAGAGCAACACCGTGGAGGACGGATGGGTCTTTACCCACTGTATGCCTGATCCACAGCCCGAAGGAGGACGTGTAGTATGTAACTATAAATACCCTCTACCTCCCAAGGTAGAGGGTTGGACCTTTCACTCAATCTAACATTCTTTCTTTTGTTTACTTTCTCTCTCTAGAAAGGCTCCCATCTTCCACTTTCTCTCTCTAAAAATCTATCTTATTCGAACCATATTGTGTTATGTGATGTGTTTATGAAATCCAATATCTTACATCTTTTGTTTGTGCAGAAAAAACTGTTTTCACAGTATCTGGAATCATACAACCATCCAAAGGCAAAACAGATAAACAAAAACAAGACAGTGGTCATGAAGCTCAAATGGGGAACAACAGCAAACGTGATTGATTGCGGAGTTTTTGTAATGATGCACATGGAGATGTACAATGGCTAAGCAGCAAAGAACTGGGAGTTGAGCTTTCCAACAGAAGAAGAAGGACATGAACATGCATTAATCAAGTTGAGAGTGAAGTATGCAACCAAAATGTTAACACATGAAATTAACATTCACAGAGAACGAATTAGTGAGGAAGCACATGCCTTTGCAAGGGAACACACAGAAAAAGCGTTGAAACAAAGATACATATTGGAGCAGATAGAGAAGAAGAAGAAAGAACAAGATGAAACACATGTTGCAAGTGCAATTTGAAGGTAAAAGTTACTAGTAGACAGTTGATTGATGGTAGGAGTTGACGAATAGATAGGAAGAAAAACGTTGCTCTTTTTGGGGTAAAGGTGGAGTGACACTGGTGATGCAGTTAGAAACTAACTTCTGTTTAGTTAAATTTGGGATGTCGTATGCCATTTAGAATGGTTTAAACATGTTCGTGAACATGTTAGAACAATATGTTATGTTGTATAGTACAATGTCAGTATGTTATGTCGTATGCTACAATATTGTAACTAGTACTACCTCCGTCCCAAAATTATGATCCCCGTTTGACTTTTTCGGTCTTTCCTTTTTAATTTTGACCTTAAATATTTTTATTTCTGCTATACAAAAGTTGATAAGAATTATACCAATGAAAATACATTTAAAAACCCAATCAATTCATATATATTCCATCAACTATTATATAACACAAACAAAAATACTTAAGGTTAAAGTTGTAAGAGAAAGACCAAAAAAATTCAAAGGGGACTATAATTTTGGGACGGAGGGAGTATTACATTTCTATCTGAAAATGGTTATGTAATGAATATGGCGGCACATCTGCAGATGTGATTTTGGATTATATGTGCTGTTGTATAAGTTTTGTTGCATAAAACTGATATATTTGATAAAATTGTGGAAAACTAGAAGGGGGGGTTGAATAGTTTTACCAATTAAAACTTCCTTTTAAACTATTTAGATCGACTTATGTCAATCTATTTGGTTGTGTGTGTTGGATGTTGATAAACAAGCATATAAAGATATGTAATGAAAAGATAAGAGTAAGAAGCACAAAACCACAACGCGAGTATTTATAGTGGTTCGGCTACAAGGACACCTTCCTTGCCCTACTCCACTCCCCGAGTCACCTACTCGAGAGTTCGTAAACACTACACCAACTCCTTATGGCGGAGAAGCCTTCACAACGTCGCTTAACCTTTTTCCGGTACAAAGCTAAATACCGAGTTCTTTCACACCAAGGCGAACCACACCTAACACAACGTCGCCTACCATTTATACGGTGTTAGGCTAACCACTGAGTTCTTTCACACCTTAGGAGAACTAATCCTTCACAACGTCGCCTACCCTTTATTAGGTACTAGGCTAAGCACCTAGTTCCATTGCAATGGAGGAACTACTACCACACTACACCAACGACTAATCCCAAAGGAGATCTACTCCTTTACAACATCATCAAGGACATCAATATCCTTGGATCTAATGCTAGTCTATCTAGTACATCGAAACACACCATATCGAATGTACATCTAAGGCACCTTTCACTAATGCCTTCGATTAGATCTACAAGACACCTTTCACTAATGTCTTGTGTCTTCACTTCTAAGCACCTTTCACTAATGCTTCTTGTCTTGACTTCTAAGCACCTACCACAAGTGCTTATCCTATAGACGATGGATACCTTTCACTAATATCTTCGTCTTGACACTTGAGACATCTTTCACTTATGTCTTCAACACTACACTTCTTTGAAGAAAGCAAGAGATCATCAACAAGAGGACTTCAATAGCCTTGATGATGAGGAAGCATGGCAACTCATGGACTTGAGCTTGCTCGACTTCAAAGGTGGTGATCTTGCCTTTAAGAGGAACCTAAAAGATCACACAAAAAACAAGACTACAAACATAGATCTCTTGGATCTAAGGTTAGTGAGATTTAACTCAGGGGAGAAAGTATGTTAGAGAGGGGTGAGATACAATGAATAAATGGCTCACTATTTATAGAGGAAAAATCCTACTGTTTCCCCGGATCCTACGGATCCCTACCACAAGGGATCCGGCTAGCACAAAGCCAGGGATCCGTGGTCCGCTCCTCTTTGCCCATGGGTATTTTTGGTTATGGGTCATGGGTCATGGGTTATGGGTTGATCCATGGTTTTCTTTCTAGATACAATGTACCTTTAGGATACATTGAACTTGGTTAAGTGGTATATATAAAACCATGGGTTATGGGTCAAAACCATTTGCTAGTTTTTATCTATTTAGTATATACTTGTTTGTACCCATTTTAGTATATACTTGTTTTTACCCATTTTAGTATACTTAGCTTAAGTATGTGTTAACTCAATATGTAAACACTAGTAGTTGTACATATATATCTAAATCATAGAAACACTTATACTTGTTAAGCCAATATGTAAACACTAGTTGTTGTACATATATATATCTAGATCATAAAATCACTTATACTTGTTTTAGTGTTTTATGTGAATATGTTAGAAAACTATTAGTTCAAACCATTTACGTATTTTATTTGTTTCATTAATATGATTTTACTTTTATTATCGACAAAACATTAGAAGATCGTAAAATATAAATAAACGTTTTTACGGCTTATTTGTATTAACAAAAATGATGTTGCTAACCGACTCCGTGTTTTATAACACACTGGATAAAAACAGAAACTATAAAAAATCAAAAATATGATAGTTGGATATGTACAAAATACAAATTGAAATCACATTATGTGAGATCTGATTAACAAATGTGCTAATGGTAGTATCACATACGATTTATTGAAAACAAAATATAACAGTTAAAAATCAAATGTGATTTTGTTTGTATATCAAATATGATATATAACAGGAAAAATCAACAAAAGATAAATCAAATGTGATAATTCTCATAAAAGTAACCACACAAGAAAAGATAAATCACTTAACACCAAAAAAAATCAGAATCCATTTCATAAAACAAATCTGTAACAATCAAAGAAGGTTCAAAGTACTTCAATAAGAATTCTTAAAAAAAGAAACATACTAAAAAACAAATCTGTAAAAGATTTATGATGTAACTTGAGATTGAACCAAATCATCTTCTACTATATACTTATTTGGATAGGTCCTCTTGTTTTGGCCATCTTTAGCTCCGCATACTGAACATGAATTCCTATTAATTGAACTCTCATCAATAGCTTGCTCTTTTCCTCCTTTTATACGCGTCTTTTCACGTCCTTTGGGCTTACAGCCAGACGGATTCTTAACAGCAACTACAGGAGGCTTTGGCACTCTGACAAGCTCTTCAAGATTATCAAGCTTGTCCTTTGATGGAGGATTCGGGCAATCAGCTTCGACATCTATCTTTAGCAACTTCAACTTCTCAATAAACGCAGGTAACCTTGTCTCATCTTTACTCAACATATGCACACAGTGATCAACAATAGAAGTAGCCTCGTTTGCATAATTCTCAACAATCTCATTCTTCTCACCATACATGTTCCTTTTGTTCCTCAAACTAGCAGGTATTAAGTTCTTTGTCCAACGCCTCAAGATGTATTGATTTGGAATCATTTCAACATTCGCGTTCTTAAAGACACAAAAAATGTGTCTACATAATATTCCAACTCTAACAAATAGCTGACAGGAACAAACAACTGATCCATCTTCTATGTTTCGCAAAACCTTCATGCAAAAAAACTAATACAGAGTCAAAAATCATATATGATATATCATATGTGATACATCATTTGATATATCATATATGATCTATCAAAATTAAAAAAGTATAAAAATTAACACTAAAAAAGGCTTAAAAGACCATCAAAAAAACTGGTTAAGAAACTAACAAACCTTATACAGTCCATCTTCTTTGTGAAACAAGTTAATCGACTCTTCTTCTTCTTCATTTTTATCATTATCGTTAGCTTTTTTCTTAGATTTCTCTTTTTTCTTGGCTTTCTTCTTCTCCATAAATTCATCAACAAACTTTTTCTCTTTAATAACAGTCCCCTCAGATCCTTCAACCAAACTTTTGGTATCTATTTGGCAAAACCATGTCCCTGCAAATATTTCGGCTTGAACCAATTCGAAAAGGGGACGAGTATAAACCTTTTACGCATGAAGTTCAATCTTAAGATAGGTTCTAAGTTTAGGAACATAATCAATTGACTTATGATCTAACCTCTCTTTATATGCCTCTGTTTTTCCATTGCCGTCTCAAAACAATTCATAAAATTCATGAGAGTCGAACTAGAATTTGTAAAATGAGAGAAAAAGGAATTCTCACTCTCAGACCTAGATGTTGTCCTCATCAAAACACACAAAGGGGAGTCCACAAAAAAATCAGGGATCCAACATGAACGTATGCGAAACATCTTTGTTAACCACTTATGATTCTGCAACTTAAACTCATCTAATAACTTTCCCCATTGATACTCAAACTCATCAGGACCAATATACATATTCTACACAATTTAATTGAATTTCCTTTTAAAGTCAGTGTGATCATAAATTTTTGAGCATATATGCAAACAAATATCACATATAATTTAACAAATGATTTACCAAATGAAAAAAGTATGAAATATCACATATGATAAATCATTAGAAACTACAAGAAAGCAAATAAAATACAAGAAAGCACATAAAGTATCACATATGATATAACAAAAAAATACAAGAAACCACATAATATACCTTTCCAGGAAGCTTTTGTGTAATATGCCACATACACAATCTGTGTTTCGATCCAGCAAATTCTTGTTCAATCGCCTTTCTCAGAGCCCCGTCCTGATCAGTCATGATAACATCAAATTAGCCTGATCTTTTATATATCAAATTCCCGTGTTTATGGCCTCATTTATATTAATATGGTACTTAATTCGTTCATATTCATTCATATTTACATTTCAGGATAAATGAGGCGTTGGAGCGGAAAAGGTGTGAGAAAAGGCCAAATATACGTTCTAAAGATGAATTTACGAGGGCCTTTTGATTTTATGTGAAGATTACGCCGTAACTAGCTAATAAGGTTACGGAGTAAATATGAGCTTTGAAGGATACGGCGTAACCAATTCTTATGGTTACGTAGTAATTATTTTTGTGAAGGTTACGACGTAACGTTGCAATTTAGTTACGCCGCAGTGATAATTACGGAGCGGATATGAATATATGGTTGAAGAATTACGGCGTGATTTGGCAATTTAATTACGCCGTAATTAATTACTTGGGCGCAAAGTTTTGAAGTCCAGTGACTAAAGGCGGTCAAAATAATATTAAGTCATTTATCACAAGGACCGAAGGTAAAAATAACAAGAGCGATCAGGGACTAAAGGTGACAACTTATATGAAGTTTATTTACTTCTAGGACTAAAAAATAAATGAAGAAGAACGATCAAGGGCCAAAAGCGTACTATAGGCTAATTAAGTTTCATGATATTAAGGTTACAAGAAAAGTACGAAGTTGCAATTTATGGCGTAATTACATTGTTTAAGTTACGGCGTAACTTAGTTACGACGTAACTAAATAATTTAGTTACGACGTAATTTTTCGAGATCCGAATTTCTTTGCGCCGACTTTAGTTACGGCGTAATTAGCCCTTAAGGTTACGCCGTAACCATGTCGGGGCCTATAAATACAGCCCTAAATCTGCATTTTTAAGTATCTCTCTTCACCCCTCTCCCAGGGGTCGATTAGGGCACCACTCCAGGGCATTTTCCAGCAGTCTGAAGCCAGTTTTTAAGGAAGAATTCACTCGCAATCATCATTATTAGCTCTACATCAAGTAATTTGTATCAAACATTATGTTCAATTCAATTTATGATTTATTCATTTTTGTTGGTATGATTTATTATATGTTTGGCTAAGCACCCTGGTGCTGGCCTAGTTATGATTCTTTAATTGTTTTGTTTGCATTTATTTTACTTCCGTACAATTATTTCTAAGTGTATGCATGCATAGTTTATTGGTAGCCACCCTTGGTTCGGTAGTTTTGAATGGCGGTAGAGGCCAATTTCCTAGGAGATATGACCAACTGACCCTAGGTGAGCGGACTAAGACGGGAAGGGTAAGATATGACCAACTGACGACCCTTTCTACTTGTGCGATTTAACCAACTAATCACCTATCGTTTGGATGAACTTAAGAATTAGGGGGTGAGTGTCTAAGTTCCTAACGGCCGAGCACTCACTATTATAAATCTAGCATGTAGCGGTACTTAATGACTTGGCTTAGGGGACCAGGAACAACAGGACTTATGACGGTGCGCCTGATTTCTCCTGTGGTGGCATCTTTGCTGATAGGTTAGGGCGAATTGACCAAATGTTGTACTCTCGACTTTGACCCCACCTGAAGTAATTGGAAGTAAGTAGACGTAGACATAAGTAGCTAGGAGGATTAACTAGGTTAGCACCACTCTTCTTCATTGATTACAACTCTTGCCTTTATCTGCTTTCTTTTATTTCCTTGTTTTATTAGTTAGTTTTATTATTTCAATCTTATAAGCAATTAAAATCGTGACATAGACTTAAGTTAATTTCCAATCCACGTAGCTCTTGGACGACCTCGGTTTTACCGAATACTACACTACACACGATCGGGTACACTGCCCGTTAGTGCATTAGGGTAGACCATAGGTATAACGAGTAATTATAAATATTAAAACCTGGTCAGTAAAACCTGCATCAAGTCACAACGATACTAGGAGCTTTACCAAACGCTTTTATAAATGCTTTGAGCAACCAAATATAAGAGTTTTCAGTTTCATTCTTCAACAAGCCTGCAGCAACCGTAACACACTTCCTATGATTATCAATTACTGTAAAAGGAACAAACATCATTTTGTACCTGAAAAACAAAAACAAAAATAGTTAAAAAAAAAACAAATACAAAGACAAAATACAAGTAATACAATAAAATATGATATATATATATATCATTGAAACACTTACTTATTTGTCCTGTACGTAGCATCAAAAGAGACAACATCACAAAACTCTTTGTAATTGTGCATGGAAACTTCATCAGCCCAGAAAATTGCAGAAAGCTTAGGATTCTCAACCAAGTAATCAAAAGAAAAATCTGGAACATGCTTCTTTCTATTTTCCATCTTAGCTATAAGCATCTGCGCATCACTATCGCCAATATAACAATTCACACTCCTAAAAAAGTTCTTAAAGTCAACAGTTGTACCATGAACAAGCAAATACGATCCCTTCAGACCAGTCAACAAGTGATGAGCTCTCGTTGCACCTATATTCACGCTAGCAGCTTTTACAATAAACAACTGCTCAGCATATGTTAACTACCTTTCGATCTTTGAAAAATGCTTATATTCTTTACGTTTAAGCTCATGGTTATGTATACTATAAAAAACAGTCAACTTATATTTTGTAGAACCAGGAATCAACTCAAACATAACACGTGCTTTGCAACCTGTGATATGCAGGTTCGAACTTCTCTTCTGCTTGTCACTATTCTCTAAATCTAGTGTGTCTACATGAATTCCCTTAGGACATAATTCCCTATTACCCACTAGATACTTTTGCTTAATAATACCGCTCCTCAACCTTTTCTGACATGATTTCCTAACCACAAACCCTGATTTTGAAGCATATTTCATATACGCACTAATGCACTCATCAACTGAATTATAAACATTGCCCTTAGCTAGTAAAACGTCCACAGGAACTTTAGGAATATAATAAACCGTTCCACCAGGAGTATCAAAATTAGAGCGAGTAGAAAATGATTCAGGAGTTTTCAAAGCATTCAGTTCTGAAAATACAAAAAGCAAAAATAAAAACAGTGATCAAGTAAAAATGAAATAATAAACATATGTTCTTATGATCACATATGATATAACACATGTGTTGTATGTAACAGATATATATCACATGTAATATCACATTTGATATCACATGTGATATCAAATGTGATATCACATGTGATATATCATATGTGATATCACATATGATATCAAATGTGATGCATAATATTATCAAAATAAAAAGTTCTTAATTCAATCAAAACATAACTAATAGCTTATTCAAAAGCTTAAACTACTTAATTCAATCAAAACGTAAACTAATAGCTTATTCAAAGCTTAAAATGCTTAATTCATAAAAAACTAATTAACAGCTTAATTTCAATCTAAACGTAACTAATAGCTTATTCAGAGCTTAAAATGATTAACAGCTTATCCATCTTCTTCATCACGTAACCCTAACTAACAGCTTAGTTCAATCTAAACCTAACTAATAGCTTATTCATAGCTTAAAACTAACTTAAAACTGCTTAATTCAATCTAAACCTAAATTAAAACTGCTTAATTCAATATAAACCTAACTAATAGCTTATTCATAGCTTAAAACTGTTATTCAAACAGAAAACACAATGAATAACAAAATTTAAACACATCTTACTCTTAATAGCTGCAGATTCATCACCGTGTTCATAAGCTACAATCTCCTCCGTATACTTAGCAGAAACATCATCACTAATAAGAATATCTTCAGTTGTAGAAGGAAGATCAGAAACAACGACATTTTCAGAAGAAGAAGAAAGCTCAGTAGCACCAATCTCTTGAGAAGAAGAAGAACGATCAAAAGAAACTGAAGAATTTGGAATCGAATCCATAAAAGAATCATTTAATTGAAACAGAATTAGGGTTACGTGATGAAGAAGATGAATAAACGAGAGAAAATAGGGAAACACACACTTTGTATGTGTGAAATTAAAAGAGCGTTTAATTAAAACAAATGTAAAAAATGCTTTTTATATTGACTAAAATACCCTTGCAGTTTAAAATTTTAAAATTAAGTTTAATCTAAGATATTAGATCAAAATGAATGAAAGGTGGGGATTGATCATTTGGTATGTAGATAAACTTTTGTCCATAAATGATCTTATATCAACATATATACATATATTAGTTAGTGGTATTTATAATATATGAATTTTGTGTGTGTGAATATAATAAACTAATAAAGAGTGTGTTAGTGGAGTAACATTATATTAATAAAGTGTAAGTATTATTTTAATATTTAGTTTAATTAAGTGTATAATTACAAAATTAAGGGTATAATAGATTTAAATAGGTAATTAGATGTAATAATAATACTTATGTATTTATATATATTTGTAAGTTTTGAATAATTAGTAATATTAATTAATTAATTAATATTTTATAATAAAAATAATATTTCTCATCCTTTAGTCGGTTTTTACGAAAAATATTCTAAGTGTTGAAATTTAACAAAAATTCGGGCATGACCCGTTTGTAAATACGAGTTTTCTCATTTTATCAAATGTTGCAAAATATCTCAATTCACTTTCAATAGTTCGCAAAATAGTTACATTTTGACTGAAACGTTTATTTTTAAGTTTCGATATACTTCTCGTCACACTTCTACATTAAGTCTAGTTTTGATATAAAAACCATATATTACGTCTAAAAGTCAACGTTAAATCATAAAATGGTCGATGGTCAATAAAAGTCAACACCATTTTGTTATTGGGCCTAAGAGTTGTAACAACACGCATTTTTCGGGTTAGTTTTTATATTTTTGAAAACTTACTATTCACTTTCACTATTCATCCCGTAAAATTTTTATTTCACATTCTCGTAAGATAAATTATTTTAGTAATATCCTGAGAGTTTGACAATCGTCAGATCATTTTCGCAAAAATTATTAAAAAAACATCGTTATAAAGTTTCATTTTGGTCGGTACACCGTTTAAACATCACGCGCATAACGAAAATCAACTCTAATAATTTTCCTCACATCAGATAAATTTTTAGATCACTCATAATTAATTTGAAATTTTTTAAGATTTATTTTTATATTACCAAATAAACCCTGCGCTGAACGAAACTAAACTTACATTTTAAACAATTCTACTTACATCCAGACTTAACGATTCCTGCACTGTGTTTCTAATATATTTTTGACACTTTTACATTTTTTTGGAAAATTCAAACATATTTCCCTCCTCCTTTGACCATAAATGTACGTTCTACATTTTTGCTTAAATCGCGTAACTTTTAGACTTCACGTATAACTATTAAGTTATCCCGCGTATGACGAAAACCACATTTTGACATCTCATATCACTTTTAGACTAATTTTAGTCTACTCTAAATAAATTCACGGTCATTTCCCTGAAATTTTGTTCTTTTCCGATAAACTGCGAATTACGCGTTTTTGACCCGTATTTCCAGCTTTAAGCAGCGTTTTTGCACCCAATGAGACTTATCACCCATTTTATATTTTTAGATGGAGTATAATGATGAGTCTCATCATTCCTGCAAGTTTTGTATTTTTACGATACCCGGTTTTACGTTTTATGGCTTAACAACTTACGGTTGGCATTTAACGGAACTAAAACTCACTCCGTAACCAAGATAAGATCAAGACTTATCATCTAAGCCTTGTCACCAATCGTGATAGCCTCTAGGGGGGGGAGTCATCATTTTGGTGGCATAATCCTAACCATGCTTCCTTTAGATCATTGCATGTGTCCTAACTTAACCATGGTTAATATTTAACCCAATATATGGTTAACCAAACTTACCCTCCTATAAATAGCAAGTGAAATTCATCCTAAAGACTTTCACAAGATATTTTGGGTCGTTCATAGCTTAAATACACCATATCTTCCATCATTTGATCTTTAAACTCCAAGTTTATGCAAAGAAGTTCCAAAGATCAAGCTACTTCATCAAATCTCTAGCAAGTTTAAGTGATCTTCTTGAGTTTAGATCCACTCAAGTCACTTAGTACTTCATCACCAACTCTTCAAGATCACAAGGGTGCCAAGGTGTAGAAAGCTAGCTGATAAGGTTTTAAAAGGTACCTTTTTGAGGGGTCATTTAAGCCCTTATTCGATCACTTTTGTATCCGTTATTGCTTAATATCGTTCTTTTTCACTTTTTAGGTCTCTTGAAGGCAAAATGCTGGAATGATGCTTATTTGGACGAAAAGGCGCGAATATACGAAGAAAATGGCCAAAGTCAGAATCGAGACCCTCAAAGCTGCTGAAACATAAGGCGACGGCGTCACTGCATATCTGCGACGCCGTCGGGAAGGAATTTTGCGACGGCTCAGAGGCGAAATTGCATGTTTTCAAGGGACGACGTCAGGTTCTAAAGGAATAGGCCGTCGCTACTCAGACGGCCTAGATGCAGCCAAGACGGCGTCAGAGCTGAAGGGGACGGCGTCACAGTCATAAGGTGACGCCGTCGCAAGGTTTACGTGGCCAAGACGAAACCCTAATGACGGCGACACGACGGCGTCACGAAACATAAGGTGACGCCGTCGCAGATGTAATCTTATATATAGAATCCGAATTTTTCAGTTTTTGGTGTGTAGTCTTTTGGAGTAAAAACCTAAAACCGAACCAAGGCTTTCTTGTGCAGTATTTTAGGGTTCTAAACCCTATTATACATCAAGATAAGTATTTACTTCATTAATTTAATTATGTCTTTGATTATTTGTGTGTATGCTTGCATGTTCTCCATGTCCGGCTAATTTATTTGTGTGTTTGCTTAGGGAATATGAAACTTAATTATTGAATATTGATTGGTTGATACTTATCTTAGTTGACTAATGATCTAGAGTGCGCTAGATTATTCGTTGTGTACTTAATGCTTGACTTTTCTTTGTGAACTTTAGAATATAATTATCTAGGTAATTGTAGGATAAAGTATTCAAGGACAACCGTAGAGTAGGCGTCTATAAATCACTAGAGGATTTGTAAACAAGACCCTTTGGTAAATTCAAAGAGTTAGGGAAACAAGCACGCCCTATAGCCTTAGAATCACAACGCAACTAGGAATAAGGACGTGACAAATCAACCATCAATAGGAGATAATTGAGGAGTAGTAAAACCTAAGTAAACACATCTTTAAACTATCATACGAGTACAAATCAATTAGACATAGACTATCACAACCTTAGCTTAGATAATTAGATAATAGTAGAGTAATCGGTAGCAATACCAACCCCCCAAATCCAATACCCGAGATTCGTACCTTTTCATTTTCTAAAAAACATAAAAAGATAAAAAATAATCTTCCTCAACCTCAACCTTAGCGTAGTAACTTCTCACTAGCATTCCTATTCCCCTAGAGAACGATATCAATACCCGTGGCTTACCCTAATTACTACACTACAACGATTAGGTTCACTGCCTAGGGTGTTATAAAACTTGCTCGAAGAAAAGGAAGTTTCCTTGACCCCGAACGACGCGTGTAGCGTTATCACTAGCTCAATTCAAGGTCCTTAGTGTTCAATCAAAGTCCGATCCTTACTAATTACTCCTTTCTTAATTGAAAGCCAAAAGTTGTAAGCAACTAATCACCACCATCATCTCATCTTTATTATTCATAATCTTAACAATTTCATGCTATATATATAGTTACTATGTTGATCCATGATGTACATATACTCAATCACATGTTTTAATTCACATATTGTCGTAAAAGTAACAAACTAGTAAACTAGTCATATTCTACACATTTGAGACCATTAAAATCAGTAACCTATGGAATTTTTAACTTTCATAATATGGCAGACAAGATAAAAAGGTAAACATAGCAATTTGAATCACCCGAAACGGAAAAACGAGTCAAAAGTTATGGCCAAAAGAAGTTAGCGAAACCAAAACGCCAAAACTGCCAAATAGCTTGCTGTTAAGGGTCTGGTCGTGCTAAAAGTGGTACTTCTGGTCCGAATCATCAAAAAGTTAAAACACGAAAGTTGTCCAGAACGACGTTTTCCTTCAGTTTCAAGGAAGCTCGGACCTTGAAAACGCATAAACAGGCCATTATCTTTCAAAAACAGAAACTGCCCTTTTATATGGTCTCATAACTATACTTTTGTCACAACTAAAAGCAAACCAAGAGGCCTAATGGCCTTAAGCCGAGACCACAACCACGGCTAAGGCCAAGGCTGAGTCTCAAGACCATGGTAGTCAAGAACAAAGCCACAACAAGGCCATGGCTAAAGCCTCAAGGCTTCCTAAGCCGAGACCGTAAACCAAAGGCCTTAGCCTTGAGAAACCTAAATGTATACAATACAATTTGGATCTACTCCCTCGATAAACCATGAAACTATACTTGTAATAAACAACTTTACAATTTAGAAAACTTGTAAACTTTTCTTTAAACACTTGTGACATAAATTATAACGATACTTGTGATAACCATTATGATTTCCTAATCATAACCAAACAAACATGTAACTTATGTTTGCAAACCATATGGAAATTTTTGACACTTATGATATATAAACAAAACATATGTCTTATCTATTAAAGTGCTACAATACTAGGGAGCTTCATGTGAGGGGTTTCATTTGGGTAAACGAATCGATGAGTTGCTGGATTTACGATTTAAAGTGTCCTAGCTCCTCGAACGTTTACTACATGACCTCTGAATTGTGATGGCCCGAAGGGTAGTACGATATATATAACCTATACACGTTTTCACAACTAGACTATTTCTATAAACGACATACCAAAAAACCATGTACTACATCATGATCAACATAGAGACGTATATAGTCTTGTTATTTCTTTCGCATCATTATTTCAAACCTAAGTCACACCATCCTATTCTAGGTTGCTCGTAAAAGTTCTCACGGCATATCCATCATTCTCATTATACATTTGATATCATTTACTCTGAGGTGAGTTCATAGCCCCACTTTCTATTACTTAATTGTTTTACAAACCCTTGGGGGGAGATACATGCTTTATTTTAAATTGAACACATTGCTTTCAAATTATACTTAAATATATTAGTTGCACTAAGTACACTATTGCCAAAGTCCCTATTATTATGAACCATTAATCACTTGCGAGTGAACGCGAATAATGTGGATAGATCTATCGGGAATGAGAAATCCCGTTTGTGTTTACCGGGTAGGCAAACAAACGCACTCTATTTGAAGATCCATAGGTTTAATGGCAAATTACCTATTAGGGCATCAGATACTATTTTATGACAGCTGTTAACGTTTCGGTATCATGAGCTTAGTGCAATAATATCTGTTTTGTTTTCAAACTATTGGTGTGAGTCTATAGCTCACACTACCAACATAATGTGTTCAACCATCAAACAAACTCTATGAATTTCACTCAACCTTTGTGTTGACAGTTTTAAGCATGTATTTCAGGTCTATAATGTCGGAAGCTGGCACGGAGGAGCACGGATACTTAAGAAGGCTATAAATTTTATTATCATTCGAAAACTCATTTAATGTATTTTGTAAACCGTGAAACTACTGGGACCTCATTTTTTGTAAACTCTGATATTTATATAAATCGAATGATAAATCTTTTAAATCGACTCCATTAGAGTTCGTTTTCTATTGTTATGACTGTTGTGCCATGAAGTAACACCCAGTTTGAATTCCGCTGCGTATCACGAAATTGGGGGTGTTACATATTGGTATCAGAGCCACAGTTATAGAGAAACGGGTCTAATTGAGACTTAAACTATAACTACTTTTGCAAACAAAAATATTTTATAGTCTTCCGTTCTCCGTGCTTTCCATCCTCCAGACGATTATGTGACTTTTAGGCATTTTAAGCTATACAAACATACTAGTATATTGATATATACACTTGACATAATTTCAATCATAAACAAAGTACTCAACATATCTGCGTATGCCTATTCTAAGGCATTACGGCACAATCATATTTTCCTAATCTCCCAATCATGCATCTACTCGTGCTTTTTAGGATTACGAAACTTTATCCAAGACATTGTAACTGACTACAATGGTCTTTCCTACTTCCCAGACATTGTGAGATACAATGGCCTCATTCATTTTTCAAGACACTGTGAGATACAAAGGTCTCGATTACATTCTCAGACACTGTAAATCCTACAGTGGTCTCATTTATTTCTCAAGACATTGTGGGTTACACAATGGACTCTCTATCATTTCTCAAGACATTGTGAGTTACACAATGGTCTCTCCATCATTTCTCAAGACATTGTGAGTGTTACACAATGGTCTCTTCATCATTTCTCAAGACATTGTGAGTTATACAATGATCTCTCTATCATTTCTCAAGACATTGTGGGTTACACAATGACCTCTCCATCTTTCCTCAAGACATTTTGAGTTACACAATGGTTTAATTTACTTCATAGACATTGTAAGTTATACAAAGTCTCTAAAAATTATCTTATAAACATTATATGATATTGTTTTACATGAAACCCGTCACAGTCTATCAATTTTCCTAATGGAAATACAAGAAATGGGATTTCTAAAAGATAAACTGACTCATCATCTACAAAAGCTGAAGTTCAACAACTTTCTCTACATTCATCAAAATTCTCTTCTGAAACCTTCATTGTTAAAGGTCCGTGATGCTAGCCAAGTATAAACTATTTTAGAATTACTTAATATTTCCTTTTCACACGTATCTACCCATACTATCTTCTATGCAATGGAATGTGAAAACATAGGTTACAAGTCTTTTATGGCCAGGACTTGCAACTGAATGGTTTGATATCGCCTTTGCTTAGTGGACAATTTCTCAAAAGCTATGGACATATCACAAGTATACCTAATTTAGGTATTTGAAAAATTTATCGAACCTCGGCTAAATATAGCCTAATCACCTATATTTAACCTTGGGATAGTGGAACATAGTCTGATTAACTATGTTCGACTTAAATTTTTCAAACACTGAGAATAGTTATACAAGGGTTATATTCAGGTTAATTTCCTACTTAAACTTGATAAACCACCAGAATTCATTAAAAAGATCTAGAGACGCGATAGTGTTTTACCACTCAGCGAGATCTTAATACTTATTTATACTACCTAATTTCATTCTTGAAATTTTCATACATGAGATAATCCGAACTACTATCTTGGGATAGTCATCAAATCTTCTCGTCATTTCTTAGAAGTACTAACCTGTTTAGGTTTCAAGGATCTCATTCCGCCATATTCCTTTAAAATTCACTTTTGATTTTAAAACAAACTTGACATCTCTACCTAAGAATAATGGTAAACATATGATACACTCTTCTAATCGTCAACATATCACATCATTATCTAAACTCCATTATAAGTCAGTATGTAAAACTTCACAGTACCACGTTTCTTTCAAACACTAGTAGACATAAACACTATACGATATAGCTTTCATCCCGAAACCACCTAAGACATGATCAACTTTGGAAATGGTTTGGATAACCACTTGCCACTAGCAAGACTTTCCTACAACAATTATCACATCATTATAAACTATTTGACATCAACAGTATCTTACACCGTTTATTAACAACAGTTACCCTAACAACAACAAAACTATTCCATTTGAGACACTATATAGACGAAAGTGTTAGTTAACCATTTGTTGGACTAAGGTATTCAGAGATCACCCACGAAACAACTAAGGAAACCATACAAATACAAATTAGGCTTTATGCCGCACACTATCACCAAAAACTCCATGTTAGAAATTAAGGTTTTATTGAAAGCCTCGATACAATAAGATATGATTCGTTTTGAGAATCGGGAAAAGCCAAACTTGAGGTATATTAGACTCAATAAGATTTTAACAAAACCCTTTAGGTTATCAACTTAAGCCACATGGTACATAATACATTCTATGACCAGAAATTTGAAAACGCAAAGGTTAGAATTCGGCGCATATAAACATATTTTCCTAGACACTTCAACATTAGTAACACACATTGAATTCCGGGACGGAATTTCCATTAAGGTGGTGAGACTGTAACAACACGCATTTTTCGGGTTACTTTTTATATTTTTGAAAAGTTACTATTCACTTTTACTATTTACTTTCAGTATTCATCCCGTAAAATTTTTATTTCACATTCTCGTAAGATAAATTATTTTAGTAATATCCTGAGAGTTTGACAATCGTCAGATCATTTTCGCAAAAGTTATTAGAGAAAACATCGTTATAAAGTTTCATTTTGGTCGGTACACCGTTTAAACATCACGCGCATAACGAATATCAACTCTGATAATTTTCCTCACATCAGATAAATTTTTAGATCAATTAATTTGAAAAATTTTAAGATTTATTTTTATGTTACCAAATAAACCCTGCGCTGAACGAAACTAAACTTACGTTTTAAACAATTCTACTTACATCCAGACTTAACGATTCCTGCACTGTGTTTCTAATATGTTTTTGACACTTTTACATTTTTTGGAAGAGTCAAACATATTTCCCTCCTGCTTTGACCAAAAAGAAATTAACCTTGTACGTTCTACATTTTTGCTTAAATCGCGTAACTTTTAGACTTCACGTATAACTATTAAGTTATCCCGCGTATGACGAAAACCACATTTTGACATCTCATATCACTTTTAGACTAATTTTAGTCTACTCTAAATAAATTCACGGTCTTTTCCCTGAAATTTCTTTCTTTTCCGATAAACTGCGAATTACGCGTTTTTGACCCGTATTTCCAGCTTTAAGCAGCGTTTTTGCACCCAATGAGACTTATCACTCATTTTATATTTTTAGATGGAGTATAATGATGAGTCTCATCATTCCTGCAAGTTTCGTATTTTTACGATACCCGGTTTTACGTTTTATGGCTTAACAACTTACGGTTGGTATTTAACGGAGCCAAAACTCACTCCGTAACCAAGATAAGATCAAGACTTATCATCTAAGACTTGTCACCAATTGTGACAGCCTCTAGGGGGGGGGAGTCATCATTTTGGTGGCATAATCCTAACCATGCTTCCTTTAGATCATTGCATGTGTCCTAACTTAACCATGGTTAATATTTAACCCAATATATGGTTAACCAAACTTACCCTCCTATAAATAGCAAGTGAAATTCATCCTAAAGACCTTCACAAGCTGTTTTGGGTCGTTCATAACTTAAATCCACCATATCTTCCATCATTTGATCTTTAAACTCCAAGTTTATGCAAAGAAGTTCCAAAGATCAAGCTACTTCATCAAATCTCTAGCAAGTTTAAGTGATCTTCTTGAGTTTAGATCCACTCAAGTCACTTAGTACTTCATCACCAACTCTTCAAGATCACAAGGGTGCCAAGGTGTAGAAAGCTAGCTCAATTCAAGGTCCTTAGTGTTCAATCAAAGTCCGATCCTTACTAGTTACTCATTTCTTAATTGAAAGCCAAAAGTTGTAAGCAACTAATCACCACCATCATCTCATCTTTATTATTCATAATCTTAACAATTTCATGCTATATATATAGTTACTATGTTGATCCATGATGTACATATACTCAATCACATGTTTTAATTCACATATTGTCGTAAAAGTAACAAACTAGTAAACTAGTCATATTCTACACATTTGAGACCATTAAAATCAGTAACCTATGGAATTTTTAACTTTCATAATATGGCATACAAGATAAAAAGGTAAACATAGCAATTTTAATCACCCGAAACGGACAAACGAGTCAAAAGTTATGGCCAAAAGAAGTTAGCGAAACCAAAACGCCAAAACTGCCAAATAGCTTGTTGTTAAGGGTCTGGTCGTGCTAAAAGTGGTACTTCTGGTCCGAATCATCAAAAAGTTAAAGCACGAACGTTATCCAGAACGACGTTTTCCTTCCATAGTTAAGAAGCTCGGACCTTGAAAACGCATAAAGTGGTCATTATCTTTCAAAAACAGAAACTGCCCTTTTATATGGTCTCATAACTATACTTTTGTCACAACTAAAAGCAAACCAAGAGGCCTAATGGCCTAAGCCGAGACCACAGCCACGGCTAAGGCCAAGGCTGAGTCTCAAGACCATGGTAGTCAAGAACAAAGCCACGGCAAGGCCATGGCTAAAGCCTCAAGGCTTCCTAAGCCGAGACCGTAAACCAAAGGCCTTAGCCTTGAGAAAACTAAATGTATACAATACAATTTGGATCTACTCCCTCGATAAACCATGAAACTATACTTGTAATAAACAACTTTACAATTCAGAAAACTTGTAAACTTTTCTTTAAACACTTGTGACATAAATTATAACGATACTTGTGATAACCATTATGATTTCCTAATCATAACCAAACAAACATGTAACTTATGTTTGCAAACCATATGGACATTTTTGACACTTATGATATATAAACAAAACATATGTCTTATCTATTAAAGTGCTACAGTACTAGGGAGCTTCATGTGAGGGGTTTCATTTGGGTAAACGAATCGATGAGTTGCTGGATTTACGATTTAAAGTGTCCTAGCTCCTCGAACGTTTACTACATGACCTCTGAATTGTGATGGCCCGAACGGTAGTACGATATATATAACCTATACACGTTTTCACAACTAGACCATTTCTATAAACGACATACACAAAAACCATGTACTACATCATGATCAACATAGAGACGTATATAGTCTTGTAATTTCTTTCGCATCATTATTTCAAACCTAAGTCGCAACATCCTATTCTAGGTTGCTCGTAGAAGTTCTCACGGCATATCTATCATTCTCATTATACATTTGATATCATTTACTATGAGGTGAGTTCATAGCCCCACTTTCTATTACTTAATTGTTTTACAAACCCTTGGGGGAGATACATGCTTTATTTTAAATCGAACACATTGCTTTCAAATTATACTTGAATATATTAGTTGCACTAAGTACTGTTGGAATCACTCCTAAACATTAATTCAAGTGTCAGTGATTCATATGTAATAGTTAGCTTAATATGGCATTTATGTTTGTTATTAAGCTAAGGCTTATGTACAGGGCCCATAAGCCTTGGCCCAAGCCCATAAGAAGGGAAGGAGTCTAGATGTGTTGCCCTAGCTCCTTGCCCTATAAATACTCTTGTAAACCTTCTATTGAAGGTTGGTTGTTTATTTTATCTTTCACTCTACGCATAACTATTCTACATTTATATTCGTGTGTGTGATAACGTGTTCAACCGATCACTCTTTTTCTCTATTTCTTCTATTGATGCTTGTGTTACTAATATAGGAACCTAACAGTGGTATCATTCGCCAAATAGTTGGGTGAACATCTTTTGTTTTTGAAGTTAGTTTTGTGGTCTTACGCGTAAAATAGTTTCTCACTTTGTCACTCTTAAAAACTTATTTTTTACACTTTTTAATCCAAGATTCTTGTACTTTCAACGTTTTTAGGTGTTAAAATATCTGTTTTTGGCAAAAAGTTTCAAACTTTACGTGTGGATCATTGTTTTTAAGCTTGGTTTTAAGCGTGGGTTTATTTCTACGCATAAGGTGTTTAGAAGTTTTGGATCATCAAGTTTCACACTTTTGTGTTATTTTGGTGATATTGAAGCTGTTTCATCATAAAATTCTTGTTTAGAAACATCATTGGGCAGAAATCAGTTTTGGTCAAGTTTTACGCGTATCAAAACCCTATTTTTACGCGTAACTTTTCCTTGGATCGATCTTCAGTTTTCATGGTTTACTCAGTGTTTTCTTGCTTGGATAAGCCTGAAAACACTTCGACTTTGGATATCCTTTGCACTGTGATAGTGTAAAAGATCTTTTGGGCAAAACCCTAATCTTACGCATAAGCTCAAACTTATGCGTAGAACTCATTACGCATAAGATTTTTCTTACGCCTAAGCTCTGTCTTACGCATAAGCTAATCCTACGCCTAAGTTTTCTACGCCTAACTTTCAGTTTACGCATAACTTTAGTGTTTCTCAATTATTACGCGTAAGCTATTCCTACGCGTCAATATCTTTTTTATGCGTAAGTTTGGTGTTGTTACGCTTAAGTGTTACTTTGCCTATACTTGGTTTCTACGCCTAAGGATACTTCATCAACAACGTTTCATTCGACTACAAAGACCCATTTAACAACACAAGTTTTTCATCATGTCACAACCACCATACTCTAGCTATTTTCCTTACACTTATAATCAACAACAACAACAACAACAACAACTAAGTCCACAACATCAACAATTTAATCAACAACAACAAATTTATCAACAACAATTTAATCAACAACATACTCCACAACTAGGGGCAATTCCACCACAAATGGTTCAACCACCACCTGGTCTTCAAGTACAACCTTACACAAACTTCTACAATCAACATCCATCCAGGAGTACTATGAAGGAACCGACATGGTTTGGCAAGATGTGTGAAGCCTTAAGTAGCCAACAATCAATTCATGAAGCTGGCTCACTTGATAGACCTCCAATGCTCACTCCCGGAAATTATGATCAATGGGTGATAAGGTTCTTTAGGTTTTGTGATCTAAAGAAGCCACATGGAAAGTTCTTAAAGAAGGTCATTATGGAAGGTCCATTTCAGATGCCTACTGTTGTCACACCCGCAGATTCAAATGCCAATCCACCAAGAGATGCTGTCACCAACATTGCAACTATCTCAGACCTCACTGCTGATGAACTTCTACACTTTGAAGCCGATGAAATAGCAATGCAATACATCCTTTTGGGATTACCCAATCCGATCCTTCGAAGTGTTGATGCTCAAAAGACTGCAAAAGCAATGTGGGAACATATTCATCTTCTTATGGAAGGCACAACACTCAATCATGAACACTTCATGATTGAACCAGGAGAGACTTTAGAGTCATATCATCATCGCTTTTCAGACATCATTAATGATTTGGACAAACACAACATCATCATGCCACGAATTGCTGTCAACACTAAGTTCCTAAGTAGTCTTGGTCCGGAATGGGAGAAGTATGTCATTTTTCTCCGTCAAGCTAAGAATCTTCATCATGCTACATACGGATTGTTGTACGACTATCTGAAGCCTCACCAAAAAGAAGTTGACAAAGAAAGGGCTATCCGTGGACTCCCGGCTTCACAGTCACTTCCAGACAATCAACAACTTGCTTTGTGGGCTCAAACTAGTTTTCCTCCTCAACCCGCTCCTCAACCAACTGCAACCATCACACCATATGATCCGTCACAGCAACAACCTCAACAAACTCAATTGGTTCCATACAACAACAACAATGCTCAAGCACTTTACAGTGAAGATGATGAGGACTCCGATGCTTTTGATGAATTGCAACAAGGATTTGTCATGATTGCTAAAGCCTTCGGCCGGTATACAAACAAATCCAACAATCGCATTCGTTCCTCATCAAACACAAGGAATCAGGCTGTTGTGAACAATGGACGCGTTGAAGTTCAGAATCATGGTTATGGTCGTCAGATAGGAGGTGGTCAAGGGTTTAATGCTATGGGAAGGAATAACATGGGTGCTCCGAACAACAAAGGGCTCAAGTGGTTGAACAGGGGAATGCTCAGAATGGGGTTACTGGTCTTCGTTGTTATAACTGTAATGAGAAGGGTCATTTGGCTAATGCATGCCCTAAGCCGAGGACAAGAGGCAGTGCTTATCACAAAGAGGCGTTGCTCTTGGCTCTCAAGGATGAAGCTGGAGGAACTCTTACCAACAAGGAACAGAGCTTTATGGCAGATGCAGATTCTGATGATGATATAGAGGACTTGCAGGCTAATGCAGCAGTGATGTTGATGGCACAAATGCAAGCTCTACACATGAGTGACACAGACCCAGTGTATGACACTGACGGCTTGTCTCATGTACCAGAACAACATACACTCATTCCTGATCTGATATCTCCGCCAATTTATCCAAACGACAAGGATCAGAGTGTTCAACATGAGCCATCCACATCTCATTCCGATGATTATCAAATAGATCCCGTAGTTATATTTAACGATCAAGATAACCTTATGGTTACTATTGATAATCAAGTTGACTCCGTGGTTATATTTGAGGATCTAAATAATGATCATGTTGGGACTCACGTTGAACAAGATGAGCTTTTGTCTAATAGAGAAATTGAGCTCCTGACCTTAATTAAAGACCAAGAATCTCATTTGGAAATTTGCAAGCAATTAAAAGATAAAAATGCACTGTTAATTAGGGATAATGAATGCTTAATTAGACAAATCAACGTTTTTAAAACTCAAGAAAAACGTGAACAAGGTTTTGAAGTCGCTTTTGCTAAATCTCATCAAAACGAAAAATCATTAGAACGACAGATACGTGATCTAGCCGCATCCAAGAATGCTTTATTGTCTCAAATAGAACAACTGAAACATGAACATAAACAACAACTTAAAGCTCTTACTTTGGAAACTCAAAAAGCCAAGGCTGAGTTGTTAACTTGTCAAAAACAGTTCTCTGAGTACAAAAAGCATTCCACGAAACGAATAGATAACTATCTTGAAGAAATTGTCGACTTACAACACAAAATCAAAGAGTTTCGAAATGTTGTTTATAAACATGGTGAGTTAATCACAACTATTCAAAAGTTTACTTTTAAACCAAATCCAAATGGATATGGACCGATTCTTGCTGATTACAAACCTAAGTTTTCAAATAGAGCATTCAAACCAACTCCTGAAGTTTACAGTGCAGAACATAGAATTGATGATTCAATTATGATTGTTGTTGAATATAATCGCATGGAGGAATTAGATGTAGATGACGAGATTCGGTCAAAAATGGAAAATTTCATTTATAACAAACCATTTAACTATTCAAAAGCCGTAACTTTTGTCACACAACAAGATACTTCTAACAAACCTTTGGTTATCAAACCAGTTTCTGAAGTTAGTCCCCAACACAATGGTGCACAAATTAATGGTCCTTTACCTTCACTTAGTGAAGTTAAAACAAAAGCCGAAAGTTGTTGCCTTATAAAATACTTTGACACTTTCTTATCTGACCTCAAAATTTTGGAACGTGAGATTGAATTTCATTCTGAAATAAAAGTTGAACATTTTCAATCGCCATTGGCGCGAGAACAAAGAGATATTCTTCAGAAAAGAATTTTACCCCATGTCAAAAATTTGAAAACCTGTGCACTATATTGGGAAAGGGATTTTCACAAGGAACTTGGTCTCATGATAACAGTTTTCGAGAAAATAGAAACATCGATTTCAAATACTAAACGTAAAAAGAAATTGTTAAGAAAAGATGTTGATCGACTCTTGGAAGATGTTATCTGTGCTGATATCAATAATATTGTGTTATTACAATCTGTTGCATATGCATCTAATCATATATCTGCTGATTCTGTTGATATTGTTGAGAATACTGATAATGTGCCTCAGATCGAGTCTTTAAAAGTTGAAAATGAACGACTGTTAAACGAGCTTTCAAATGCAAAAAGTCGTCTTCAATGGTGTCAAAACGATTGTCAAAATCGTGAACTTGCTTTGCAAAACAAAATCAACCAGTTGCATTCCAAAACTTTTAATCCAAAATTTGAGCAACTGGATGATCAAAACGCGTCTTTGAAGTGTCAAATCTCAAAATATGAACAAGAACTTGCAAAAGTTAAAAAGGAATATGGTGTCATATTTGATTTACTCAAAAAGACTCGTGATGAAGCATCAAATGAACTTGATCATTTTCTTGCACACACTAAAGAAGTCATGAACTTTTCTGGAAATCTTCGTTCTGAAAATCAAGATTTGGTGCACACTATCTTTAAGTTAAGAGAAATGTTAGGAAAGTATGAACAAGTTCAGCCTAGCATCATTAAGAGAATTGCACCTGTAACACTTAGCAAACGTGAACCCAGAATGCCTACTGACAAACCACAAGATACTAATGTGCTTCCCTCTACTGAAACAGGACTAGTTGCTTCTTTTCCAAACGTCCGCACTTCACACCCTAGGAGCAATACAAGGAAGAATAGGAAGTTGCGACCTAAGAAAAGAACAATAAAGAATGCTGAAGTAGGAGAACACCCTAGGACTTTGAATAAGACTCACGTTGCACCCACTTTAGATATTGCGTCTGAAAAATGTAATGGAAAAAGTGTTGTAACGAATGCTAAACCTTTAAGTACTTTTGATATTCAGTCTGATGCTTCTTGTGTTATTTGTCGTAAAAGTATGATTTCTGATTGTCATGACAAATGTGTTGCTAGAGCTATCTTGTCTTGTTTACGGAATCCTAAGACCCGGATTACCTCTACGCCCACTAATACTTCTAAGTCTGTGCTTGGTAAACCGCCCTCTTTAGATTCTAAGAAACGCATTGATGTCCCTGTAGGTCTAGTATCACCTCCAAGGAATGTAGTACCACCTAGTGCATTCACTAAGACTAAAGCTAAAACTAGTTGGACATGGCAGAAATGGATACATAATACACTAGGATTTAAATGGATGCCTAAAATCATTGATGTGTGTATTTTGACTATAACTGCTTCGGAACCCTCTAACTCTTCGGGTTCCACATCTACTTCTATTCCATTTGTGTCGTCTGTGTGCAATGCAGGTGATACAGATCATCCTTTGGATTGTTGATAGCGGGTGTTCCCGACACATGACAGGTAATCTTAAACTGTTATCAAACTTTATTGCAAAGTTCATTGGCACTGTCAGATTCGGGAATGATCACTTCGCAGCTATCATGGGCTACGGAGATTATATCAATGGCAATATCGAAATTAGCAGGGTTTATTATGTGGAAGGCCTCGGTCACAATCTCTTTTCAGTCGGTCAATTCTGTGATGGAGACTTGGAAATTGCTTTTCGAGAGAAAACTTGCTTCATTCGTGATCTACAAGGAAACGATCTTATGTCTGGCTCTCGCAATTCTAGTCTGTACACAATCTCAATGCAAGACATGGTTGCTTCATCTCCCATCTGTCTACTCTTAAAGGCTTTATCAACAAAATCTTGGCTATGGCACCGTCGTCTCTCACATTTAAACTTTCAAACCATCACCAACCTTGCTCGACACAAACTTGTTGAAGGTCTCCCAAGATTCCGGTATTCTAAAGATCACCTTTGCTCAGCTTGTGAACAAGGGAAAAGCACTCGTGCTCATTTTCCTTCAAAGGTGGAACACATCTCTCAGCATGTACTTCATCTTCTTCACATGGATTTATGTGGCCCGATGCGCGTGCAAACGATTAATGGAAAACGCTACATCTTGGTAATTGTCGATGACTACTCACGATGGACTTGGGTCTACTTTCTTCGAAGCAAAGATCAAGCTCCACAGATGATCATCACCTTTCTCACGAAAATTCAAGTTCAGCTCCGGAACACCGTCCGCCAAATCAGAACAGACAAAGGACTTGAATTTGTGAACCAAACTCTTCGATAATTTTATGAGAAAGTGGGAATTGAGCATCAGACATCTATTGCACGTACACTAGAACAAAACGGAGTTGTTGAAAGACGAAACCGTACGTTAGTGGAAGCTGCAAGAACAATGTTAATCAATGCTAAACTTCCAGATTACTTGTGGGCAGAAGCTGTATCAACTGCATGCTATACTCAAAATCGATCCATGATTACAAAACGCCACAACAAAACACCTTTTGAGCTTATCCACAACAGAAAACCGAATCTCAAACACTTTCATGTATTTGGATCCCTTTGCTACCCAAATAATGATCGTGATGACTTTGGAAAGCTCAAAGCCAAAGCTGAAATTGGAGTCTTTATTGGATATTGTGAGAATTCTAAAGGTTACCGGATCTGGAATCGTCGTACAAAGCAGGTTATGGAAACGATTCATGCTAATTTTGATGAGCTTACTGAAATGGCTTCTGAGCATAACAGCTTGGAACCCGGTCACAACCGTTTAAATTTTCCTCAAACCCCATCATCAGCTGAACCAAGCCCCCAGCTTACTCGTCAACAAATGGAAAAGCTATTTGCTCCGCTGTTTAGTGATGACATTGATGAACGTGCTCCAGGTGTATCCGATGTTTCCGCTGCTCAAACTGATCATACTCTTATACCTGATACACCTGCTACAACAACTACGGTTGAAAAAGCACCACCAGTTGACTCTACAACAACAGTTGAACAAACTACATCCAACGACGCTGAACCAGCTGATGATGTTCTTAATGAAGTACCCCCACCTGCAGATTTTGATCCAAATGCGTTATTTAACCCATTTGCTAATGAAACTGCTGCACCTGATGTCACGGAATCATCTACAAGCCATAGAATCCTCAAAATCTACACAATGTATACCAACATCAACCCTCTACACATCGTTGGACAAAATACCATCCTCTTGAAAACATAATTGGCAACCCGAATCAACCAGTCGTAACAAGACAACGTCTTCACACAGACGGTGAACATTGCATTTATGCACTCACTGTCTGCCAATCTGAGCCTAAAAACATTAAAGACGCAATGACAAAGGACAACTGGATTGAATCCATGCAAGAAGAACTCAACCAATTGAAACATCTTGAAGTATGGGAACTGGTTGAAAGACCAACATGGGTCTACGTCATTGGTCTCAAATGGATTTGGAAGAACAAATTGGATGCTGAAGGGAACGTAATCAGAAACAAGTCACGTCTGGTGGTAAGGGTTATAGACAGGAAGAGGGTATTGACTTTGAAGAATCATTCGCTCCGGTTGCTCGTCTTGAGGCTGTTCAGATCTTTCTCGCGTTCGCGGCTCATATGAATATAACGGTCTTTCAGATGGACATCAAAACTGCTTTTCTGAATGGTCAACTGAAAGAAACGGTTTATGTCAGCCAGAAGGATTCGTTGATCCCGAGTTCCCGAACCATGTCTACAAACTAAACAAAGCTCTGTATGGACTCAAACAAGCTCCTTGGGCGTGGTACGATAAGTTATCATCCTTCCTCATTGCCAATAATTTTACCAAAGGTTCGGTCGACCCAACTCTTTTCATACAATATCACGGGGCACATATCTTAATTGTTCAAATTTACGTGGATGACATCGTTTTTGGGTCAACACATAAAAAGTACTCAATCGCTTTTGCAAAACTAATGAAGAAACATTTTGAAATGTCCATGATGGGTGAACTTACGTTCTTTCTAGGACTGCAAGTTCATTAATCACCCCGTGGTATTTTCTTGAGTCAGTCCAAATATGCCCTTGAACTGTTAAACAAATTTGGAATGCAAAACTGTGACACCTATGCCACACCAATGGCTCATACCAAGAAGCTAGACGCTGATTTACATGGGAAATTGGTGGACCCTACCAAATACCGTAGTATCATTGGGTCTCTCATGTATCTAACAGCCAGCAGGCCTGACATTGTTTTTTCCATATATCTTTGCTCCCATTATCAGTCGAGACCAACTGAAACCCACCTCTCTGAGGCTAAAAGAATCCTCTGATACATCAAGGGAACCATTAATTTGGGGATCTGGTATCCGAAGGATTCTGGTTTTGAACTAATAGCTTTTTCAGACGCTGCCACGCAGGATGCTTAGATTCACGGAAAAGTACTTCAGGAGCATTACAATTTCTTGGTGATAAACTGGTGTCATGGCAATCGAAGAAGCAGGATTGTACATCGTTGTCCTCAACCGAAGCAGAATATGTAGCCATGTCAGCGTGTTGTGCTTAAGTCATTTGGATGAGAACACAACTCAAAGACTATGGTTATGTATTTGACAGAATCTCGATGTACTACGACAATCAGAGTGCTATTGCGATCTCGTGCAACTCTGTTCAACATTCAAAATCAAAGCACATCGATCTTCGATACCATTTCATCAAGGACCACGTGGAACAGGGTACAGTTGAATTATACTTTGTGGGTACAGAATACCAATTGGCAGATCTCCTCACCAAAGCCTTGGCTCCAGCTAGGTTTAATGAGTTGGTCCACCGGATTGGTATGCGGTGTTTGACTCAAGAGGAATTGGATGAACTCTTAAAATATTCTTAAAAACCAGTCAAACACCAAAACCTCTTTTGTAAATATTTTTCAAAAACAAAATACAAAATTATAAAATCAGACAAAACAACAAAAATATTCTTCTATCTATATTTCTTTTAACGTGGCAAGTACAATTCTTCCGTCAACACTCAAATCTTTTAAAATTCAGTATTTTCTCGATCAAGTGTTGAGGGGGAGAAAGCAAATATTTTTCGGTTTCATAAAACCTTGTACTTGCATGTTACCTTATCACGGTTGTTTCTTTAATAATGGTGGTTACATTTCTTGTTTACTAACACTCCTAGGACCAATATTTATAAAATTTCATTATTTCTTTAGTCGAGGGGGAGTGTTGTCAAGTTTCTTTCCAAAATATCTTTCGTTTGGTAACCAAAATGGGAGTTATGGGTATTGGTTGTAAATGGTTAAGGTGGAGGGACTAAAACTGTCAATAACTCAAACCTTTTTTTTAACAAAAACACCTCAACCACATTTAATTCACCTCATTTAATTCTCCAACCACCTTGATCCTACGCGTAAAATTCATTCTCCTAATCCGTGTTCTTGATCAATAATTTGTAAGTGTTTTATCAATCTTTGGGTTAAAACAAACATGGGTTTTGATTTGTTTATGAATCCAACGGTTCGTTCTTGTGTTTGAGGAAGATTTGTGTTCTACGCGTAAGCCATGAACACAAATGCTTCCTTGGTGTGTTTGGAACAACTAAAATGATGTTAAAAGGCTTAAATGATCTTATTATAAACGTTTTCATCATTCAAAACCACCCAGAAACATGTATTGAACGTTTTCTATTTAGGGTTCATACGCGTAAGATTGGGGCTTTTCAATAGTGAATGTTTTTGGTTAAAAAGATTGTTGTGTGATGTTGTTTACAAGATGAATTGACCATATCCATATTTAGAATCAACCCAGAAACACTAATTGCTAGTTAATTAGAAATTAGGGTTTATGTTCTTGATATTTGGGTATTTTTGATTCGTTTAGAGTTTGATGTTAAAACTTGGACATAACAACTCACTAGGCTTCTTAGAATTACCAGAACAAGTTTTGTGCAATTCCTATGGTTAGAAAGCTTACACGTAGAAATTAAGCCTTAGGGTTTAAGTTTACGCGTAACCTGCTTCTACGCATAACTGATTAATGAGTTTTCATGGTTTGAACTGATAAAGATTGAATGTATGTGTTAAGATTGGTGATATGATGAACTTATTTCAGGTTTTCTACGCGTGAAAATTCAGAATCAAGGTTACTTGCCATCTACGCATAAGGATCACCTTACGCGTAGCATGTTATGCGTAAGAGAAATCTTACGCGTAAGGTTCTACATTGGGGACTATGCGTATCCTGTGAAGGATATGCGTAAACAGTGACCTCTACGCATAAGGTTGACTCTTACGAGTAAGCCTTACGCATAAGGTTCCATATACGCTTATGCGTAAGCTCTACGCATAAGGCCCTCTTTTCCTACGCGTAATATTTCTTACGCGTAAGTCAAGAACCTACGCATAAGCTTACGTTTACGCGTATAATCACTCCTGTTTACGCATAAGCTTGACATTTCTACGCCTAAGCCTAGTTTTAACCTTAATTATGAATTGTTACGCGTGCAAACTTGTAAATAAATAAATCATAACGCCACGAAACCAAAAATGTCACTAATAAGCTTAAACGTTTAATAAGTTGTGAAAAATAAGTGAAAACATGGACTTTAAAACTTAAAGTTAATTAACTCACGAAACTTATCATGACGTCTTTGAACTATTGGACAAACAAGTGACATTGGACTCGTAACAATCATCGACATATCACATTCAATAATTAGACAATAAAACCATCTGTTGACTAACGTAATGTCTTTCGATATGTTGGTTCTTTTGGCTAAATATCTTTCAGATCACGACATGGACGCTCAAATGCAGAATGTGGATGCACCAAATGTTCTCACTATGCTGATATCTTCCCGAATGGTTATCCAATGAAGATTGGAAAGAACAACCTCAGAGTTGATTTTGAGAACTTCTTCTGCTCAGAATCTTCATGTGAGATTGCAGTGGATATTCTGAGGACTCACCCTATTAGAACATGCTCTCCAATTCTGCTTCTGTACCGGAGGTCTACATACACCAATTCTGGCATTCAATGCAAAAAATCAAAGGTCAAAACGCTGTGACGGTGACGCTCAATCACAAACAAGTTACCATCACACCAGCAGATTTGAGGGCTATTCTTCTCATTCCGGTCATCGAACCTACTGAATACAATGCCACCCCAACTGAAGAGGTAGTTCTCCAGTTCATGATCGACATTGGCTATGACGAAGCTACCAGGGTAATTACAAAGCATTCATATGTCGGTCTCAAGAACATTCCCCAGCCATGGAGAACCCTCTACATTATGATCACTAAATCCGTTTCTGGACGTGACAGTGGTTATGAGCATCCCAAGCTCATGGAACTACAAATATTTTGGGCTTTGGTCAACAAGAAAGACATAGAAGTTGAAACTCTGATATGGGACGATATGATGACTTTCCTTAAAAAGCTTGGCACCAAAATCCCGTATATCAGATATACAAAACTGCTGATCCAATGAGCTTTAGGGTATAATCTTGATATTCCCTTGAGACTCGATGACCCCAAACAACACTCCATGTTGTATGAGCCCACACTCTCAGTCAGATTTAAAGACTCTACAACAAAGAAACAAGGTGCAGTGCTGCCAGATCACCTTATAACTGATGATATCAAACAACTGTATTCGTATAAACGATATCTGGTAGCAGTTGAAGAAGGTAAAGTAGGTTTTCTTGATGAAAAGTCCGCTGGTACACCTACACGGAAAACTAGAAGAGGCAGTGCAGGAAGTGTTACAAGCACTGAGAGTCAAAGAAAGTTCCCTAAGAGGAAACCTGGACACAAACGGAAAGTTCCCTCTAAGGAAGCTATTCCTATTCCCAAGTCTGAACCACAAAGAAAGCTAGTGGATGAAAGCTCTGAGGAAACCGAATCAGAAGAAGAGGTCACCTACTCTGAAACTGCAACCGATGTCACTCCAACAGTAGCTAAACCTCCCAGTCCAAAAGCTGACCAAGGCAAAGGGAAAACTCTAGTACTTGAACATGAAGAAGAAAGCTCAGATGAAGAGCCACTGGATACTGACTATAGGAAGAAGTTCAAAATCATAAGACTCCAATACGCTAGAAATGAGTTCGAACAGCAACAAATGCGTGGCCCCGGAGGGTCAAGTGGTGGTGTCCAATCTACACCAATTCCTGATGCGGTTAATCAACCCGATAAGGGAACTGGTGCCACCACTCTTGAGCAACAACAAAAGCGCCTGAGGATTCTATTGATTATGACTTTGAGGAACCTGAAAAGGAAAAGTCTGAGAAAGAAAAAGCTGATGAAGAGGCTGCAGCTCAAGCTAAAGCAGATGAAGAGGCCCGGACTCAGGCTGAAGAAAAAGCTAAATCTAGACAAGATGACGAAGTAAATTATGATGATTTTCTTCTCAACAGTCCAATTCGTTCCAAGGAGGAAACTTCTGAACCTCCTAAGGACCCTGAATCTCCTCATATTTCTTCATCATCAGATTTGTCTTCTCACTCTTCACCTCCACCATCCAGAGGAACAACCAGATCCACATCCAAATCAGTGAAGAAACCAACAGACTCTTGGATATCCCGGGCTAAAACCAAGATTGTCAATGTTGTCAAGCAGGTCAGGAAGAAAGACGTGACCAACAAAAAGTTAAATAAAGTCGCTGACAACATCAATCTTCTTCATGACGAGATAGTCAAGATGTCAAGTGAAAGGGAGTATATCCAGAAGTTTATGCAACGTGATCTTCAAGGGGAATTGAACGAAATGATTAAGGGCTATACTCATAAGTTCTTACTCGACACAGTTCCGGGTGTGACAAGAGAAATGTTCAACAGACAACTCTATCCAAATCTGATGCATTTGGCCAAGCAAACTATAAGATCAACACCAATGACAGTAACAATCAACGCAACTGATCCTATAGTGTTCTCCGATGTTGAATTGGTTTCCAGGCTGGTAACTCAAATGTCTAAACGATCTGCAACATTTACTTCTTACGAAAGTAAATTGTTTGAAGCATTGCTGGAATACCAACTCAAATCAGCATGCAGAGAAGAAGCTCAAAGGCCCAAACGTCCAAGAGACGATGAAGATAAGGATAAGGATAAAGATAACGAGCCTAAACGTCCAAAGAAGTCTGGAGAACCCTCATCTGTGCCACCACCACCCCTAAGGACTCCAATAACAAGACGATCTCCTCCACGCTCTTCCGCTGACAAACCTCAGGACTCTGAGTTATCACCCCAGATAGAGAAAACCGGTGATCACTTCGAGTATACTGGTGGTGACGATAAGGAAGTCCCTGAGCCCCAACAACAACCCACCTCTCCCGCTTCAACAAAGAAACCATCATCCTCATCAAGGCCAAAGAAAAAGAAGAAGACGTCTAAGGCTGATGTCGTCTCTTGGTTAGACGAAGACGACACCGAGTATGATTGGTTCTCCACACTTGTTGATGCTACTCCCGCTCTAACTGATGATCCAGATATGGTAGAAGGTCGTACATTGGAGCATGCTAAGTTACTGCAAGAAACGTTCCGAGTGAAGAAGATGACGAAATCAGAGTTGAAGCGAATCAAGAATGAAGCCTTTCAACTACTCAAAGACAGCTCGGAAAGTACTATTGAAGTTGAATATCACCTTGAAAACATAGCATGAGCCATGTCTAACAACATTGATTGGCTCAACCCTGAAGCAAACATCGACTTAACCAGAAGAGACAAGGCTCCATACTACACCGATTGGTCTAAACCTCTACCAACGATTGGCCAACCAGATCAACCTAAGATTCCATTCCGCTACTTCTTCAACAATGATTTGGAATTTCTTCTACACGGTAGCGATGGTTCAAAGAAATATGCTACATCACTTACACTTCCGTTCCCGGCAGCCATATACTCCAACTGCATAGCCATCGAAGAAAAGGCTACCCACATGTTTTCCAACAGCGTGGAACGGTATGACATTGATGCAATGTACGGGGTTCACCATTGGCCAGAACGCCTTCCTCAAGACTATCAACATGAAGTGTTCAGTGATAAAGGGATAGTTGCTGTTAAGCATGTCACTCTTTCGTCTAAATGGGATTACACCTTCCTCAATACTATCGTGGTCAAAAGACAAGACGAAAGGGACTATGAATTCTGTGAAGCGGACTTTCAGAACTTGTCTCTCAACGACATTGAAGATCTGTATCTTGCCAAGGTACAGGGAAGAATGAGACAATTCTCGACTGAAATTCAACGAGAATACATCAAGTCTTTGCTCATCTTCATCAGAAGCATAGTGATACAGGAATGTGTAGAAGATTTACAACTTGCTGTTGAATCGTATCAGACTCGTGTCAACCTCACCAGACCTCAGCTAGAACTTCCTGACATCAATCATCTTCCACAATACACTTTCATCAGCAAACCATTTGGAGTAGTTTACCGTAGTGAACTACAACGCAAATGCTTGATAGCGTGTAGAGATCTTCATAAGTTTGGGGATCACACACTGAAGAAAGTCAGGGACGGCTTGGCTTATAGGTTGAAGGCGATACATGAAGGCATTGGGTCACCAAAGCGATGGAACTCTCAGGAAAAACGGGATGTTAAGAGGATCATCACTCGGATCGATGAAAGGTTGTACAGAAGGGACCAGTTCAGAACTCTGGAGAGCTTTGTAGATGGTCGTCCCAGGATTACTCTCACAGGCTATCAACGCCCTGTTCGCATTCCTGGAAATATTGTTGGACTACCTGGTACCCCTTAATCTGTTTCATTTTCAATATTGATTTGGATGTGTGATTATTAATGACAATGGCTTGTGCACATATAACAGTGTACAACCCGTTCTTGTAATGAAAGGACCCTGTGGTACGCTTCAGTGCCACAATCCTCATAAAAGGAGCGAAAGCTTCTTACTTTTGAGTAAATCTTATCAAACCTTTCACTTTTAAAAGGTTTTGCTCAAAAGAACAAGTACTTCCCCTTATGATTTTCAAAACCTCAAAAGTTTATATCACTTGTTGAGGGGGAGTATTTGATTAAAAATTTTGCTCACAAATTGTTCTTTGTGATAATCTTCCCACAAAACTCGAAATGGACATATTCGATATCAAAATTTCATCAAAAATAACATTTATATGCCATTTTTTAGGGGGGGAAAATTATGTGATAAGAAATATGTTGTGAATTGCTATTGAATCCTCGTGAGAAAAGACTTCAACCCATGAATTGACGAGAACTGAACAGTCATACATTGAAAAGATTTGTCTTCTACGACTTATCCAAGTAAATTGTACCCACTCAAGAAGCTCTTGATAGACATGAACTTTGACGGGTTTGACAACCTTTCGAGGTTGTCCACATCTTCAAGGTAGTTATTAGAGCTAGTTGTCACCTAAAAGCTGACAATGTATCTCTTTAACTATGCAACGTAATCGTGTCTCGCAAGGAATTGTCTATCTTGAGTCGATCAATTCAAAAAGTGCGCGCTCTTCTCTCACTGTGCAGATTTCTGTCAAAACTCTTAAGCACATGTGGAGGGGGAGTATTTCTGAAAATCTAAAACTCTTGAAGTGTTCAAACATGTTTTTTCATTCACAAACACTTCGAGAGATTTTCATGAAAATGGTTTTATGGCAATGGAGTTATAAGGTGATTAAGGTTAGGAATAACCATCCTATGATCCGCCAGAGCCGGAGGGATCTACCCAAGGACACTACCAATAGTTAGAATTAGAAGTCTTTAGGTATGATTATAAAAAGGAGAAAATGAGAATCGGAGAGAGAAGGAGTTGAAGAATTAAAAAGAAAAGCAAAGAAAAGGGTAAAAAGAAATAGCCCCCCAGATTATTCAACTTAGGGCAGACACCGGGTTCAATTCATATGCTACTGGTTGTCACTTGATGACACCGGTATTGAAGACTAAAAGTTGTCATGGACCCAGTAACGTATGCACTAAACCTTCTTAGCCACTCAAGTTTCTCTCAACAGAAGCTTGTTTCATTCTCACAGGGAACCCTACATAATCTATCGGCTTTCTCTTAGAGATTGCTGGTATTGAAGAAGGAGACCCTCTCCCTAGTCTCCGCTCAGGAAAACCAAAGCGCACTATTGAGTCTAGAGCCACGAGATTCATCAAAAGATCTCTTAGGTACACTTGACATTTTATCGCTTGTCGTTCAACAATAAGAACGCAAGTGATACTTTATTGTGTCCTTCACAGATCTTAGCAATCTGTCGAGAACATTTATGAGAGATTCACAATTGTGATCCTCAGTGATTGAATGGAAACTCCTGCCAGGGTCAACATCAAACAGCCCTGACAGCAGGTCACTTCGGTAACTGCCCGTGGATTACGCTTAGTGTGTCTCAAACGGTCTACAGTCGTGAGGTGATGCTTCGGTGTACCTCTGCGACTCATCTGAACTGTAGATGTACTTCGGTACATCGTGTTATCTCACTTGTGGGACTCCAGTTCAGGAACGGCCTTTGTGAGAATTAGAGTTGTGTTTTCACACTATGCTGTTAACACTCTCAAAGTTCAAACTTGTAAGTGCCGGAAACCGCTTATTACTAACCTTTCTTATGTTTTCTTCTTATGGAAGCTCTGGAGCGGACTGGTCGTGCAGATTCTTCACATGCTCATACTAACAACATCACTAATGGAAGTTCTATCAAAAGGCAACACAAAGTCAGAATGATTCTTCGTCAAGTCAAAGAATCTACAAAGGTTAACGACTAAGAGAACTTCATCAGTACTGAAATCCAACGTCAAAGAGCGTGTGAGCATGTTGAAGAAATACGTGGAGACACTGGAGCATCGAAGCAGACCTGATACAGTCAACAACAACATACTATCACTACCATCACAAAGAACAAAGATCAAAGAACAAAGAAAATGATGACGTCAAAGCAGAACTGTTCAACGGAAACAATTTCTCTACACTGGGGAGATTGTTCGAATAAAGACACCTCTTCTCACAAGAAAGAAGAATGTCAGAAGACGTCAAAGCTACTATTACATCAGCACCTAAATCATTTATCACTCTTTCATTCATCACCAACACTTAGGGGGAGATTGTTGGAATCACTCCTAAACATTAATTCAAGTGTCAGTGATTCATATGTAATAGTTAGCTTAATACGGCCTTTATATTTGTTATTAAGCTAAGGCTTATGTAGAAGGCCCATAAGCCTTGGCCAAGCCCATAAGAAGGGAAGGAGTCTAGATGTGTTGCCCTAGCTCCTTGCTCTATAAATACTCTTGTAAACCTTCTATTGAAGGTTGGTTGTTCATTTTATCTTTCACTCTACGCATAACTATTATTCATTTATATTCTTGTGTGTGATAACGTGTTCAACCGATCACTCTTCTTCTCTATTGATGCTTGTGTTACTAATATGGGAACCTAACAAGTACACTATTGCCAAAGTCCCTATTATCATGAACCATTAATCACTTGCGAGTGAACGCGAATAATGTGGATAGATCTATCGGGAAAGAGAAATCCCGTTTGTGTTGACCGGGTAGGCAAACAAACGCACTCTATTTGAAGATCCATAGGTTTAATGGCAAATTGGCAATTACCTATTAGGGCATCGGATACTATTATATGACAGCTGTTAACGTTTCGGTATCATGAGCTTAGTGCAATAATATCTGTTTTGTTTTCAAACTATTAGTGTGAGTCTATAGCTCACATTACCAACATAATGTGTTCAACCATCAAATAAACTCTATGAATTTCACTCAACCTTTGTGTTGACAGTTTTAAGCATGTATTTCAGGTCCATAATGTCGGAAGCTGGCACGGAGGAGTACGAATACTCAAGAAGGCTATAAATTTTATTATCATTCGAAAACTCATTTAATGTATTTTGTAAACCGTGAAACTACTGGGACCTCATTTTTTGTAAACTCTGATATTTATATAAATCGAATGATAAATCTTTTAAAACGACTCCATTAGAGTTCGTTTTCTATTGTTATGACTGTTGTGCCATGAAGTAACACCCAGTTTGAATTCTGCTGCGTATCACGAAATTAGGGGTGTTACAAGAGTCCATTCAGTGTCGATTAGGGCCCACTATCCAAAATAAGTCCAAAACGATATAATTCGATTACTTAGCGCTTTATTATGTCAAAGTAAGTTATAATAAGTCGGAAAATAAGCCATTACCCAAATAAGTTTTACAAAATGCTTATTGGGCCGTGAGGTCCAATAAGTATTTTGTTGGGCTTATTTGTTGTCGAAACAATATTCTCGATTAAGTTTTGATATTTACGTTTACTTGTACGGAAATAAGCACAAGAAATGAGTCGTTGTAAAATAAGCACACCCGAAACCCATTATGGGTTGGGCTCGGCCCAATAGGGGTCGACACAATAATTAGAGCAAACCAATCCAAAATCTCAATAAGCTATAGCTCGTACCAAATAAGTTACCAAGCAAGTTAAAAGCTAAAAAGTACTCACTTTCACCACTAGAGCCAAAACTTTATGTTTTTCAAAACCCTTATTTTTATTTATTTTTGTTATGTGTCGATTTGGCTTAGAAAAATTAACTAGACTTTTAATTTTTGCAAAATCAAGTTATAAGCCCTAGTTTGGGTTTTGTATTATTATGTTAACATGTAATTAGCTCAAGTTTACCACACAAGCAAAAAAACACAAAAGTTATGTGTATGTTTAATTTCGTACGTGTATATGCATATATATATACCAAACCCCAACCTTTTCAAGATTAAACATGTATGTTCACATAACATCACGATTTAAGCAAGATTAACTATAAAAGTACAAGTAGTTTTAAGTTTGGAAGAGACTTACAAAATCTTTCAAAAAGTCGAGCACTATAAGACCGAAAATAACCCAAATGGCTTCCAAATTACCCAAGACGCGTTCTAAACATTCCCAAATGCTTGAAAGTACAACCCGTTTCAATCAAACTTGAACCCATTTTCTAAATCTTAAAAATTAAAGAGTGTTATGTGTTTTGAGAGTTGGGAGAAAGATTGGAAGTATTTTTAGAGTGAGTTGTGTGTGTGTTTTAATGTGTGTAGGATTAGAGTAATAAAACAAAGTTGGCTATGTCATGTTAATAAGTTAAAATGGATGAGTTTATTCTTGTTTCATTGTGGTGTGGGCGGCAAAACGAGCCAAGCAAAAGGGGGAATACATTTTGAAATCCCGTTATGTATATTGTGTGTCGGTTTGAGTTAAAATGCTACTGTAAAGCCCTTGTTTGATGTTTTTAGACACATACGCGTAAAATAAAGTTCTTATTGACGTTTTTAATAAAATAATAAAAAAATATTATTATTTACTCAGAAATGTATTTATTTGACTCAAGCCATATATAATGCGGTGTCGGTACGCGTGTGGGGTCACTTTTCAGTAAAAGCAAGAAAGCTTCTCGATTTTCATACGTAAATGGTCAGTAAGTGTCAGAAAATAAAAGTTTCAATTTTCCTGATAAAATTAAGGAGTTTAGAGGGTTATTGTATGTTGCAGTGTGCGGTATACCTTCCCGAAATAGTCACGTAAGCTAAAAAATACTCAGTTTAACAGTTAAGAAATAATAAACCAATATTTATTATTAAAATAATGGTTGGAAAATTACCGTGTGTCACATTTTATATAACTAAGATCACTCGAGATTAAATTTGATTTCAAGTTAAGTTATAATACAAGTTGGGAGGTGCGAAGTGTACATTTGTATAAACTAATTAACTTGATTTCGGATACGATGAATGAAAAATTTTGTGACAGAAAATTCGCCGGTAGGACGTTTCAACCATGGTTGTCAGGATCCCGATCCTGATCTTAGGATCTTACGATTTTACGACTGTAAAGCAAAAATGATCCGGATCCTACATAGGATCTTTGCAAGCTTAAGATCTTATAGGATCCCGATCTTGACCATACGATCTTACGATCTAATCCGATCCGATCTTACTCTTCTCGGATTACAAAATAAAAAACTACAAATTTATGGGTTGTTTGTTTGTAGAATTCAAAAAACAACATGTTAATCTTTTTAAACATTTTATAAACATAATTTAGGACAACATTTATATGAAACATTCATAGTATTTTGTGGTTATAATGTATTAGAATTTGTAGATTTGTATAAAATTACATAAACTATTAAGAAATAACATTAGAGTAGGATCTTAAGATCCCGATCCGATCTTACGATCACGATCTTGCAAAGACAAAAACGATCCTGGGTAGGATCCCGATCTTGACAACCTTGGTTTCAACTATTCAGTAGATGTGATTGTTTTAAATAGTAATAGAAAAACAGTCGCTATTAAGTGTTGATGAATCTATATGAAAGTTAGTTACTTAAAACCAAAAGGTGTGACCATTCATGAAACAGTGTGACTTTCATCATATGTTACTTTGTTTATTATATATAAACACAATTTTTGTATGTCATTGATAAAAGAATAATCACAACAATACATACAATATTCTCCATATTTTTGCTCTTATTTTTGTGCCTAGAACTTGAGTGTGTTCTTATCTTATCTCATATACGAATTCCGTGTAACCTAGGACACCAAATAGAGTCAAAATATTGTATTCAGAAAGTGACTATACACGATTCAAGAGTTATCCAAGCAATTTTTGATTATCAAGACCCTAATACCAACAAAAATATAGCGAAAAACTCTTTCACCCATTCAATTTAAGGGAATCACATCGTAATACGAACATTTGGTATGCATTAAAAACCTCACAAGGCATAAAAGCTACTACCAAACTGTCACTAGAGTGTCGTTAGCTGTCGCTACCGCTATGATTAAATATCTCACCAGTTCGGCAAAATTCACTCAATCTGAGTTAATTGACGTTAAAAGTGTCACTATTGTACCGGTATACCCGGGCAACGCACATGTATTTTACTCGTTGCTACTTATTGGTGGTTCTTTAGAGTCAATGTGGGTGTGTTAGGGTCATGTTGGTCGTGACTATCATCATGTTGTAATTTCTAGCATCTTGCTAGTGTTAATTTATATAAATATAATGCCTTTTCAAAAAAAGTCATATTAATTGCATTTAAAAAAATGGGAGTAGAGGTGGGCATTGACCCGTTTTGACCAAAATTGAACCGGTTTTTTTCAACGGTCAAGAACTGGTTTGTGGCCAAAATCGGTTCGGTTCGGTTTCGATTTAGAGAGGAAAAAACACAGACTGGTCCAAACCGATTGGGGTCGGGTTGTAACCGGTTTGGTTTGAAAAAACCGGTTACAAACCATTTTCTTTTCTGAATATGTTAAGCAGCAATGCATTTTTGGCCAAACCGAACCGGTTTGAGGTAAAAACCTGGTGTTGACCGATTTTGGTTTCCGGTTTTTTTCTACACGACTGAATGGAGTACAAAGAATGTTAAACGCTTTGTACGTATGCATAGTATTCATTAAAAATAGGCTTTGAATTTAACATGCTGTACATTTTCATCTTTTGCTTTAATAAAATTTTAGTAAAAATTTCCGAAAGATATGTTTGTTGGTTTTGATGGGCAATAATGGATTTTAACTTTTGCACAATAATATACTCCTACTAAATATCCAAAAAAGCCCTCAATCATACACACTCTAGTGTGCATCATCACTCTTGTGTTGAACTGCAACAATGGGAGCCATTCTTTCTAATCTCCTAGGTGGGGACGCATCGGCAGCTACAGACGATAATTCACGAGTGATCAAAATCCATAAAACTTCTGAGTGGCAAAGTCATTACGATGAGTGGAAACAATCCACTAAACTAATGGTGGTTGATTTTTCTGCATCTTGGTGTGGCCCATGCAAGTTTTTAGAGCCTGCTATCAAAGCTCTTGCTGACAAGTATGAAGATGTTGTCTTTGTCAAGATCGATGTCGATGAGTTACCGGTATGTCGTGTATGTGTTTTATTCTACGATCATGTCGTGTATGGTCTTATTAGGTTCTTTTTCCCTTATACTACGTAGGCTATGTTTGGCACACAAGATTATGAAGAGATTATGCTTATTTTTTCAAAAAATAAGCTACTTCAAAAATAATCCTTGTTTGGCAACATAACTTATAAGAGATTATAAAAAATATAATCTCTCATAATCTCTGAAAATAAAAGGTTACTTCATGTAGCTTATAAAAATAATCTCTTTTTATAATCTTTTTCAGCAACAGCAACAGCACCAGCATCAGCAACAGTACCAGCATCAGCACAATCTTTTTTTGCCAAACATACCCGTAGTGTATAATTTGTTTCTTTTTTAGGTGCTTTTTGTTTTTGCAATCTGTTTTGCTTTTGGGACGATAATAACTTAAAAAAACATTATACTTGTTCAAAAATATATTTCTGGGCATCAAACAATTTTTTTTTGTTTATATTGGTATTGAACTTTCAATTTCGGACTCTTTGAGGTATTTTGTGACATTTTTGCCCCTCAAATTATTAAAAATTCAGGGGCAAAAATGTCACAAATGTACCCCAAAAAGTCCGAAATTAAAAGTTTAGTAACTCAAAACAGTCTGAAATTGAAAGTTCAATGCGCGAATAAGCAAAAAAATTTGTTCGATACCCAAAAGTGTATTTTTGGACAAGTATGATGTTTTTTTTAAGTTATTTCCCCTTTGCTTTTTTTCCTTATAGAGTCACTACAAAAAACTTGTTGAATTCTTCACATTTTAAAGGCCAAATGACCACATTTAAAAATGTGTAAAATTATTGAGTCCACACTTTCTCAAGTGTGGTAATAATGGGTGTGACAAATTTTTCTACACTTATAAGTGAGGAGATATTATCCAAATTTCTATGGTTAAAAGTGTGAAAATATTTTTTGAATGTCCACACCTAAAAGTGTGGCAAAATTGCAAAAAATGTATATAATAAAAAGTGTAAAAACATTTGTGACACATATAAGTATAGCATTATTGTAATTGTACACATTTATATATGCAGATTATTTTTTTAAATATTTGTGACACCTATAAATGTAGCAAAATTATTATTCATATAAAAAAAAAGTCCACGGTTTATCATACCGTGGCAAAATAAGTGTCGAGAGTAGCACTATCTTTTGTAGTGAGTTTATTTTGTTTACTTAATTCGCGTTGGTGTTTAGCTTATTTTGTGCGCTTTTCTTCCCCCTTTTGCTAATCACCTAATTCACCAAGATGTTACTGACTACATTTCGTAATCACGGGAAATCCTAAATACCATTTTTTTTTTGATCCCTTGTATACCATTTGTAGTAGAGAGGATTCCGTATGAAAAGGCATCATCAGCAACATCTAATACCATACTTGCATAATTGTTTAAAAATGTTGATTTTGGTTTGATTTATAATCTTTTTTGTTTGATTTATAATCTAAATGTTGTGTATTAGTCTTAAGGTTTTTTTTATTTATTATTATTATTTTTTTTTACACAAGGTTTTTTTTTGAAGAAAGTGTGATTAGAGAATGTTATATATGATAATGATAAAATCTTGTTTCTTTTTTTGTGCTTAAAGAATTATCATAATGACCAATTTACCCTCATTCGAATTCAAAGTTTTTCATTAACCTTAAATCATCATCTACAGTTTTTGAAGATTCCACATCCAACCAAGTTCATCTCTAGTTTGGTTGTTAGTTAGCCGAATAGGATAACAAAGGTTTGGTTTTGCTTGCAAGGCAAGCAACTAGGTTTTATTAGTTTCCTTAAGATGAAGCTGACTCCAAGTCCTACTTAGTTCTGCTGGTCGGTTTTTTACCGAAAGAAAACAGCAGGTTTATTGACCAAAAGGGGTTCTTTAAAGCTCGGTTTCAGGTCCATTTTTTGCGACAGAAGAGCTCCAAAGGTTTTGTAGGTTTTTGGTTTTCGAAGATCAACAAAGATTTTGGTGTTTCGGGTTTTTTCAGGTTATTGACAAAGAAGAAGACAACACCAGGTTCTTTTTCTGGGTTTTCAAAAACAAGGGAAGACTTCAAAGAGGCGTTTGGATAAATCGACTTTGGAGGGAAGAAGGGGTAAATTCTAGTTGTTGTCGGGTTTAAGACCAAAACAATCTGCCAAACGGCCACTTAAGGATAGACCCCTGCTTTGGTTATAATTTTTCTCCTTTATTTAGTCGATTGTAATAGAACTAGAATTTACCCCTTCTTCCCTCCAAAAAAATAAAATAAAAAATTTACATCTTTAGGAACTAACAATGCAATTTAATTCAGTTATCTACTAACATAGGTCTCCCGTGTGGGATTTTTTTTTGTGATTTTCTTTGCCCAAGCTACCAACATCCTCCTTTATTCGTCTATTCCACTTTATCGCCTCATGAATAACCTCTCAAAATCCTCTAATAAAACAAATTCTTGGATTGAACACTATTAGCGTTTGTTTTATCGGGGGACTTTGGAAGGTTATGAATAAAGTGATAAAGTAGAGTAGACAAATAATGGAGGACACTAGCAGCACTAGAAAAACAAAATGACAAAAAAAAAAACAAAAAAAAAAAAAAAAAAAAAAAAAAAAAAAAAAAAAAAATTCTGCCACACGGGTCTTAGAGATGTAAATTATTTGGCTTTTATTTACGCATTGATGTAAATTGTTTGATTTTACTAACGGATTGATGTAAATAGCCCAATGTTTCTGACATGAATGTAAACTGTCAAAAATTTGCAAACCAAAGGGATATATTTTGCAGTTTACTATAAAAATTGTCTACAGACAAAGATAAATCAGTGTTGATGAAGCGAGATTTAATCGGTTTAGCATATGGGATCCGGTTCCATTGAGAATGATTTAAATTGGGAAGGAATTGAGAAGACTTCGTTTTAGATATTGATTCATAATTTTTTATTTGATTCACTAGTATACATCAATTAATAGTTAATAAAATCTAAAAATCACAAATTTGATTCACAAATATTTGTAAAAATAAAGTTATGGTAATGATTCACTAAATTTGTACGTATGATTCACAATTGTACTTATATCGCAAAATCGTGAAAATTTTTAACATTGATTCAACCTTTTTTTTTAACACATTTTGGGTTTTAATCATGTTAAAATGAGTTCTACACTTGAAAAAATTAAATCGGAATTAAAAATGTATCGTATTTGGACCTTCTCAATTTTAAATCCTTCTCAACGACCCATATTATTAGCATATAAGTGTTTTGAAAGTGAGCAAACAGATAAAAGAAGTGTAACTAGTGAAGTTAACCTACTTAATTGACATGTCCTTTGTTAATTGTTGTCCAAGATATTCGATTCTTCCGTTTCGTGACATATTTACAATATCTGATATTATTGTAGGATGTGGCACAACAATATAATGTACAGGCAATGCCAACCTTTGTATTGCTAAAAGATGGAAATGAGGTGAGCAGGGTTGTTGGTGCCAAAAAGGATGAACTAGAGAAGAAAATCTCCACGAGTTGTGCTGCTTGATCTCACTTGTATTATTATCTTTGTTCTACGAATAACATGTGAGATGGAGTTTAGCATTTGGTACTTGGAACTGTCTGTTGTATTGAATAACTATATGATCTTCTGTACTGTAATCTTATATCGTGTATGTTGTTCCATTGTATGTATTAAAACAGTTCAATTATAAAACCTGTCAATTAATACATGATTTAGGTGGTGTTTGAATTCGACTTAGGGCTTGTTTGTTAAAATATTCTATTAAATCATGTTTAATTAAGAAATGACTCAATACAGACATCCTCAATTTTATTATTTAATATTTTCAGTCATCTTTCTCTATTAAGTCACAAACAAAACATTTTTTATATGACTTAATAAATTTAGTTTTTATCATATTAAGTCAATTAAGTCGAATTCAAACACCACCTTAATTGACTTGATAAAAAAAAAAAAAAAAAAAAAAAAAAAATTGAATTCATTAACTCAAAGTGTTTGTTTGTGACTTAATATGAATAGATGACTGAATATATTAAGTAATAAAATCGTGGGTGTCAGGGTGTGTGAATTAAGTGTTCTTTTTATTAAACATGACTTAATAGAAAATTTTAACAAACAAGCACTTAGTTTATTTAAGATATAAAGGCATGATGCAAAGGTTTCAATAGAGACCTGCGTTTATACCTGGATTGGTAATCATCTTGGGATGGTCCGTGAAAAGTATGGAAACGGCCATGGGAATACCGGTTAGGCCGCATTACTTCATAAAAACCAAAAGGACTTGACTTTCGCCAAATAGCCATGACAGTGATCCTTCTCCGTTTTAATCTTGTGATCGGTATAAACTGTTGAGATTGAGAGTTTGAATGCTACACTGCAGATGCATACCACATAACTGAATCTTTTTTGGAACATCAAGAATATAATATATTGTACTAGACTCGAACTCAAATAGCATGACAACCTAACATTATATCCCATACTAACACCATTACATACGGGAGACAAGAAACAATGAACTTGAGATTGAATGATTTTATACTCTGTCTACTCAGTAAGTCTATTTTCAACACCATCATTACCTTCAACGGTTTTTACTTGGCCCTCCATTGTCAGTTTCTCACCATCGTCTTGACATCTTCAAAGCCTCCTTAATGCCTTAAAACAATCTTAAACGCAGATACTGTTAAGTTTAAGATATATGAAAACAAATAGAATCATATAGACACCACATAGTACACAGCGGAAGACTTAGAATCATAACAATAATTAATTAACTGAAAGAAGCGTAACGTACCTATTGCAATTGGTAGATCTCTTCAATTCAAGAACCCTAATTAGGGTTTATGTGGTTTAACGAATTAACCCTTACCGTTTTTCAATTCAAACCAATTGATGTAACAATAGTGTGTTACACCACGTTTTTGTACACACGTACTATTAGCGATTCGATGCGAATGCTAGTTCTTGATCACAATAGAATAACCAAACACCTTTGTTATGCTCAAGGTCACTCGTAAATCCCTTACAATGGGGATTCACTCGTCGACCAAGAACAAGAGGGAAGAAAAGAAGAAGTTTGGCCTTCTAATGAAATCAAGTGTACCAAAGGATGAATACATGGGATGTATTTATAGCCTTATGGTAGATGTCAAGTTTACTATGGTTTCCGATGTGGGATTCCATAGTTTCGGCCAAAAACAAGCCCAAAAGAGGGTTCCTAAAACCATCTCTTGGCTTGTTTACTTTTCTTCATATCCCGTTGACATTTAACGACCGATAGTCACTTTCGATAAGTGCTTATCGCTCGTTTAGTCGTTTATTGTGAATTTAATAATTAAACATAATATTTTATATTAATTATTAAAACATCGAGTCTCATACGTAAAGTGTGCAATCCCGTGGTCTCGAGTTCGAATCCGGTCATACACATAGTAAATATATTCATAAACCAACAGCTCCCACTTGGAGATATCTTAGTATGCGTAATGACATTGGTTAGCATCTAGCAACACGCCAATGACCCCAGAACAACTCGAGTATGGTTTCCTGGAAAAACCTTTTGATGATTTATCATCATACTTATCCTTTTGTTTCTAATACCATGCTAATAAGAATATGGATCTCACTCATTTCTTAATTAACCATTCTGTTTCTCGCTTTATATGATTGATCAAGATTACCAATCCTTCTGAACACATTCCAGAAGACCTTGGGCATGGCCATGCAAACATCTTGACAACCCTACGAGGGGCCCAGCAGTATTATACTTCAAAATAAATTTGAAGAAAACAAATCCCGTTTTGACTACGAGCAGAATTCATAAATTTCGCAACACTTCTGAAAACAACCCTTTTAGCTACCAGTTACGTATAGCGTTAGATTGCCTTACAGAAATGCACTACATCCATGACATTTCTCTGGTATCTCAAGTCAGAGGATAAATATTCATGATGTACTTAATGACTAAGATCCATAAAGTACCATCATGTGGTTGGGATAAGTCCTATACTCAATCCATTGAATATCATCTGAAATTAGTCATGCTACGCATCAATATACTTTCAAGTATATTCTAACTAATACTCATATTTGTCTTAATTCAATATCATTCCCATGTTATTGATCGACAACGGACTATTTAGAATAACTTAAGTTATTCAAGGATTTAAACATGCAAATACATGATACAATATTATAAATGAAATTAAACGTATAAAGTACTTTAATTCATTATATTTAATAGTTGTTTAACATCCTTTATCCAAATATTAAATAGATCAATGCATGATAATACTTAGTTAATGAATTTTTGCCTCAAGTCATGATAATCATACTTGTTGACAGGGCATAATTTCAACTAACTTTGATCTATAGGAATTTTGAGAATACTTATTTCATGAATTCAATAAGTGAATTTCTTGTATGTGTTTACACATATCTTGATATTGTCATAACATTCCACAAGGTGCGTGATAACCTGAACCACCCTTTTATGACAATCATCTTTCAAAACTTTAAAGTTTAAAGTATTCTTTATTCTTTAATGTATAATGCAACTATGCTCTTAGTTGAGCATAACTAGTCATCATCAAGGATACCGTGACTACAATTGAGTGTCATCTCAATTATACTAGCATCATTGTATACAACAATATGCTCTTTAAACATCCGTAAACTTTGAATATTATTTGTTTGGTGCCATTCAAACTTCAAGTTTGTTGACTATAACAATTACATAACAATTGTTGTATAGAATCTGGGAGCAACTCCAGGCTGAGGAATGCAATTCTAAATCCAAACATAAATATTACAATGTTGTTAAATCATCTTGTAATCAAGCATGACACAACAATCTTACAACATGATGTACATGATGAATCTTCAAGTTAGACTTTAAGATCTCATTATATATCCATCATGTTTTATTAGACTCATTTATTTACCGCATATGTTTATAATAATAAACATATATTCCAAGGTTGTATGTCTTATTTCCAAATCTTACAAACGAAGTTTCATTCCCAACTAAAACTTAATTTAGGTGGAATGTAGTTGCCCATACAACATATAAGATTTAAGAAAATAAAAATAATACTCCCACTAGCTTTCAGGAATACTTATGAGCTATCTTATTTTAATTATTAAATCAAACATGGATTTAATATTAAACATAAGAATCATCTCCTAGATGCATGCATATATCCATTTATGGATTCTTGCAGTTTGTACATATTCAAAGATTATTTGAATTCATAAAAACTCCTTTGCATTACTTATCGTCCTCGCAAAAGTAATTCCAGAACAAAGAGTTTTGATATTCATTGTCAAAATTTCATATCAATGAAACTAAGTATGACAATTATAATCTTTATACTTCTATTTAATGTATATAGGAAAGAATAGGAAAGAATATTCAATCATAGTTAATTGCTTAAGTATGATTAATATTATTATCACTAGACATACATTAAATACGTGTACAATATTGTCCACATGATTTCTACACAAAATTTTAAACCACAAAGGTTTTCATCCTTTGAAGAAAATCATCTTCATTTAGATAAACCAAGTATCTAAAATTGATTGTCTCTATGGACAGCATCTCAACATTCATAGTATGATTGATTTACCACAATTCAACATTTGGTAAATTCATCATCATAATTAACAGGCTTACCATGATCCTGTAACTCATAATCCTCAGCATATTAAATATCTAAGATATCCTTATGGATCTATGAATGACAATTCCATCATATTGAGGTCTATCATTTACATGTTTAGCCTCATCATGATATTTGCTAGTATATTTCAGAAGATTATGTATTTTGTAATTTAATCTTTCAAGATCTAAACAAAACTCCCACTTTCCTTTAACAATTTAAAGATTACCTTTAAATAGTTTAGCAAGTAGAGCAACAATACATTGTTCTCTTTTGGGATATTACAAAAAACATTTACAGTTCCTGACATTAGTTTGTTACAACCCACTTTACAAGTAGTTTAACAAATTCAGAACTTCACTATAAGACTTAATGTGATTCATCACATTCCATAAACAAATGGTGTCTTATTAATCTTCTAGGTTGGAGTCTTATTGAGTAAATTTAATGTATACTCAATCTACTAACCTTGATAACTTTTGGAAGAAACTATAGTTATCTTGAATCAAACAATGCCAATAGATTTTAATTCTTCTAACTGAACATACAAAAAAACTATGGTATTTCATTAGAATTAATATTGTAAGATAATCTAACAATATTTAAGATAATCATCTACTCTTTGGCTTATCTATTTACCAACTAAGTAAAACTTAATGGTACAATAGAATTACCAAGTCAATTGCATGCATTATAACACAAGTATTCTTGACCAAGTCAAAAGACATAACAGTTATAATCCCACTATACGTTATAAGTCATTGATCAATTCATTGACTCCATGCATATGTCTTAAAACATAGCAAGTTAACGTCTTACTTTATATTGTAAGTCTTGTATTAAAAGACTTCATGTTTGTGACTTTACAAAAAAATCATAAACATGTATAATTAAAGTAATTATGAACACCACCTCGGGTTTCAATTAATAATTTCAAGTTAATATATACTACATATATTTAAGTCATTCAACGAATACATAAATACTTAAAATCAAAGTAGTATTAGATTACTTCATTTAATTATGTCATTCCATGAAATGTTCAACGTAAGAAACTGCAAAATCATCCATGCTCGTTCTCACGACACGTGGATATTTTACCTTGGGCTACAATCTAGTTCACGTTCTCACGTAACATAAATTGTAACTACAAGTGTTTCTTAAATATTGAATGACATAAATATTTAAAGTAGTCTTTCTTATCATCTTGACACATGTTCTTAATGGGGCAATCATACACATTTAAATGTATAATTCCTATTGGAACGTTACTCTCTTACCTTGCGGTCAAGAGAATCTATTTAAATCATATTTATATGTGTTGTACCTTGCACACAATAAAGATTTCTCCCACTTGTGCATGGAACAACATCATGTAGCAGATAAACAACACGATACACGTTCGTTTATTTGATTAATATGATTTGTGTCATAGATATAACAAGTAGATGTAGGACTATATTGATTAGTAAGGAAACGCACATGACTCTCCTTAAAAACATAAGTGCCTACAATTTGAAAGTAATTATCTTTGAAGATAATCTGGGTTACTACACAGGAAATAAGGCTTGTAGCTCCCACTGAATTAGAAATCAATAAAACAACTTCTTATTCAGTAATGCAACACAAATGCTCCCACTGAATCTGACAACATTGTAAGTGTTGCATAACCAGTGAAAACAACTTGCTTGCTTTTTACTTTCCTACACCTTTAAAGAACCATATGTAATCATTACTAAGGTACTAAAAAGTGTATTCTACTATATGAATGATGGGTTATCCAACAATGTTATTAACTAAAAAAATTGGGTATGCAATTTCTTCCTTAACAGGCCTACCATGCCCATACTGGTATGTAGCACCTTTAAAGGCTAAAGCAAAACAACTAGATAAAATATGCTAGTTTGCCGTTTACCAATTTTCGCGGTAATTAGTCTAGCTTCTAATTTAGTAACTCACATACATGTTTTCCAGTTAACCAACATTCATGTTTGTTACAAAAGGATTCATTCACCAAATGAGGGTAATGAAATCTTTATGGAAAATAAGATGTGCAATTCATTGCTATGAGTTACATTAGAATTTAGACAATTCAAATGTTCCTATTATTACCTTTCTCATTCATGAAAAGGAATAGGATTGAGTCTCATTCTTCTCCCATGGAAAAGAGACTTTGTTTATCTTTTCGGTAAATTTATTCTCAATCAAACATTTGTTTGCAGCAGAATGGATCTATTTACTAATAAAAGACTAAACCACGTTTACGGTTAAATTTTGCATTTATACATTTAAAAGAATTACAAAATTCAATTTTTAGTATTTTCGATAATTAACCTTTTCAAGAAAAATTAAATACCCATGGTTCATAAACATATAACCATTTAATTTTCATTGAAAAACTAGGATCCAAATTGACATATTTTCATCACATCAGTTGATCTGCTAGTAATGAAAGTATTCAAAATGGTACGAGTCGAACCTCAATTGCCAATTTTCAAATTGCAACTCCTAGATTTATGGGATTTACATTTAGCCAATTTCAATTGCCATGTAAACATGTTTTATCCCCATCTTATGCCTTGAGTTGCCAGTTCTCACCGCAAAAACTCAATTAAGTTGTCCAATTTAAGAAACTGCAAAATCATCCATGCCCGTTCTCACGTCACGTGGATATTTTACCCTTTGATTACGATCTAAATCACGTTCTCACGCAAATAAAAGGTAATCTCAGGTGTTTCCGTTTCATTGGATGGCATACAACTTAAATTAAGGGTAATAAATTTGATTTTGGTGTCAAATCAAATATGTACAAAGATGTCATGCATTCATCTTCGTAGCATAAGGTTTTATTAAAACAGTCATATCCTTGTTTTAATGTTTAAGCTTTTCATCATCAAACTTTAATCGAGGTATTGGTAAACCAATTAAAGAATTACCTTTAATTACCACTATATCCTACTGCTGCATGAGTCCTAAGACCCAAGTTATTCGGATAATTACCACAAAAGTGGCGCGTAGAATTTAGGTCAATTCACCCTTAAGATTTTATGCACATTCATAGGAATACTTGGTAGCTCCATTAAGACGCAAAAAGTTTGTCAATAATGGGTGAGCCGTTCTAGCTATTTTGTGCATAAAAATCAATCAATTAAACGATTACGATTACTATGCTTAAAAATTACATGTTTCACCATTGTTTAGGTCAGTTTATTTTTCTTATAAAAATACCCTTGTTACACATAACAAACAAGCAAATATTTTAAAAAAAAATAATAAACATATAAACAATGAATACATAACATAAAAAATTAAGTCATGCATATCAAATAGCCACATGCAAAACTTTTGATAAATCCTATTAATAATCAATTCTAGATCTGTCAATATGCATATGTTTAATTAAGACTTTCACCCGTTTTCAGCAATGTACAAGGTGAGCCACATGCATCGATTCATCGATTGCGTAAGTCAGAATTAAAACATATACCACATAGCACATAATTGATTAAATAATAATGATTGAGGTCTTCCCCAATTTTAGATCTATCATAATTTTAGTGTATATCACTTAACCAAGTAAATCATACAATAAAAGCAGATCCATGATAAAACATGCATGTAATTATCATGGATATAAATCACACTTAACAATTAATGCAATTAAACAGAGTTACGCAATACACATAAAATTGCATGCAACCTAGGGTTTCTAATCCAATTAAAACTGAAGTTTACAAAACCCTAATTAGGGCACCAAACCTACGCCCCCCCCCCCCCCCCCCCCCCCCCAAAAAAAATAGGGTTTAGGTTTTGCAAACCCTAGATCTACACATACAATTAATAGCACAATCACGTTTATTTGTTTTATGTGTTTCAGTAATTAATTACTTGTTATACAAGGCTCGTGATGCCACTGTTAAGTTTAAGATATATGAAAACAAATAGAATCATATAGACACCACAGAGTACACAACGAAAGACTTAGAATCATAACAATAATTAATTAACTGAAAGAAGCGTAACGTACCTCTTGCAATTGGTAGATCTCTTCAATTCAAGAACCCTAATTAGGGTTTATGTAGTTTAACGAATTGACCCTTACCGTTTTTCATCAATTGATGTAACAATAGTGTGTTACACCACGTTTTTGTACACACGTACTATTAGCGATTCGATGCGAATGCTAGTTCTTGATCACAATAGAATAACCAAACACCTTTGTTATGCTCAAGGTCACTCGTAAATCCCTTACAATGGGGATTCACTCGTCGACCAAGAACAAGAGGGAAGAAAAGAAGAAGTTTGGCCTTCTAATGAAATCAAGTGTACCAAAGGATGAATACATGGGATGTATTTATAGCCTTATGGTAGATGTCAAGTTTACTATGGTTTCCGATGTGGGATTCCATAGTTTCGGCCAAAAACAAGCTCAAAAGAGGGTTCCTAAAACCGTCTCTTGGCTTGTTTACTTTTCTTCATATCCCGTTGACATTTAACGACCGATAGTCACTTTCAATAAGTGTTTATCGCTCGTTTAGTCGTTTATTGTGAATTTAATAATTAAACATAATATTTTATATTAATTATTAAAACATCGAGTCTCATACGTAAAGTGTGCAATCCCGTGATCTCGAGTTCAAATCCGGTCATACACATATTAAATATATCCATAAACCAACAGATACAATGTGCAGAATTAGTAACAACCTCAAATGTCTCATACTCTCATATCGTACCTTCACCTGCTTGCGTATCTTACATATTGAATGTCTCATATCTTACTCTTTTGTTTTCGAAACCAAGGATCTCTTGTGGACAACTCAATAGAGCATCATCTTTTTCAGCAAACAATATTAAGACACATGCTACCAATCTGAGTTACCATCTGTGCCTCCTTACATCCTATCTAACTCTCCCACTTAAACCTATTATTCTATTTAAAGTTCCACTTATATAGTAAAATTTAACCCGGATTATGCCATCAAATTTTAGAATATCAATGGATTTTTGGTTTGATTTTAAATTTTTAATTCTAACAGCCCATGAGTAAAATTTTATCACTAAACATATGTCAGAATGTGCTAATTGGTTAAAAGTAAAAGAGTTTACTTTAAATATTTTTATTTTGTTTGTTAACAAAACAAAATGGACAAAAGAGGTGCTGCGTATGTTGTTGAAGTCAACAAACCCGCCCGAGATGCAGATTCTGTAATGTATATTGTAAATCAACGGAATTATCATAGGTACACAGAAGCTTCTAAAATTACTGCTTATAGTAGTTTCTGTAAAAGCATGAAATTTTGGAGAAACTAATCTTCATACTTGAAATTAATTGTAACTTTTATTACTAAACAAATGATTCTCAAATATAATGAGTGGCAAAATGTGTGGGTCGGGTCGGGTCGGGTCACGGGTCTAGTTGGGTTTGGGTCTAAACGGGTACATGTCTAGAGGGGTCATTTAGGAGGGTGGGTCTAAACGGGTCCGGGTCAAATGGGTCTCGAGTCAGGTTGGCGCGTTGGGTTTTCGCAAATCTTTTTTTATTGAGTGAAACATGAAACCAGTGAAAAGAGGTGTTCAAAATGTTTTTCTTACCCGTTATACCCGCCCTAAACCCGTTGATTAATTGTTATAAAATTGAAAGTTATATCAAAAAATTATTTAGACCCATCTAAAATATAGAGGGAGACCCAACAAAACCCATCACCTCTAAAAATTTAACCAACTTGACCCATAAATAACCAACCGGTCTAAAATTGCAACCTCTATTAAATATGAATTCTCAACTATCATTTTAATAAATATCTTAATTGTTTCATAGTATGTTATGCTCTGTAACTTCGTTGTCTTGCAGTCAAAGACATTAAAAATATCTACCAACTGTAGAGAAAAAGGAAGGAGAAAGTTATATATAAAACCGCAAACAAACGATGCACACGTTCCTACCTTTGTAAAGTAATGTTGATCATCAAACACGACAATTTTCTGGTTTTCTATGTGGGGCTAGGAAGCTACTCTATAAACTGGTTCTCTTAGATGAGGCTGATCACGATATGAAGAAAAAGTAATTTGAAACATTTAAGATGCTACTTAATACTATATGTCCAGATGGAAGTGCTTCTCAGACTGTGTATGATTGCTGAATGGTATCGATGTCGATGTTCTTCAACTTTACAACTGATTCCACATGACCTTTCAGCGTAAGCATCTCTCGGAGACTGCACCATCAAACATTCATTCAATGTATCAGAAAATAATTGATTTACGTGTATTGCCAAAACATATATAATTTCCTTATAGATAGTAGAAGCTTCAGATTTTTATATACATTTTTTTTGTCTAAACTATTGGTATATAGAGTGAAAAGAACAGTAGTGTACCGTGTCATCTCTGCTCGACGTTTAGCATCCTCAGCCATTTGATTAAGTTCACTGTGGTTATTGCGTTCAACATATTGCACTTCTGGTGGGTCCAGTCCGTGTAGTGTCCTTTGTGCTTGAGCCCATTTAAGCTCACGGTCTTCCTTCCCAAAGTTCCTTTTCCTGGTGAAAGCAACCTGCAGGAAACAAAAATATATTTCAAGTATCTAATTGAACACTAGGGACATGTATCAAACACTCTGGCTAGTATTTTACTCACCCGTTGATCAATAACCAGATCCCAAGCTCTACCACTTATAGCATATCTAATAAAGAACTTGATGAGATCAAGTGGGATGTAGAATACAATGTTGTAAAGCCAAATTACTCCAGCCCAACCCCATCCGATCCCTTCAATAGCAGCAAAACTCCAGTTTGCATAAACAGCAATCAATGTTGCAATCTAAAATAAATTGGAAAGGATCATCAACCATTTATTTATTCAGATTTTAACAACAACAATAAACTGAAAAAGATTGGCTGCAAATGATCATTCCACTTACCAGTTGAGCAATTAAGAAAGCACTGAAAAGCAAAGATCCTGGCCGTTCTACGAAGGACCAACTCCTAGACCGGGTAACGAATATGAGGGCTTGACTAATAGTACTCACTTGTAGGTATATTGCTGAGGCTAGCTTTCTAAAATCATCTCGAGCACCTTTCTGGAGGCTTGCAACTCCAAACACACGCTGGATAAGGCCACAATAAACAAAATCAGACCACTAAAACTCATGTCCTCTTCATTTGCAGAAATGATGAAAAACTGATAATATGGAGATGAGGTGTAACTGTGTAGAAAAAAGAAAGATAACTCGAGGCTCGTATACTTTCATGTTTGTGATGGCATGTAGTAATAAAGGTTTTTAGATGCCACAATAAATCACACAAATTATAAGATATGAAATAGATTTCTCAGTATGTAGCAACTGTATTACAGATGATGGAAAGCCAAGGTGTAAATTCCTGTAACCGATTATTAAGCTATCTATTAAAAATAGAAACTTTCTTACTGGGAAAAAGTTGGTATCATATGCAGCCCAGAAGAAAATGACAGTCATCATAGCCAAGTAGCTACCAAGAATGATCCCTGTGGCAAAAATCTCTCTCAACTTCCAGCTGTCTGGTAGCGGAGACGCTTTTACTCTATCTTTAGAAATTGTCATAATGGTACCTGGAAACATCCACCAAAATGTTAGTACAAAGGTAGGTTTATCAGGCTTAAGGACTTCAAGGAATATCTAAACGGCGAGGTAAGCAAATAATTAAAATCTCTTAGTTGAGGCGATATCATTAATATGTGTATTTAATGACATGTTGCCAAACAAAAGAGTAATGTAATTACAATATGGTTCTGACAAAGAGGAAGTCTAACCATCATTGAGAATTGCAATGATAAGCACCATGAATGGGGGAAAATCAAATTTCCATAAGAGGGCTAGTAGCATAAAACCAAGCTGTTAAATCAGAGATTGAAGAAGGTGAGATAATAAGTTTTTTTCCCTAAGGATTAGTTGGACAGTATATATCAGAAAGCATAGTAGCATACCACTATACGGATGGTAATGGAAACTGCATAGATCTGCAAAAGAAAATGTACATATTACATGATGAGTTTAGCCCCTTATCTTTCAATATTATTTAATGGTCCCATTCCATGATATCAAGATTAATGTAGATAGGTCCACAAATGAAGATAATAAGTATAAGTAGTTGACTATAAATGAAATATGCTTTTAAGTTTCAAGTGAAAGCTTACAGTGTAATTTTTCATCCTCTGGAAGATTGCCCGACTAGTTAGTACAGCACTGATTATCACACTCAGACCAGGTTCTGTCAGCACTATATCAGATGCACTACGAGCAGCATCAGTTGCATCAGCAACTGCTATTCCAATATCTGCTTTTTTAAGTGCAGGGGCATCATTTACCCCGTCGCCAGTCATGCCACAGATATGTTTTCTTGCTTGCAATCGTTTTACAATCTCATATTTATGCTCTGTAGAAAAACCAAAAATGTAGCAGCAAATCAACTTAGTGATATCCAAAAATTCATAGTAGACCAATGAGAAGTTCAAGTTTGATTGATAGGATAAATCTGAGGCTGTATGCACTACTTTTTTGTATGGTTACTGTTTATTCCATTTTTTCCTAGATTATTAGCAAAGGTGATAAATTTGAAGCTAGACGACTTACCAGGGAAGACGCCAGCAAATCCATCAGCCTTTTCGATCAATTCATCAACAGGCAAAGCAACAATCGATTCATCTTTGTGCTGTCCTAATAACGCAGATGAAGGGTACATGTTGGTCCCCATTCCAAGCCGGCGTCCTGTTTCTTTTCCTATTGCTAGCTGATCACCTATTCAAGATTGGGAAGGTCATGTGGATGAAAGTTAAACTTTACATATCGCTGAGTATATGCAATGAAAATCGAGATGATTTGATTAAGCTATAAAAATAATTATTGATTAAACTTTCTCTCCTATGTCATAAGGTAGCTTCAATATCTCTATAATACTTTTACAACTGTAAATAATAGAAGAATCCACACCTGTGATCATCTTAACACTCACTCCGAGATTCAAAGCCCTTCTAATTGTCTCTGCACTGTCATGCCTGGGTGGGTCAAAGAGAGGCATGAGACCGATAAACTCCCATGGACCTCCTGGGCTTTCCTTCTTTCCGTTAGGGACTTCCTGTTAAAAAAATGTTAGAATACAAAGAAAAACTTGGGTTGAAAGATCTTTTTGGTCTTGGATAACATTTCATACCTGGTATGCTACTGCAAGGGATCTCAAACCACGTTCAGCAAATTTATCTATTACGTGATGGACCCTATGCTCAATGTCCGATTTATTGTGTGCGAGATTCAAAATCTGAGAACCATAAAAACGTGTGCTCAATGTCAGGAGTTGTAATGCTCAAGATGCAAAATCTGAGAACCATAGAACATGTCACTGATGATATACCTGTTCAGGGGCACCCTTACTGACACGATGCATTTTATGTTCACCATCAATATATGTCAAAGCTGTCCGCTTGTCAGTTGGATTGAATGGAAGGAAATGGACCTCCTGGATGCTAGCCCTTGCCTAGATAAAAAAAAATATGATATTTATTATATGGCAAACAACTCAATGCAGTATCTTAGTCTTCCGGTTACTACATACAGGAATGCGATATATTATATGCCCCATTTGCTGTGCTACAGTAATAACATTTGCAGCAGAAATTTCATACCTCCTTTGGGTCAGCCAACATTCCTACTATAGCAGCATCTATTGCGTCTTGGTTTTCCACTCTAGAGGCTCTTGCAGCCATCAGCACCACCATATCAGCATCCACTCCTTTAGCAAATATCTGCAAATATAGAAGATATATAACAGATCCTAAAGTATTAGAACTTTGAAGAACATCTAGTGCTCAAATGAGTAAGAAACCTCTATTAGATTTTTGTCAACAGAAAGCTTGTTGAGTGTCAGAGTCCCAGTTTTATCACTGCAAAGAACATCCATTCCTGCCATTTCTTCTATTGCTGTCATTCTTTTTGTGATAGCCCCCTGCAGCAATGTATTGCACATATATACGTTTAAACCTTTTCCACAAGCAAAACTAATGCATGAAACAACCAAAATACAGATTATTATTGACCAACCTGTTGGGATAAACGGTGGGAACCAATTGCCATTGTCACAGATAAGACTGTTGGCATTGCAATAGGAATTCCACCAATGAGAAGGACTAGCAAATTATCAATTCCAGGACGATATTTACGGTGTTGAATTGGATACATCACAATGATTTCTACTATCATTCCCACTGCAATTGAACAGATACAGAAGTTCCCAATTGCCGTCAAAACCTGCAAGTTGTGACATCTTTATTAGTTCATTAACAGACAACCCTTGTTATTTGCTGGAATGGCAGATTTAGATGCAATCATAACTCAACATCGGCGTAAAGAACCATTATAGTCCATTAAAACCCAAGGTATGATCACTTACTTATATCTTAACTTAGCAGAATTAAGTTAGCTCTAATTCAAACAATCTTATATTCTAACTCGGCAGAATTAAGTAACCTCTAATTCAAACGAACATATAAAATAAACAAGTAGATGCACATGTGCTTTCATACCTTTTGAAAATGGCCTGCTTGATTTGTAGAGTCTACAAGATGTGCAGCCTTCCCGAAGAAGGTATGCACACCTGTGGCGATGACCACTGCTTCAATCTCCCCTTGTTTGCACGTAGAACCAGAATAAACTCCTTCCCCAGGGAACTTCGTCACAGGAAGAGACTCGCCTGTCAGCGCGGACTGCAGTATCAACCAATTGCAGTAATTAAAAGATGGAAACTATAAGGAATGGATGAATCATATATATAATGGGCACGATCATCATTATTCTAGAAAACAAACCTGGTCTATCTTTAATGGATCACCCTCAAGAAGTCGAGCATCTGCTGGGATAATATCCCCAAGTTTAATACTGATTATATCACCTGGAACAAGGATGGATGCATCTTCCTCATTCCATTTTCCATCGCGAAGCACCTAAAATTTCATATTCCATACTTGGTTAATCTAATACAGGAGGGCACAACAATTTTAGGGAATATTTGTAATGATAGTGGCAAATTCTGCCTTATAAAAAGTAGAGTAGCAGCAACATATGCTAATCAGTAAAGAGGGGTAACTCATGTTAATACCTTTGCTTTGGGTGCAAGATGTGCCATGAGAGATGCTGCTGCATTACCAGCATTGTTCTCCTCTACAAAGCTTATTGTTGAGTTAATGAGAAGCAGGACGATGATCCCAACAAAATCCTGCCAATCCGGCGGTTTGCCCTGCAGAATAACCGAGTTTCATGAACTTATTAAACATTAATAGGGAACACAAGATGTTTTGCTCTTATGAAAATACAAATCAGCATGAATATAATAGTATTATATACTTTTAGCTCTTAACATAATACTAGATACTATAAATAAAGTTCAGGTTGCTCACTCCTCCATTGGCAAGTGCAATGGCCATAATTGCTGCAATCTCCATGACCCACGACAACGGGTTCCACATAAACCCTAAGAACTTCAAAAACTTGCTCTCCTGAAAATTTTAAGTTTAAGTTAGTCTAAAATCATCTCAACAGAATTTAACAGAAGCAGCATATAAGAATTAAGAACAGTAATTTTAAGCCTGAAATACAACAAACAACTAAAAACGTAGATAAGGTACAGTACACACCGTCTTCTCTTCAAGCTTGTTGTGCCCATAAATCTCCAATCTCCTCGTAGCATCCTCTGACGTTAGCCCGTTTTTGGAACATCTCAAATTTTCATAAACTTCTTCCATAGGAATCGCTTCCTGTAAAACAAATAAATTAGTTAATCACAGAACAAAATGCAAAACGAATATATAAAAACCTGTAAACACAATTCACATTCATTATTAAACATAAACAACGATTACGTAGTCGTGCAGAAGCAACCATTAGCATCAGTATCAACTAAGAAACTACAGACGCTTACCAAATCAACTGTTTCCTTCTTCACGGCTTCCATAATATCATCCGTCTCTCCCATCTTTGGCTCTTAGTTTAAGCTCTGTACCACAAGATAAAATATAACAAAATCAATGAGTCGAATTTATGTTTATATAGGCATTAGAACTACCAAGTACACCTTGACACGAATTGTTGGATTCATTAGATAATTATTACAGTTTTATCATTATCTGTGTATTTATGTATTCCAGATAATTATTAGTATTATTTTTATATTTAAATTACTTGTTTTAGATAAACTCAGATTAAGATAGATTAAGAATTAGATACCAATTAGGATAGTTTACTACGTTTACATGTTTTGATCACTAATAATACAAGATTTAATATTTCAGGTTTTACACACCAACTAATTGAACTCAGAATCACAAAACACAAAACATCAACTGAATTTTTTTCCATGGTCACATACTAACAACTCATGAGCTGCAATTCAATTACACACATAACTTAATATGCGTGAATTAAATTCATAAACACGTAATTAACTCCATCATCTTAAAACATAAATCAACCAATCAATACTTCGAACAAATAGACAAAAACGGAACACAAATTGCACAAAGGTAAAAAAATCATCCAACAAACCAAAAAATGATTAAAAATGCATCACCACTTTTCGATTCCATAACAAGGGAACTGTTCATTCACTTTAACAAACAGATTCATATACTAACATAATAAGGCTAAAAACTTCATTACGTCAATCTACACTGCACGATAAAAGACAACAACTTTGTGTCTACGAATCATTCAAATACGAATTGTATAGCAAATTTATCACTACACCTTATCACAGCCAAACAACCGTCAAATTATCGCTACTAACGATTTCAAGTCGATATACTGAATCACTCACTATTCGACCGTCAAATCGAAACGCTTACATACTAATAACTAATAAACCGCATAAACTCTCAAATCCGTTACAAAATCTTCACAATCACAGTTAACAACCTAACTGACAAGTGACTAAGTAACAGCACATCAACAAATCAATCACCTAAACCAAAAATAAATCAATCAATACTTATAACAAACTCATCACACGAACATCACGCGCGCGTGATCAAAATCATCAACCTGAAAACACAAAACTCAGTAATCGATACTTCTAACAAACTAATGATATCAAACTCAAATTACATAAACATAAACTACACGCGCGCGATCAACTAGAAACACAAAATAAGTAGCTTATACTACTAAAAACTGATCATATCGACTATAAATTACAACAACAAAATATAAAACAAAAAATAAAAGATATATACCTAAAAATAACGAGTGATGGCGTCTCTGCAACTCTGTTTTAAATTGTATCAACCTGAAAACACAAATTCAGTAAAATCGAGTATAAATTACATAAATAAAAATTTAATAAAAAAAAATAAAATATACCTAAAAATGAAGAGTGATGACGTCACACATACTGAATTCTGTTTTCCGTATTGTTGATCAAAATTATAACCTAAAAACACAGATTAAGTAACCAATGCTTTTAAGAAGCTGATTAAATCGAGTATAAACTAAATAAACAATAATAATTTTAAAAAATATATATATATATACCGAGTGATGACGTCAGAATCCGTACGGAATTCTGTTGAGCTAAAGACGGAAGAGGTAATAAAGCGTGGGAAAGTTCATAAGTTCAATGTGAGTGTAAATAGGTGGTAGGTGTAGGGGTATAATCGTAAATTTAGAATATGATTGTGATAATTTTGGCGGGTACCACTTAAGTAGACTAAAATAGTGTGTTTTTTGTTTATTATGGAAATGATATTTATTGGTGAGATGGAAACTGTGGAGAGTTTTTAAATGTTGGATTACTTGTCAAAGAGAGAAATATGTGTTTGGTAGTTGGTTGATTGGGATGGAATTGGAGTGGTTTTGTGACTATCTTGTCTTTGTAATGATGTGTTTATATTTTTGGAAAAAGTTAAGTTGGTCTATAGTTGTGAAGATGTAAAACAAGTTTGATACTTAAAGATAATGGGTAAAAGGAGAGGATATTTTGTTCAGGTTATCATAGAGAAGTCGACGATATTTGTGTGGTTTTTCTCATGTGTTTTTTGTGATTGTTCGAAAATATTTACCTAACGAGGTGGTATACATGATATGTTTGGTGAGATATGCTATGTCCACTCAAATTTACAAAAAATATTTCAAATAATGATGTGACAAGATTTTTTGTTTCTAATTTACGTGGTTTAGTTGGTATTTCCTAACTATTATAGATATTCATCCAACGAGGTTTGAGCATGATCTCTTTTCAATTTTTGGAGAGACATGACCATTAAGTCGCCATGGAAATTAAATGGTTATTAGGGTGGATATGATCTATGTTAATCGATCGAATCATATAACTAACTAGACATACAGGCCTTTGTATATACATGTGTGATTTAAGAAAAACCAATAACAATCGAATTATTGAGTATTGTATCAAATCAAAGTTGTAGTGAATAAAAGCTTTAGACAAAAAAATATCCAAATCTTTAACTGTAACTGTTGCTAACGGATTAGTGTAACTAGTTAGGTGTTTGCGTGCATGTTGCCGTCTAAGGATGCTATGGTGATGGGTTGTCTGGCCGAACACAAAGAAGATGTCATAACTCATAATGTACAATCCACGTGACTATGAAGTGTTCAGTGGTGATGCTAAGCTTTTTGATTCGGGGGTTTATCCTGTTTAAATTCTTTTAGTGATAACACAGGTCTTGTAAGTTAGTAGGGCAAAACATAAAAAGCTATGATTTAGGATGTGTTTGGCAAAGGGCTTATGTTGAGTTTATGGGGTTTGGGTTTTTTAAATAAGTCGGCTTATAAAATAAGTCTTGTTTCTCATGCGGCCTTATGAAATCATAAGCCCCTAAAAAGAGCTTAAAACTTTAGCCCCATAAAAGGGGATAAAAACTTTAACCCGAGGCTTTTGAACAATAAATTACTTAACAAAAATATCTAACATATATAAAAACTCATTTAATTTTATATATATATATATATATATATATATATATATATATATATATATATATATATACTAGTGGCAAAACCCGTCCGATGGACGGGTATGACTTGGGGTTTTTATTTTTAGGATTTAATAAAACAAATATATACTAAAAAGTAATTAAAAGTTAAATGAAACGGTTAAGATCTATAATTGATGTTAACATAATCCATGGAACGGCTAAAAGCAGATAAGTAATTTGATTTTTGGTTTTTAGTTTTAGGGTTTAGTTGAACAAATATATACTAAAAAGTCATTAAAAGTTAAATGAAATGGGTGAAATACCTTGTACTTGTCGAGGTTCTTCAAGTAGATAGTAAATGCTCTATGTCTACCCATACAGTAGCCAACAACAACAACAATAAACATTCTTAATAATATTAAACAACACTAAACACTCTTATATAAATTGAAGTCCCTTAACATGCCACATGCAAAATTGAATAAAGATTCCAGTTTGTTCCATATCTTAAACATTGTGCTTTATCTTTTTGTTTGAGCTCCTCTTGTGGTTTTGTGTTAATAGCGTTGGCTGCTTATCTTCCACGGCTACCGAAACTACCTATTAGTCTATTACCAAATCCGCCTGACCCAACATATATTTCACCTCTATTATTGAGTGTGAAGGTTGTATGTAAACCTTCTTGTAAATGTATGTCTCTAAAGAGTAGTCTCACAGTGGAAATTCTATTCGCTAAACATGTACTCCTGTAGATTTTTGTTTTTTAAGAATTCATGTTTTGGATTACTAAATTGGATCTTGCCAAAGTATACTAAAAGAAATCTCATATAACAGTCACAAAAAATAGTTAGGTTGTGCTATGTTAGTTTAAATCGGGGGATTATTTATTCCGTCTAATAATCCTTTTCATGTTTCGATAAGTTGCGGATGCAATTCTTGCTTGTTCCTTATTCTAACCTGGTTTAGTTATATATGGAACTAAGCATGTATCACATAAATTATTACAACTTCTAAACGCCACTTTTTGAGCAAAGAAAATTCAAAACATTCTAAACGGAACTTATAAGCCCTCCCGGGCGTTGACATATTTTACTATAGTGATACATATTTTTTTGAACGTTTAGCATCTCTAATGTTAACACAGTCACACATAGTGGCATAATAAAATTGTTATGCACCTGACATGTCAACTTCGTCATCTGAATCGTATTTGTGAGAATCACTGGAATTATCATCAGGTCCATCTCCATAGTTATTCATGAATCGTATTTGTGAGAATCACTGGAATTATCATCAGGTCCATCTCCATAGTTATTCATGTGGTCTTCAGTGTCCTCATTCTCATATTTTGAATGTTTTAGCAACTGAACTAACTCCTTGGATTGAGCTATATAAATGAGAGGTTTCACAATCATCAGGATCTTCTTTTATTCTTCTCAGTTTTGACTCGATATCTGCAGATAATATCTCGATCATTATTACATAGTATGATATATCCTAAACATATCAATAACCATACAAAGTGACTGTTGTAGAAAGACTTGCACTGCCCTAAGTGATCATAATATACCATCAATTATTGTTTTGCAAGAGACAAAGCATTCAAAATTTTCAATAACTAATTGTTTTCTCTGTTGAGTTTGTCCTTTAAGGTCAGTTTTCAAAGCCAAACCACCAGTTTCCAAGGAACAACAATTATTAAACTGTTAAATGGTACTTCCATCGTATCTCAAATCAACATTAACGTGCTTGTGCAAGGAACGATAAAGATACTGGGAAAACTATATTAACTTATCGATCATTATACAAACTAAAATACATGACTCCATTTTAGTAACAATCTTCAAAATAGGCTATCGTATCTGATAATCATCTTCTGACTATATTGGAGTATCAATTTGAAATGAACAAATAGACCAACCATGTGTTTTGAGCTACACTTGTGACACCAGCTATGGCATCTTGTTCAACTGCCTATTAGTTCCTGCACTAAAGATAACCAAATAAGAGCGAATAAAAATCAAGAAGCCAGCAATTTCGTGCAACAATTTTTAAAAACTCTAGTGTAACAAACGAACGCTATATGTTGACCGATACACGTCACTTTAACAAAGTGTGCATATTGTTTCAAGCTTTCAACAGTGACAAATGAGGCATACATTTATATAGAAATGAATGACCCATTTATTAGCTAGGTATTAATGCGTATTTGCAACTTGTTCAATATGCGTACGAAACCGATAATAACATCAATTGACGGTGTATATGCTTGATAATCAGATATAAGTATGTGATATGAAAAATGTGTCATCTTCTCGTAGAATAGGTCACTTACGTCTCAGGCTCTTAATCTGGCTCCATGTGAGGTTGAAGGTATATATCCCATTACCAGACTGAAGCTTGGGAAATCTTGATGAAAGGTTGCTAAATTCTGAGTTAGAAACCATTGTCCTATCCATGAGGTTTATAGAACCTACGCAAATAGGCACTCCATCACTTGTCATCTGAACTGGACAGTTAATGATATCAGAACCATCTGAAACAACTTTCTTATATGCAAAATCGGTCCTTCAGATGAGATAATTAAAACCTTTGCTGTATCAGTTTCAAAAGATAAGATATCCAATTTCAACATTGTTTTATATGTAGTTAATGCATCAAAGTAAACTTTCGAAGACTTTCAACCTGTTTGACATGTGCGGCCCATTTGGCTTGTTCTCAATTTAGATTATTTTTACATTCGACCCATTTGTTCCTTTTGAGATTAAAAAAACACAAACAAACACTGTCACTCATACATTGGGTCACATTGCCACCACTAACCATTGTATCAGAATCCCTATTGCCTGTCAAATAAGTTGAGTTGATTTGCTTACATGAGTCCGAAGTTTGAGGCGTTGGACAATCACTTACCTTTATCCTAACAGAATGCATAGCGAAGAACATAGCACAAATGTAAGGTATAAAGTACAAATGTAAAGGTATCACCCTTAGCGAAGATCATACCGGGAACTGATGGGAGCGCTCGTGGTGCGCCTAAAACATAGCACAAATGTAAGGTATCACTCTTAGACAGCATAATATATTAATATACATCAAAGTGCGCAAGTAAGTGCATATAGTTTTTTAAGAATAAGAAGAATAAATTAGGGTATGGACACGTGAACCATAAGTGATTTCTGGATGATGGCCCAAGCAAGAGTTAGTGATACCTGGATTTCTGGTACAATCTTGTTGACAATCTAAAATAATTGGTTATACAAACATGTCAATCTAAATATGCAAATTCAATAGAGATGACGGTAAAAGTATGTAATAACCCTTACGCATATTATCATTAGCACTACATGTAGTTGTTGCAGCAGTGACATGCGTTGGCACTAAAACATAAACACGAACATGTCAATGGTGACCACAAACATTAAATACATACATGTTTTCTTACATATCCATACTCTATAATGCTAATCACATGTCGGTGTCTTTTTTGGTTTGTATGGTTGATAAATAGTTTTTACAGATAGGACATACCCAACATCGAATCAACAGTGCAGTCATCACGAATAAGCCTACAACGGAATTGAAATAAATGTCACGCATCACGGATCCTAATAGTTTGACCACATTCCTATGATTGAATTGTGAAAGAGTGACTACCTCATTGATGAACTGCTCCAGTTGACTTTGGTCAACTACCAATGATTTCTTGACTGCTACTATTCTTCCATCGGTTAGCATGCCTTTGTATAACGTTCCTTGGCCTCCTCGGCCAAGAATCCTATTCTCGTTGAAGTGGTCAGTTGCCTTCTCGAGCTCATTGGAAGCGAAAATCTTGGTTTTATCAACTAACCCCTCGTTACTCGGTTTTTGTTGTTTAAGGATAGTCAAATGATCTTTTTGGATCCAGGCACTGCACCAGCATCTGAATCAACTTCACTACCTTCACTAATTATATGGCATTCTTTCTGAATCATCCAACACTTCAGTAGAACATGTAGACATTCGTGAATTTGTTGAAGGACTTTTATGTAAAATAAGATTCCAATCGTCATAGCCCCTTCCTGAATTTAGCCTACTGACAGAATGTAACTCAGTGTTGGAATTTGGTGATGACATGGATGATGAAGTGGATATTCTGGTCCCAGGAGTGTAAGACATGATAGAATGCGAAGAGAGATTATAAGAAAAAAGGATAGAAGTCACTATGGTTCGTTACCTGAGCCAACGTGTTATGACCCGCACTAAAGACATCCCTTTCAACCCGAGCCTATTTTCGACCATTTTGGCACCTCTAATCTTAGTTTTATCCTTACTTCAGGGGGAAACACTATATGTGTCGTCACTGTCATGTGAATAGAAGGTGCATAGTTTGTAAAGGTAATCCTCTTTTCAAATGCATTACAATGAATCTAGATGCATTAAAAAAGACATATATCAGAATCTAAATGTAAATTTATATGGGAGTTTAAAAAAAAATTATACAACTAATTTACACGATTGAACGATACAACTGTAATTACCTCGTCCTTCTTATCTTGTAATCTCTGACCCTCTTCTTTTTTGTCTTCTCCTTTGTGTACATATATACAGACAATGCAAATCCAAATTTAACATCTCACAAACCAAAAAGAAGAAACCCCGACCCATTCCCTTAAAGTCGTTTGTCATGCCATATCAGTAGCAAGTCATGAGTAACCAGGAGATTCCTATTACATAAATAAGACTGTTAGAAAGTTGTATACGATTTCTCTTTCCAAGACTTACTATATCGAATGAGACTTTTGTATTAAACTGAACGTATAAAATATTTCCACTTACTTCCATCTAGAAGAAAACTACCTTCATAAAGTTAACCTTTTGATTTTTGCCTTCTCGAGCTAAATATGACTATTGTACAACATTTAATACATATTTTAAATGGTGTTATGAATGGTATGTAAGGTTATGGCTTCATACTCTGAGATTCAGTGTAACATCAACTTTACAGTGGCTGCATGACCAAAAAGATGTCAAAAGGACAAAAATTGTTCTTGATCATACCTTTTTTGCTTCAGATTTTAATGGACCTTGCTTATCAAGGGTGTAAAACCCTTCTAATGTATCAGTGTTATCGCAGAACATTTGTTTCTGTTCCCACGACTTCTTTTGATTAGTGGTCATCACTTGTTTTAGTTGGTAAAGATTCGCCAAGGAGAGTTAGATGGCTGGACACTTGAGTATTTTAGCATGGTGCATAGCAACCTACCACACACAGTAAACACAAATGGATTAGTACCCAGTAACCGCAATGCATCGAATTCCACAAACATTCGACCATATACATTTTACAAACAATAATTCACATTTTGATTCGTTATTCTGAACATTTGTAATGCAATTCTATTTAGTGTTAACGCCCCCTAACCCAAAAGCAATAGACTAATCGGATATCCTTCCGGTTTCACGTAAAAACCCTTGTGGAAGGATAGTAGTAGAACACAACTTCAAGCTTATATTGGGCTCAAATGTCTCATCTCCCAATGAGTGGGACGGGTTGTTAAAGTTTCTCATCCATTAAGTGAATAGATAAATAATAGTATCTTGATCTGTTTTATGCATTTACATATGCTAACAAAACGAAATTTAGCCAAATAAACTAATGCTTAAAGCATAGAAGTAATAGTAACAAACCCGTTATAGAAACTGGTGACTCGTCAGTTTTGAGCTTATTAAGTTTCATCGAAGACAATCCATGCCAAAACCCCTCATCAACAGAACTCTGAAAAGGCGTAAACTGCATTTGAGGCCCATGCTCGTTTCCAGCCACACTTACACTCTGTTCCCGAGTATAAAACTGAAAGAAGAGAAATGAAGAAGGGAAAAAAGAGAGAAAAGAAGAGGATAGAAAATAAATTTTATTTTTTATCTTCTGTTCCTAAGTTGGAAAGAAAAGAAGATGGATATAAGCATAAAAAGGCTTAAAAATCACTTTCTCTCCAAATCATCCCAATTTGGGAAGAAGATTAGGAGAGAAGTTTTGGCTTAATTTCCTCTCCTCTTCTCTTCTTTTCTCAATGCAACTTTTTTTAGTTTCCTCTCCACTTCTCTTCTTTTCTCTCCAAATTAAAACTCGGGAACAGAGTGTAACACAACTCCAAGCTTATATTGGGCTTAAATGTCTCATCTCTCACTGATGTGGGACGGGTTGTTACAGTTTCTCATCCATTAAGTTAATGGATAATTTATAGTATCTTGACCTGTTTTATGCATTTACATACGCCAACAAAACGAAATTTAGCCAAATACACCAATGCTTAAAGCATAGAAGTAATAGTAACAAACCCATTATAGAAACTCGTGACTCGTCAGTTTTGAGCTTATTAAGTTTCATTGAAGACAATCCTAACCAAAACCCCTCATCAACAGAACTCTAAAAAGGCGCAAACTGCAGTTGAGGCCCATTCTCGTTTCCAGTCGCACTTACTCCACATGTCAAATTATACCGTAGTTGAAAAATGATCCATCTTTAAGGGTTATCTACTTTTGGTTGGGCTTTACCTTGTGCCGTGTCATTAGACCAATGAACTGAAGAGATCAGTGACTCAAAAAAGAAGTTTGCTACGCATGCGAGAAAGAACACACCTATTTCGAACGTGGAAGACACACCTTCTGTAATTTTTGGAAATTTAAAAGAGGGAAAAGTTTCCTACTGGTTGAGATGTCAAACTTTTAGAAAAAACAAATAAGGATGTGGATACAATTTACTCAGCGTCAAAGCAGTATAAAGGTGGGGTAAGTCGTGACAAAAATATGCAGGGACAAGTCTTCCTTAGAGCAGCTTTGTGGTTGACCTCAAAAACTGTCTCATTGACACCTTTAAGAAGAAAAAAAAAAAAAAAAAAGGAATATCAGATTGGTTTGAAATAGATACTAATCCCATGCAATATTTCTAGGGACTGCATGTTTTCTGAACTTTTACAACTTACTAACTTGCAAATTTTCATACTCCAGCTGATGTTGCAATAGTCACTAAGGTTTATCCTTTAGTTTGAATCCAAGCTATCTTGCATGAGCACTTTGGAAACCCAGTTCCGAGTTAGTCAGCTCTTGAGGTGCCTTGGTCAAAACGCCAATCGAAGGTTCATCATCTTGACTTGAGCCTCTATTTTTTGGCATGGTTACCTTAACATCCATCCTAAACTGAGAGTGATATCAAGAAAGGTATTGGGTCAAAGAAGTCAAGTCAATAGAATACACCTTCAATTGATGTGTTGACCAAGGAACCACGAGAGATGAGTGACTCGTAAAAGGGGTTTCAAAAGTGTGCATGGAAGAAAGTTTGGATTGCTAAGGTGGTTAATAAACCCTGCAAGACTTTTACCACCTTCTTACCATACTTCTTTCCCAGCTTTGACTCTCTAATACAATTGTATCCACTTTCTCACTTGACGATTTCTGATGTTTAACATCTGACCTATAGTAACTTTGCCATCTTTTAAGCTTGCAATAATAACCGGTGGTTTGTCTTCCAATCTCAAAATGTGTTTCCTCTTTCTAGCACATTTGGGAAACCTCATTTCTGAGTCACTCACTCATTCCTTTGGTAAAAAGGCCTAAACACCACTTGTTGAAGGTACATCATTTTGACCTGAGCTCCTTTCGTTTGACCCACTACCATTTTTACCATCCATCCCACTGTGAGAGTGGTGTTTAAAAAGGAAATAGATCAACAAAGAGAAGTTGAGGAAAAATGATCCATCTTCAAGGATGTTGGTTACATGATACGGCACAAGGTAAAGCCCAACCAAACGTAGACAACCTGTTGGTTGATAATTCCAAAATTGATCCATCTTCAAGGGTTATCTACTTTTGCTTGTGCTTTACCTTGTGCCGTATTATTAGACCAATGAACTCAAGGGATCAGTGACTCAAAAATTGTTTGTTAAGCATGCAAGAAAGAACACACCTATTTCGAACGTGGAGGACAAACCTTCTGCAATTTTTGCAAATTTAAAAGAGGGAAATGTTTCCACTGGTCCAGATGTCGAACTTTGAGAAAAATCAAATGCACATCTAAACCCTGTCTCCTAAAAGGCATAATCCTAGATGATTGTGTGGTTCTGATCATTGAATATGACAGTAGCAGTTGCAAAACACTAAGCAAAACACTGAATGAATATGGATGACCTAATCATTAGCCAAGAAAAAGATACTTACTTGCATAGTAACATGGATGAACAGGGCTGGGTTTCTGTTAGTTTAATAAGAGGCTTCAAGAAAGTTGGGGGTGACCACAGAAGCAGTCATCATTCTGGTTTTGAACGTGCAGCAGTGTTTTAAGTGACCACACATGAAACTAATCTAACCTCTAATAATTTTATCCTCACACCATGACCATACTCAAATTGCCACTAACCACAAACTACCTTGTTATTGTGTTTCTTTGTCTTTAATCTACCGTTAGCCTCAATAATAGCACTCTCACAAATGAAGGAAGACCAACCAAATGATGAAATTTACAGTTCTGAAAGGAAATAGGGACAAACCAACGAAGAAAAATATAGCATATGTTAGATTAAGCAAGTCGATATGACTCAAGTGATAGGTTGAATAGCAGAAACAACAACCTATGCGTATTTAAAAACCTTAAGCAAATGCATTCCGTCATTTTTTACCAATTTGAATAAAAAAGACTAAGAATGTTGTAGGCATTGAAGTAGTCTTTGGACGACTTTCACACTATTTGACCAATTTGCCTTTTAGCTGAACTTCAAATTATACCCATTTAACCTGTTAGGGACAAAATACAGCACAGATTGACCCATTAATGTAAATGGGTAAAAATGGCCACCTCATACAGAGATTTGCCACTAAAGTCAGCATAAACGATCATCGAGAAAATGACCCTGCAAAATCCATGAGTAATTAGTTATATACTAACTTCTTCATTATTTGTTTTGTCAGACGATTCAGGTTGTGTTTTATCTATAATGGATCAATCGAGCAAAATAGAAAGCGTTACTTAAATAGGATACGGGTCAGTAGCGAGAAACTCGCCATGGAAATAGAACATGTTTGATGAGGGTAGATTCAGATCCTTTTGCAAATGACCAATCTATTGAGATGGACTCACAGTTGCATGTCATTCCCTACGGTATCCCTCTCCATACGATCCTGCAACAAAGAGAAGATATATATCAAGTGAATTTATTTTTGTATATTTTATAGTAAAGAGACCTGCTGGTTGACTTGATAGTACCACGCGTGTTAGTGATACACACATCACCGGCAAATTCGTGTGCAATAAAACCGGAAGCAGCCACAAGAGATTCGGTCAAAGTTTACTTCCCTGTTATGACAATGCATCAGCAAAACAAACAAATTGATAAATAAATGAATCGGAATAAAAAGGCTAGCGATTTAGTATCGTGGTCTTTATGATATATAACAGTCATGTTACGGATGTTTGTTTTTAGTCCATGATTCTATGAAGATCTTCAAATGTTACCATTTTTCCTAGATTTAAAGATCAATGCCAAAAAGAGCAGTAGATTACAAAATTCTTGCAACACAAATACCATATACATGACAAATATCAGTATCGTAATCAGTAGATTTAGGAGAATACAAGTTGCACGACACATATAAGAACTTAAAAACAATGAGCGCAACAATATAAAAAACGTCATGTTCTCTCATTTTTCCTATCAAAATTCTAATAAGCAAAAAGAACATGTAAGCTTATCATATTTATAGTCAATGTAGTTTGGATTTGTTATAACAAAGTGATTGTTAAACGGATTAGCCTAAAAATAGTTCCATCTTATTATCATTATCATCGACGTCACCATTATTAATACAATAACTCACAACATCAACTTAAAGAAAGCCAAAAAAATAGATATCGGCCAACTACTCCTGGCAAGTAAACATATACTTTTATCATTAATAATGATTAGCAAACACACCTATAGGTTTACTTAACGATTAGCAACAAAATATAAGAGATGATCAATAAAAGATTTAATTACATGCAGGGCTTCATAGATTATGTTCAGTTTAGACTCTTCAACAATACTATTACTATCATAACACGATCACACTTGATAATTAGTTAGTTAACTGATTAGTCTGATTGTTAACACCCAAAACAATAACTCATAGCATCAACTAAAAAAACACATTACAGATTTTAGCAGCATATATAATCTTCATAAAAGGCTGCAATCCTGAAACATAAACAACAAAATTAATAAAATCTTAACACACAATAAAAAATAAAAAATGATATTAGGGTTTTGAAAAAAGTATATTATGAATGAACCGTGACTTTTTTTTTTTTTTTACGTAGGCTTATTTGATTAGGGTTATCCAACTTGTAGGGATTCTCATATTTATCTCATTTGTTACACTTATAAGTCGGAAAAAAAAAAAAAAAAAAAACATGTTAAACCGAAACTCCATAAAAAAAAATTAGGGATTCTTCACGTGTAAAACTAAGAAGTCATTACTTTTTAGGGATAATTATGTTTAGGAATAAGATATTTGAGTGTATTTATACACAAAAAAAATAGGTTAAAAATATATATATGGTATATTTATCTTTTAAGTAATAATAGATATCATAATTTATTTTAATTGTTATCTTCAAAAAATACATACCTAAAATAAAAATTCCATAATTTTTTTATAATCTCCTTATTTATATTGATTTGAAAGATATAAATCAAAAAACAATCTACTCTAGTGGTAAGTTGTTTACAAAAAACATGAATGACCCAAGTTCAACTCCAACCAATGTCTTCTTTTTAATAAAAAAATTTTATAATTCAAAAATAACAAAAAAAAACGAAATTTACAATTTATTTAAAAAAAATTGTACATATATTAATTAAAATGCCACATGTCATTTAAAAAAATTAAAAAAATGCCACATAAACATAATGATGACATGGAAATATGACTTGGCATTATGGGATGCCAAGTGGCACTTTATGTGGCATGCCTCCTCTTATATATAATGTAGATATATATATATATATATATATATATATATATATATATATATATATATATATATATATATATATATATATATATATATATATATATATTTTGTAATTTTGCAATAATAAGCCTAAGCTTAAACCCATTTGCCAAACAAGTTTACAAAAATACAAATTTCAACTTTGACTTATAATAAAAGCCCAAGGCACAGCCTAAGCCCCAGCCCCAGCCTAAGCCCATTGCTCCAAACATACCCTTAAAACAAAGAAGTTGCTAACAACAAAACCTATCAGTGCTGTTTAAACATTTAATACTTACATAATTAGCATTTAATGATCTTCAAACATTTTATACTTAACATCAATATTTAAAATGATTAGAAGTAAATTATCATAGAATATACGAGTTTATTAAATGTATTATATATATTAAATGCTTAAACTACACTATTGAGAGATTGTTGTTAAAAAAGTTGTATTATTATCACGGATATATTAAATAAATTTAGAGAAAAGAAAAAGAAAACAAAAGAGAAAAATAAAATAAACAAGCTTTTTAAGAATCAAATCAAAAATATTAATTGGTAAGTAGGATTTGACTCATAAGGAATTAAATAGAAGGAAAGAAGGAGTGACGGGAGAGTATGGATATGTTGACGATGAAAGACCGAGATGGACATGCATATATAACACCTACACGTACACGTGACACATGACGTACCGTTCAACGTCAGAGGCGGACTTATGCAAGTGTTAGGTGGTGCCCGGGAACCACCTTGGATGAAAAAATCTTTTAGAAATGATATAGAAATTTTTTTAGGACCTACCTTAGAAACTAGTCAGGAACCACCTTAAATTTGAAATTTAAAAGAAGAAACAGATAAGAAAAATAAATCTTGCCGGAAATCTTACATTTTCGTCGGAGTTAGAGAAGAAGATGAAGACAGTTGGTTAGTCTCTGGATATAGCAATTATCTTTGTCTTGGACATAGCAATTTAGACATTGAGCTTACTTTATTTTGGAAGTAGTAATTATAAGTTGGGCAATAATCTTTTTCATTTATTGTTGTCTGACATCGTGGGTAGGTGTGTGTTGTTACTTCATTTGTGAGATTTTGTGTTTGAAAAATATTAATTACGTGCTTACTTTTTTTTTTTTTCGAATAAATTAGAATATACTTGTAAACTTGTCAAAAGAAATTAATTTTCAGAAGTCGTTAAGTATAATTATATTGTCATAACTTAAAATTACTGCTAACCGAAGTTTGGATATACATTTTTCTAGTTTTATCATAATGATATATAATACGTATTTTTTGCTAAAAGAAACATACGTTTTGTTAATTAGTTTTAGTAGAAGTTTTTGTCTTGATGTTTAATAGGCATTGTTTGCAACATGATTGTACAGAGATGCTTTTCTTATTTTAATTACTTATGATATATTGTACCCGACAATCCATAATTTGACCCGACCCATTGACCCGTCAACCCATTTAGTTTATCGTCTTGACTAAGTAAAGGAACTACCTTAGGTTTTCTTCTAGGTCCGCCACTGTTAACGTTGGTCAAATTACTCGGCTCTTCAATTGCATGGATTTTCAAGCTCACTCTTTTTCTCACTATTTTGTGCAAATAAAATAAATAAATAAAAAATAATGGATTTTTTTTTTAATAGTTTTATTTTCTTATGACAAATTATTAAACTTATGGCATACTTGAAGCCTGAAGGGTGATTGATTTAAGGAGTATACAATACAATGAATAGTGTTTATAAAAAGAAAATTAAAAAGATTATAAAAAAATCTGGATAGAATTTATTTTTTATCACTCTAAGGCATGACGGAGTGGATGCGGGTAAGGCATCAAGTAGCATTAGAGTATTAGGCTACACCATTCCTTGTGAATCGGGTACTTGAGTTGGAGGACCAAATCGAGCTCGGAACCTGCTCGAAAATTACCTTTGTTCTCTATTTTTTTTTTTTTTTTTTTTTGTCTTTTTATGAAAGGTAGTGTTAGGGTAGGATCGGGTACCACTCCGTCTAGTTAGGGTAGTGTTAGGGTAGTATTGGGGTAGTTTTGAGTTGGAAGGTTTTTATTGGATAGAGGTGATGTGGCACCCCCAGGGTATTAGGGTATGAGATGCGATCGCTTGCAAAGCGAAGAATTTTAAAAAGTCTAAAAAGCATGTTATAGCTTGACACGTGTCAACCAACAAATTCTTCCTCCGTCCTTTTTATTTTACAGTAATATTTTTGTCTATGGGCATTTTTGTCTTTAACTCGTTTTTAATTTCACCCGCAACTTAAAATTGTGATAACTTTAAAACGACGAACATTTACGAAAAACCGATTTCACCATAATTTTTAAAATTTAATCCTCTTTAATTTGATATGCATTTTGATATAAAAATCGGATTTTTTTTTTTTTATAATTTCAAGTGGGTTATGATTTTCTTGAAATTTTCGGCATATTCGACCTTACTTTTATCTAATTTAAAGGTTGATTTACGCAAAATTTAAAACACGAAAGTTGTAGATTTTAGTTCACTCTTTACACAAGTTTTTGAATCACTCAAATCCGATATGAAATAAATGAGATATCGCACGTTAAAAATGGCGTTTTAGTCATATTTGTTGCACACAATGTGTTTGATAAAATGTCTAGCTTAGATTTTTAGTGTTAAAATTGCTTTAAATGCTCTAAATTTTGTACCACAACGCATCATTAATTATTTTATTAATGTAAGATTCAAAAAGTGATTTTTTTTAGTACTTAATTTAAAATAAAAATGCACGTTTTGTTCATCAGTTAATCTTGGTTCATCAATCTGATGAACTGATGAATCAAATCAAAACTGATGAACCAAACCAAACTGATGAACTGATGAACCAAACCAAAACTGATGAACCAAATCAAACATAGTTCATCAGTTTATTTTGGTTCATCAATCATAGTTTCAGCTTAACATGTTGGTGCTTGTTTTGTTTTGTTCATCAGTTTATTTTGGTTCATCAATCGCAGTTTTAGTTTTAGTTTGGTTCATCAGTTTGGTTCGGTTCATGAATCATAGTTTCAGTTTTGGTTCATCAGTTTGGTTTAGTTCATCAATCATAGTTTCAGTTTTGGTTTGGTTCATCAGTTATTGGTTTGGTTCATCAGTTTGGTTTAGTTCATCAATCATAGTTTCAGTTTTGGTTTGGTTCATCAGTTATTGGTTTGGTTCATCAGATTAGTTAGGTTCATCAGTTTTGCTTTTATGTTTTTTTTAACAGTTTGATTTGGTTCATCAGTTCATCACTTTGGTTCATCAGTTTTAATAGTTAAAAACATTAACTATTAAAAAACGTCACTTTTTGAATCTTACATTAATAAAATGATTAATGATGCTTTGTGGGACAAAAATTAGTGCATTTAGCTAAACTCTAACACTAAAAATCTAAGCTAGACATTTCATCAAACACCTTGTATGCAACAAATATGAGTAAAACACCATCTTTAACGTGTGATATCTTACCCATATGACATCGAATTTGAGTGATTTGAATTTCTGGGTAAAGAGTGAACAAATATCTATAACTTTCATGTTTTAAGTTTTTCAAGATTCGACATTTATGAGCGTAAAAAATAGGGCCGAAAATGCCAAAAAAATCAAGAAAATCAAGAACCATTTGATATGTAAAAAAAAAAGTTCGAAATATTTATCAAGATTTATACCAAATTAAAGAGAATCGAATTTTAAAAATTATGGTGAAATCGGTTTTTCGTAAAAGTTTGTCGTTTGAAAGTTATTTGCGTTTGAAATTTGGGGTGGAATATGAAAAACGGGTTAAATGACAAAAATACCCCTCTAACCAAATTTAATAAGAAAAAAAGGAGGGAGTGGGTGGAGGACACGTGGCATGAGCTTAATGGCTTTGCAAACTTTTTATTTTTATTCTCTTTCTAATAGATCCGGTACCATTAGGGTATTAGGCTTCCACTCCTCCCTCCCTAACAGTCTCAATTTATTTGTCTAGTTTTAAGATTTTTATAGTTTTTTTTTTTTTTTTCAATTTTGTCTGTAGCTATTTTATTTTGTGTTATATAATACTTGATGCAAAATATATGAATTGATTGAGTTTTAAATATATTTTCATCAAATATTATATAACAAAAAAAACAATAATAAAATAAATACATAAAAAAAATCAAGGTTAATATAAATAAATTAAAATAAAATAAAAATAGACTAATAAATTAAAACACATAGAGTAATAAGCTAGATTAGAAATATTGTTATGTTAACATTGGGGCATGACCACTTCATAGTCATGTAAATTGTACGTTATGACATCTTCTTTATGTTCGAACATAAAAAAGATGTCTGGCCGACTAGAAATATTGGTATCAGTGCTATTGCAACTATTCATTTGATCGGTCAAGAAGAGTTTTAAGAAAAAACAAATTGTGGTTCAATTCTAACACATAGTAAAGGTCACTTAAATATGTATGACTAGATGTTTTGGAAAAATCAATCGACATACATGAATGGACTAGCTTCCACTGTGGATGAACCTTGTTCATATATGAAAATATTTGGTTTTCACTATTATTTAAAGAAAATACTGCCTATCATGTACTGAACAAGTGTAATGCTCTGAATCCTCTTATTACTTAATCATTATCTCTATTCTCTAACGATATTTTTTTTTAAACGTTAAACATATGGACCCGATATTAAATATTGGAAGAAAAATAGATTGCGGAAAGCCGGGAAGGTAATCAGCAAATGTGTATCTTTTATATATCTTTTTTTATAGGAAGAATTTCATATAGCATTTCAAAAATCTCTCAAATTTTTTATTTGTTGACGTATGTGTTCAGACAATATGTGTTGGACCGAACGATTTTTCACATGTCTAGAGGACATGGTTTAAAAGAACGTGTGACGAATGACAAAAGCATAAAGTATTATCATTTTATCCAGAAGATCTTTTTAACCAATGGTCCATGCCATAAATTACGTATGCGCCACTTATCCCAGATATTACGGGATTTTATCCCCCACTTAACCTTACACCATATATAGGCTAGGTGTAGACCGGCTAGCTCTTTCTTGATACATGTATGGGGCTCTTGGGGTAGTATAAATACCCAAGCACATTCAATGCAAACCTAATATAAACACACACATTTACTCTCAAATTTATTGCTGCATCCTTAGGCCTACTACCAATACTTATCTCACGCATGAGCTTGGTCTTGGGGTCACACCGAAAGCGAGACTAATATCTGAAGAGACCTACATGTGCTTTATCCACAGAGTACCCAAGCAAACTTCTAAATGTCACATATTCCCATTCTTACTCATTATGAAATTTGTGACATTTTTACCTTTGTGTCCCATGTTTATCTGTCATTACTTAACCATAATGTCCCATGTTTATCTGTCAACCCCTTTATTTTATGAAACATAATCTCATCGTGATAACAGAATTTGATTAAATAGTTTCTAGTTCGAAATTCGTAGATTGTGGATTCTAGCCTACGTGATGTTTTGATTGTTAGTGGGTTCTCATGATGTCATTTCCATAAAAAAGTTTACATTCTCAGTTGTCTACACTATGCAAGTCAATTGAAATTGGCTTTTAATATAATATTAGCACAATAAAGACTATATATTTTGTATAATCATTGAAGGTTGTTTGTGAATTTGTTTTTTAATGACCTTCTGGTTTCTTTGGATTATCTTAGGTATACCGAATGATGATTTATTTGATTTACTTTTGGTAAAGAACTCTTAATTGTCAAACTTCCTCTTAATTTATACAAAAATAATCAATGTCCCATGTATGATATTTGGTTATAAACTAGAAAGGGGAAGTATAATAAGTGATTTATGAAGAAGAGGGTATAATGGTCATCTTATATATTTTTCAATAAGATAAATTAAAAATGGGCAAATTAATTCTAGTATGATATTATGAGTGTTTGAAACTTTGAATAGGTAAATTTGATATTTAGGAATCGGATTTGGTATGTATGAAATTATTGAGGTTTTTAAGAGGATATATGAAATTCACCTTTTTTATACTAGGCGAGTACCTGCGTTTAGCGGCAGCGGTTTCTAGCGTCAGATAATTAATGATTTGTGATATTGTGGTGAGTGTTTTGTGTAGCGTTTAAAATAGAACGTGAACCAATGAAAATGCAATTGCAAACGGTTGTATTATACGATAACTAAAGTCTAGACAAAATTTTTAACATTTATCAAACAACATATAAAAACATTTAATGAAACTGAAAGTAAACATTACATCAGTTATGAGATAAAAACTAACAACACACGTTACTTGTCGCGTAAAACTAACAAGGATGGGATTAATGGTGCCGTGGTTAAGAAGAACGCAAGTACCAAAATTAGCATGAATGTGATTAGCCCAAAGTAAAAAAAATTGCTAATTTTGGCTATTTTGTAAAAGATTTTGGCACATTTAGCTCAATCTTTTTTTTTGAAATGGACGTATTTAGCCTATTGAAAAGTTAAATGTGCACTAACGGGCACATATTTTCTCTTAATTGTAAAATATTATAATCGTTTTGAAGAAAAACTATATATATATCTCTATATTATATATAACAGGAGGCGTTACACGTAGATAATGCCACGTAAACGCCACCTCATTGCCCAGTAATTAGTTTTATGCCACATCATCAATTTAATATGCCATGTCATCATCTCATTAAGTCCACTTAACAAGCAATTTAAGGATTAAAATCCGGAACTAATTTATTAAAAAATTCGAGTGAAGAGTTTCGAACCTGTCTCAATTAGTCCACAAACAAGCACTTCAACCACTGGAGCTAGCAAGAAGTTGTGATAGGAAATTCAAAACCAAAATATTATGGCACAAATTCTGTAAAGCATATCCATTTGCACCCCTACAATTTTGCACTAACAAACCAGACTAAATCCATACTATGTTTATCTTCTCAATCCATACCGATAGTTAAAAATAGGTTTTGAGGATTCCATCAAATTAAAAAAACCTAAACCTAAGCTGTTGCAGATAAGCGACGATTTGAAGCTAACCCCATCAATCCACCAACATTGTAAGTTCTATATATTTTTTAAAATAATTCGACCCTTGATGATTTACGGTTCGCTTTTGTTTGTCCCTGATATTTATTGTTGATCTAATTTTTAAATTGATTTATTTGATTGGGGTTTTATTAAGATGTGTTCGTGTTATCTCAAATACGGCTTGACGATTCATAGGTCGAATTGACGATTTACTATCAAAGAATGAACCAGAAAAAGATTAAGTTATTGTGCTCATTTGTTGGTAGTCGTACTACTTTTACTGGCTTTCTCAACTTTGGTCTTTCTGTTTATTCTTTATGTTGCTTAATGGTATAATTTGCAAGTAGTTATTCTGCAATTGTGGGTTTGTAACATTATGGTGGCTCCAGTGGATGTGGTTGTTCCTCCAGGAAACACCGTCTTGACCCAGCTCGGATCTCTTTCTTTCAGGTGACTTTTATTTAACCCAAACGCATGTTCCATTATTTTTTCTGACTTTAAGTTTATTGATGCTTTAGTTGCTAAATATCCCCACCAAGATCAACAAGGGAACAATTGAAATCATCACCCATGTTGAGCTGATTAAAAAGGGAGACAAATTGGGTTTTTTCGAGGCTGCTTTGCTTGCAAAGCTTGCGATTAGGCCATTCTCTTATGGTCTTGTGGTTAGTAGTTTGTTTTAACCATACGTTTTGATGTACTGTTTGCATAAGTTTTATATAAATTATTATGGATTTGATTAATCAAGTTATCCTTTATGGATTAGATTAATGTTTTATTGACATTGTTTAAATATAGTATTACGTCAACAATTGAAGAATAAAAGAAAACATATTTGCATTATTGATTGTTCAAGTTTTAACAGTCTGTTGTTTGTCAAACAGGAAATCTCGATTGCAGCAAATTTACCTCAAAAAGAGATTGGGAAGTACATCAAGATTCTTGGAGTAGCTTTGTAGCTAAACACAATTGCTTAATGTTTTGAACAAATAAATTCAACAATCTGCCTTTCGAACTTAGAGCATCTACAAAAGGATCATAAGATTCTTCTGCAAGGTATGCAAGGGTAGTTACAGAATCATCACAGTCCTCTCTCGGCTGCCTGATATTGCAAACATTGATTGAACAATGGATAAAGTTTGGTAATTTAGTACTTTCTAGGTATGAATGTCAAAGCCGCAGTAGGAACTGCTATTCACAGTTGTCGTCTGTTCAAGGTAGGTTAATTTATAGATTCAGTGAATACAAAATTGTTGAATCGTGAATATTACATGCCTTATTCCCTTTTATATAGTATCCAATTCGCGGTCTACGTGACACTGATTTGTTCATGGTTGTTGTTATTGTAGGTATAATTATAGTACCAGATGCAGGTTGTAGTAATTTACATGGAAACGCGAGCCTCCGACAGTCAACCATTCGAGGTTAGTTCACTATTAATATTTTCTGTATTGTAAATATTCTGGTCCGTCTATATCTTTGAAATCCTATTTGGTTATTCTTTTATTTTTAGCCATGTTAAATTTTCCCTCTCTATTATTCTTACAGGTGAAAACGATAGGTGAAATAACTCATGATCTGTTCCCAATTAGTCTAACCTTCAAATATTTTTGTCAAATGCAGGCTGGAAGTGACATGTGTTTCGACGTGGTCTTTAGGTGAATGGGCTGTTTTTTGCTATTGGGCATCAGCTTGCGACTAAGTTTTTGGATAAGTTATTGATCCGGATGGGTATGTTCTCACTAAACCATGGAGTACGGTTACGAGTGTGAAGGGTGTGTTCTTCCCTGAAGCAGCAATAGAATCAGCAAGAGATATTGAGGCAAAACAGGTTATATATGAACCATACAACATTATCCCCTTTGATTCCGCTGGGGAATCACAGTGCATTATGCAGTTTGATGAGGTACTCTTTCTCACGATATCTGGAATTTTACTTGGTTTTTATCTTTACAAAACTACAGATTAAGGCAGAAGTGGATGCTCTCAGAAACACAGATACTTTAAATTGGCCCACGTCAGTTGATCCACAAAGCCATGTTCCAGGTATACTTCATTATGGTCTGGTTACCTGCTTCAGGGAAGTCTACTTGGGTTGAAAGATGGGTGAATGATCAGCCTGAAAAGCGATACAGATCGACATTGTTGGATAGTTCTGTTATGTAGTTTTGGGTTATAATACGAACTGTTTATTTGATCTTAATGCTTCATGTGTTTAATTTCAATTTTTGTTGCCATATGTTTATTGTCAGTGCCATGTTTGTTGATGATGGATTGGTAATAGAGACGGTCATAATACCGAACGGTGATAGGGGAGAACCACGGTGTGTGTTTCAAGTCAAGTGGACCGTGCAATGAATTGCCAATTTTGCTACACCAACAGGCATGTTTTCCTTCTCAGCATGTTTTTATTTATAATGTTTCTGTAGGGAACGTTCCACTTACACTTTCCAAAGAGGTTGTAACATGATGTGTTATTGTGTATGTCTTATAAGCCCTTAGTACTCTACTACTAATAACGTCTCGTCATGATTTTAGTTGTTTGGGGTTGAAATAACTCACTTCAATTTCTTTGTTTAGTGTCACGTGGTAATAATATAACCAATAAGAGATTGAGTATGTTAAATAGTGAGTCTGCTTTGATCTAAGTTTATCTGAAATTGGTTACAAAAGACTGTTAAGATCGTTAGGATCAACATTTTCTGCCAATTCAGT